>JAKSZT010053808.1:4920387-4962046 GCA_026826555.1 Tolypeutes matacus
AAATATATATGCATATATGTGTATTTGCTTACAAAAATGTTATTTTTATATATATATATATACATATATTTTAAGAGGTGCTTAGATTACCTAAAATATTATACGGAACCCACTCGGATTCCCATGTTGCCCACCTCCCACACCTCCCACCAACTCCTACCCTACAGCTCAATGGACTCATCCAAGTCACCTGGTGAGGAGACAACGATGGGAAATGGCCATCCCAGGGAATGGAGAGGGCCTGCATCTGCAGGCAGGATCATCCCACCCACCATATCCATGGGATATAAGCCCTCTCTCACTTGGAGTTGGAGTGGACATCACCATTCCAGTCGCCTCTGGATTGGGGGAAGAACTATGGACTAGAGTGGACTTGATGGTATTCTCTTGCTCACATATGGTGATTCTTGCAATGCAAGAAATTATAACAATGAGGTAGAGTAAGTTTTGAAATTGAAAACTGTGAGATCTCCAGCTTTGTTTTTCCTTTGCAATATTGATTTGGCTATTCGGGGCCACTTATGATTCTATGAGAATTTGAGGATAGACTTTTCCATTTCTGCCAAAATGGCTTCTGGTATTTTGATAGTTTTGTAATGAATCTGTAGATAGCTTTGGGTAATATTACAATTTATTAATATTAAGTCTTCCTATTGATCAACATGGGACATATTGCTATTTTAGATCTTTTTTTAAAAATTTTTTTTCAGCAATGTTTTGTAGTTTTCAGTGTACAAAATCTTCAACCTCCTTAGTTAAATTTATTCCTAGGTATTTTATTTTTTATAATCTATTAAAAATGGGATTGTTCTTTAATTTCTATTTCAGAAAAATCTTTGGTGATGTATTGAGCAAAACTTATGTTTGAATGTTGATCTTGTAGCCTGCATCTCTGCTGAATTTGTTTATCAGTTCTAAGTCGTTTTCTTGTAGATTCTTTGGGATCTTCTATATAAAGGATCATGTCATCATCTGCAAATAGAGATAATTTCATTTCCTCCTTTCTGATTTGGATGTCTTGGTATAGGTCTATTAAGGTTTATCTTGATGGAATTCATTTCACTTCTTGGAAGAGTATATTCATACATTTCATCAAATTTGGGTAGTGTTCAGCCATTATTTCTTCAAATATACTTTCTATCCATTTTGTCTTCTCCTTTCCTCCTGGGACTCCCAAAATATGTATATTGGTACACTTCATGGTGTCCCACAGATCCCTTAAGCTCTGCTGTTTTTCATAATTTTCTCTATCTGCTTTTCCATTTCAATTTTCCTGCCTTCTACTTCACTGTTTCTTTCTTCTGCCTGTTTACATCTGCTTCTGACACCTTAGGAACATTTTTGATAGCCATTATTGTGTTTTTCATCCCCATAAGTTCTATTATATTCCCTTTTTAACTTTTTAATTCTACATTTTGCTTGTACAACCTCTTTCTTTTACCCATTAATTCCATGTCATTATTTTCTTTTACATCATTAAACTAATTTAGGAAGTTTGACTGATTAGTTGTTCTAATGTCTTTGCCTTTTCTGTTGTTTTAATTTGTTCCCTGGTGTCTTAGTTTGCTACCAAGCAATTGATGCAAAGTACCAGAAATGGGTTGGGTTTTTTAATGGGAATTTTACTTAGGGTAAAAGCTTCCAGTTCTGAGACCATGAAATGTCCAGATCAAGCCATTAGCAGAGAGGTTTTTCACCAAAGTCAGCTACTGGTGATCCTGGCATCCTTCCATGTGGTGATCAGGCATATGGTAGGGATAGTCTTCTCAGCCTTGAGCTGCTCCTTGGGCCCCTTGGCGACCTCTTTCCATGCCTCTGTGCTCTGCTGATTCCAGACTTCAGGACTTCTCTCAGCTTCTCAGGGCTTCTTAGCTTTTCTGCAGCTGTAAGTGAACCAGGAGTCCTCTGTCTCTCACATGGCTGGGTCAAAATGGCTCAGCTCTCTTTTCCTGCATGCCTCTCTTCTCTGTATATCTGTTTATGTAAGACCTAGTAATGTTGCAGAGATGCAACCTGAGTCATACCTCACTGAAGTAGTCTAATCACAAGGACCCCATACCCGGAAGAATAGATTAGTTCAAGAACATAATCTTTTTCTTTTTAGGATTTATAAAAGAACTTCAAACTGTCACACTTTGAATGAGCCATCTATTCCTGTTTCTTTTTATGGCTTGTCATTTTTTAGTATCTGTGCAATTGATTATTTTGATGGGATAATTCTGGAAGTCAGATTTTCCTTCTTTCCTAATGTTTTAGTTTATATTGGCTGTGTTAAGTTTCTTCCATGTTTGGCCCAGCTTATACTGAACACTTATAGCAGTCTGTTTTTAACAATTTTGTTTTTCCCAGGTCTCTCTGCACCTGCATCTTTCCCAGGGCACATATAATAACTTTCAAGAATATCTTAGTATGTGCAACTGTTTCCCTTCTTGGAGAGGATTCCCTTTCCTTTTTGTTTCCTCTGAGATTCCTGAGCTGTTCTCTTTACTTTTATAGTTTTTCTTCTCCATTGGCTGCAGTTTACTTACTTCCACTCCCATGTTCTGGACTGCCATTTCACTCCCAGTTTCATCCTTGAGTCTGTACTGTCATGTAGTGGTTCAACCTCCCTTTCCTGTACCACTGTTTTTCCTCCAGTAATTTCAAGGTTAGTGGATCCTGACCCACAGAGCCAGAATAGGTCAATGTACAAAGATACCCAATATTTTCACTTATGGGCACCAGCAATTAGGGTTGTGGCTGGGAGTATGTACAGCTTGGCAAAATTTCTCCTCCAAATCACTCTGGTATTAAGGAACTGCTTTGAATGTGCATTTGCAGAACTTTGGAGTGCCACTGTGGGTCTGTGTGGTCTTGGGTTCCTGTGACTGCATGTATGTTGGATGCTTAAGTGCTACATGGTTAGTTCTTTGTCAATGATCATAGTAGGAGGTGCCCTGATGGGAAAGTATCACTGTTTGTCACATACACTGTGTAGATCTGTGGGGGTGAGGGGTTGAAATCAGCAAATCTGCCACACCACTTCAGATCTTTTTTAGGTGTTTTTTGTTGTTCTTCAGTTCAGCATTTATAGTTATTCTCCAGTCTCGATCATCTTCCACAGATCCCAGAGAGTTGATTCTGCCTTTGTATGTAGCAGTTTCTAGGGGGGGGAAATGTTCACAAAGGTGTCTTATGCCACCATTTTGATGACATCAACCCTCCCCACATTGCCCTAATTACTGTAGCTTTGTTGTACAATTTAAAACCAGGAAATGTGAGTCCTCCAACTTTCTTCATTTATAAAATTCTTTTTGGCTATTTGGGAGGGAACACTTAAAGTTCCATATGAATTTGAAGATATGACTTTCCATTTCCGTAAAATAAGCTGCTGGGATTTTGATAAAGATTGCATTGAATTTGCAGATCACTTAGGTAATATTGACATTTTAACAATATTAAGTTTTCAATCAATAAAAATGGGAAGTCATGCCATTTATTTAGGTCTTCTTTAATTTATTTCATTAATATTTTATATATTTTGTAGCTATCTTATTCTTTTATATGCTATTGCAAATGGAAATGTTTTCTTAATTTTCTCTTTGGGTCATCATTGCTACTGTATTTTAAAAACACAATTTTTACATAGTGATCTTGTACCCTGCCTTTTTGCTAAAATCATTTATTAGCTCTAGTAGTTTTCTTTTAGGTATCTTTGGATTTTCTATATATAAGATCATGCTGTCTGCAAATAGAGAATTTTACTTCCTCCTTTCCAATTAGGATATGTTTTATTTCTTTTTCTAATTGCTCTGCTAGAATTTCTAGCACAATATTAAATAGTGGTGATAGTGGGAATCCTTGTCTTGGTCCAGATCTTAGGGGAAGAGTATAAGTTTTTCACCTTTGTGTATGATATTAGCTGTGGGTTTGTCATAAAGGCCTTTATCATGTTGAGAAAATTTCCTTCTATTCTTAATTTTCTGAGTGTTGTTGTTAAGAAAAGGTGTTGGATTTTGTCAAATGCCTTTTCTGTATCTCTTGAGACAACCATGTAGTTGTGTTCATTTCTTCTATATATGTGGTGTTTTCCACTGATTTATTTTCATAAGTGGAAACTTGGTGAGATAAATTCCACGTGGTTGTAGTGAATGATCTTTTGAATAGGCTGTTGGATTCAATTTACTAATATTTTGTTAGGAATTTTTGCATCTATATTCCTAAGGAAAATTGATCTGTAATATACTTTTCTTGTGATATCTTTATAAGACTTTTGTATCAGGGTACAGCTGACCTCATAGAGCTAATCAGCACAGGTTGCTTCTTCTTGAATTCTTTGGAAGAGTGTGAGAAGGATTGGTGTTATTTCTTCTTTAAGTGTTTCATAGAATACACCACTGAAACCATCTGGTCCTCGAATTTTTTTTTTTTTTTGATGGAGGATTTTTGATTATAGATTCAATCTCTGCATTTGTAGGTTTGTTGAGGTTTTCCATTTCTTCTTGAGTCAATTTTGGTAATTTATGTATTTCTAGTAATTTTTCCATTTTCTCTAGATTATCTCCTTTGTGTACAATTATTCATAGTATTATCTTATAATACTTTTTATTTCTGTAAGTTCAGCATTATTATCACCATTTTCAGTTCTGATTTTAGTTATTTGAATATTTTCTCTTTTTTGTCTTTGTCGGTTTGCCTAACAGTTTTTCAATTTTATTGATTTTTTTCAAAGAACAAACTTTTTGTTTCATTGTTTCTCAAACAGTTTTTCTATTCTCTATTTCATTGATCTCCACTCTAATCTTATTTATTTCCTTTCTTCTAATTACTTTTGTTTTATTTGTTCTTCATTTCTTAGTTTCTCAAAATGTGAAGTTGTCCAATTGAGATCATTCTTATTATTTCATATCAGCTCTCACAGCTGTAAATTGCCCTCTGAGCACTGTCATTGCTGTATACTGTAAATTTTGGTAGGCCATGTCTTCATTTTCATTTGTCTTTAACTATTTTCTACTTTACCTTGTAATTTCTCCTTTAAGCCATTGGTTAATTAAAAGTGTGCTGTTTAATTTCCACATATTTGTAAATTATACTGTTTTCCTTCTGTTTTTGGTTTCTAGCTTTAGAATTTCTTCCTTTTTATTGCCAATAATTATCATTTATAAAGTGTGGGACTTTTTTCATCTCACTGTACCATCTTCTTTTACTTTTTAGGTTATTAGCAAGTTTTTATTTTTACTGAAACTGATGTAACAAAACAAAAATACAAATATCCATGATATCCGTAATCAAGCCCAGAGATGGCCCTATTAATATTTGGGGAGATTTCCTTCCAGAACAGTGTTTTTCCCACACTGCAAAGGAGAAATAATTACAGTTATTGAGAGACTTAACTTCTGTCTAATCTCTATTTCATCACAAAATGAGAGTAATCTAGGACCTACTTCTCCTTTGATATTTGTTAAATATTTCATAGGGCTTTTGTGGAGTTTGTGCCAGTAATATGTCTAGTTTGTCTAGATAAAGAGCCAATTTTCAAGAAAGAGTGATATAATTACAATGAGGTGGAAAAAGAAATAATATTAATAATAACCACACTTACATGGTGCTTACTTGTTCCTATGTACTATTCTAAGTTTTTCTCATATATTTGCTCTTTTAATCATTATGTGAACCTTAATCATTAAGTGCTTGGTGTTTAAAAGCTGCAGAAGGACAGAGAACAAGATTTTACCCTGTGAAATGTATGTTGAGAGGTAGTCAGAACTAAGATCCCCACATAGAATCTTATCCATAAATTATTATGCTCAACTTTACAAAAAGCTGGAATATAAATCTCTATCTGCCTATAAAGGGAGATGACAAGAAACAGTATTATCTGTCTTACTCCTGGTTGAAAAATATAGTCTTGCATTTTTAATTCTTAAGTGTCAGATTCAAATTTACACTACATGTATGGCCAGGGAACTCTCAAACAGATTCATTAAGATAAATTATTTCTGGAAAAATAATGCACCACAAAAACATGGAAAAGTAGTTACAGATCCTTTCTGGAAAGGCGCACTTCATGCCAATCTTTGTAATAGTCACATAGATAATATCCAGTGAATATCAGCAAGCAATTGAAAATTATAAAATACAAAAAGAAAGATGCCACCATTAGTAAGAGTCAGAATAAACACCAATCAACAAATTTAAAGCTTAAAAACATCAAATATTAAAGAGATCAGATACAGATAAATAAATTTAAAATGCTTAAGGACTTTTAAAGATGGATGTTAAAAATGAAAAGACAAGAATACAGACAAAAAGACAAAGTATGGAACCAAACTCTAAAGTAAAGATTTTAAGAAGAGAAAACATAAACTCAAATGAAGAATTGGGATGTCAAAAAGAATAGTAGGCAAAGATATTGATAAATGTTGTTCAACTAAACCAAGGGTAAGTAAAATGTGGTCCATAGACCAAATCTGGCCCATCATAGTTTTGTTTCAGTTTTTTAATTAGAGAAATTGTAAGTTTACATAAAAATCATGTAAAAAAATACAGTGTTCTTATTTACCCTATTTCAATACTTTGCATTAAAGTGGTACCTTTATTACAATTGATAAAAAAATATTGAAATTGTTCTCTTAACTAGACTCCATAGTTTACTGGAGGATGTATTTTTCACATAAACCACCCTATTATTAACAACATGCAATAATGTGGTACATTTGTTATAATTCATGAAAGAACATTTTTATAATTTTGCTATTAACTATAGTCCATAGTTTACACTAGAGTTCACTGTGTTGTAAAGTCCTATGTTTTGTTCTTTAATTTTTATTCTAGTAATATATATATATATATATATATCTTAAAATTTCCCATTATAACCACATTGCATATATAATTCAATGCTGTAGATTACATTAATATTGTGCTACCATAACCAGCATCCAATCCCAAAACTTTACAATTACTTTGAATGCAATTAATCCAAATAAAAATTCTGTATGAATTAAGTATTAATTCCACATTCCTTATCCACAAGCAAGCCCCTGGTAACTTTTATGTTAGATTCTATTTTTAGAGTTTGCTTATTAAAATTAGATCATATCAGTGAATTTGTACAATATTTGTCCTTTTGTGACTACCTTATTTCACTCAGCATAATGTCTTCAGGGTTCATTCATGTGGTCACTTGAGTCAGGACTTCATTTATTTTTAGAGATGAATAATGTTCCATTGTATGTATGTAACACATTTTCTTTATCCAATCATCAGCTGATGGACACTTCGGTTGCTTCCATGTTTTGGCAATTATGAATAATGCTGCTATGAAAATCGGTGTGCTAATATCTGTTCAAGTTCCTGCTTTCAAGTCTTTGGGTATATGTCTAGTGGAAGGATAGCCAGGTCATATAGTAAATTTATACTTAGCTTTCTTTTTCATATCAATGTTACAAGTTACTCTTTTAACACAAGACAGTAACTACAATAACAATAAAATTGCTTTGGTCCATGATTACACTCCCCCCTTTATTTTTGTTCATTTCTCAATCTTGATGGGCTTGGGATGATATCTAAGCAAGTGCTTTAGGCTGAGAGGGAACTTAGATATTATGGGACAGATGGAAGCAATTTTTTTGCTGGCAGTTGAAGAAACTCCTTAATTTGAGTATGGGATTTGTCCATCATCGTTTTCTTAGTTGTCCAGTGCCAGCCCAAAGAACTGGAGAGTAGGAATTGACCATAACTCTGCTGAGTTTCAGGGTCAACCAGCATATGAACAATTTGATTATTTAATTTTCTGAGAAATATATTGAACAGTTATATTGATTTTAAATGAAAGGGGTAGAAGAATCATAAGTGAGTAAAATTATGTTTAATTGAGAAAAATATTTTTATATATTCCCAAAGAGGGCCCACCAAGGGGATGCTAATTTCTTGAGGATGTGTGGCTTGCCTATGGTGTCTGGATGCCCTTAGAGCCCTTGGGTGCACTTTTGTTAGAAGCTTTGTTTACTGTGGCAATTGTTGAAATCTGCCTGGAAACCTCAGGAATGACCTTCTGAATCATTTGAAACCTCTTAGCGATAAAAACTTGCTTTTATTTTATATTTCCCCCTTTGGGTCAAGATCTTTTTTTTTACAAATGCATTACTGATTAATGCTTGGTAATATTTTATTGGTACCAGGGAAGCTTATCTCTGGTAGTAATGCTCCATGTCCAGGAGAAGGTAATGAGTATATTTGCAGAGTTTGGCTTAAAGAGAGTACACACTTGAAATTGAAAATTAGAAAGGCTTAGAAAAATAAACAAAACCAAAAGCTTGTTCTTTGATAAGATCAATAAAATAAAAAAAAATTTTTTTAAAGCTATTAGGATTTGTATTGGGATTGTACATCAGTTTGGATAGAAGTGACATCTTTTTTTTTTTTTTTTTCCTAAAAGTTTTTTTTTTTTTTTTTTTTTTGGCAGTCCCTAAAGAAGTTGAATAGAGACTTGCCATGTGACCCTGCAATACCACTACTGAGTATATACCCAGAAGAACTGAGAGCAGTGACACGAACAGACGTCTGCACACCAATGTTCATAGCCACATTATTCACCATTGCCAAAAGTTGGAAACAACCCAGGTATCCATCAACAGATGAATGGATAAACAAACTGTGGTCTATTCACATGATGGAATATTATGCAGCTGTAAGAAGAAATGAAGTCATAAAGCATATGGCAACATGGATGAACCTGGAGGACATTATGTTGAGTGAAGCAAGCCAGACACAAAAGGACAAATACTATATGAATGCATTACTAGAAGTGACATCTTAACCATATTAATTTTCCAATCCATGAACGTGGAATGCTCTTCTATTTATTTAGGTCTGCTTTGGTTTCTTTTAGCAATGTTTTGTAGTATTTTGTATACAGGTCTTTTACATATTTGGTTAAGTTTATTCCTAAATATTTGATTCTTTTAGTTGCTATTATAACTGGAATCTTTTTCTGACTTCCTCCTCATATTGCTCATTGTAGTGTACAGAAATGCTACTGATTTTTATATGTTAGTCATATCCTACCACTTTACTGAACTAATCTATTAGTTCTAGTAGCTTTTTTGAGGATATTTTTTGGGATTTTCTAGCTATAAGATAATATCATCAGTGTCTAGCAAAAGTTTTAATTCTTTCTTTCCTATTTAGGTCCCTTTATTTCTTTTTCCTAACTAATTGCTCTAGCTAGAACTTCTAGCACAATATTGAATAACAGGGGACATCCTTGTCTTGTTCCTTGCCTCAACAGGAAAGCTTTCCCTCTTTCACCATTGAGTACAATTCTAGCTGTGGGGTTTTCATATATGCCCTTTACCCGGTTGAGAAAGCTTCCTTCTATTCCTATTTTTGGAGTATTTTTTTAAATCAAAAAAGGGTGATGTATTTTGTCAAATACCTTTTCTGCATCAATTGAGAAGATCATGTGATTTTTCTTCTTCAATTTATTAATGTGATTTTATTACATTAATTGATTTTCTTGTGTTGACTCACCCTTGCATTCCTGGGATAAAACCTACTTAATCATGGTATAGAAAACCTTTAATGTGCTTTTGGATTTCTTTAACAAGAATTTTGTTGAGAATTACTGTGTGGGTCTCCACCCACTGAGACAACACCTCATAACCACATGAACACATTCATATTCCATAGATGCTTACTCCAGGTACAGCCGTCCCCAAACATCCCCCCTCCATTGAAATCTCCTACCAGTGATCCTCCCTTGCCAGAGTTGCAAACCTTCTGAAATCCAAAACCTCCCCCAAAACAAAGCCAATTTTTTTGCATTGTGCATTTCATCACCATAAGACCTGCTGTCTTTTATATATATTTACAATTTCTTCTGTATGTTTCCCAAGTGTCTTGTTTTTTTTTTTACTTTATTTTCAAAGTTGTTTTATGTTTCAGAAAAGTGACATACAAACTATAAGAGATTCCCACATACCCCACCCCCTCTCCCTCTCACATTTCCTTTATTAATAACATATTAGGTGAGTATGCTGTATTTGTTAAAATTGGTGAAAAAATATTGAAGCATTGCTACTAACCATGGTCAGTAGTTTACATCACACTCATGTAAGATGTTGAGGATTTTTGCATCTACATTCATTAGAGAAATTGATCTATAATTTTCATTTTTCATAGTATCTTTATCTGACTTTGGTATTAGGGTCATGTTGGCATCACAGAAGGAGTTTGCTAGTGTTTCTTCCTGCTCAAATTTTTGGAAGATCTTGAGCAAGATTGGTCTTAGATCATCTTTGAATGATTGGTAGAATTCATGTGTGAAGCCATCTGGTCCTGGGTTTTCATTCTTGGGAGATGTTCGTTGACTGTTTTGATCTCTTTACTTGTGATTGGTTTGTTGAGGACTTCTACTTCTTCTAGGGTCAGTTTAGGACGTTGTGTGTTTCTAGGAATTGGTCCATTTCGTCTACCTTATCTAGTTTTTTGGCCTACAGTTGTTCATAGTGTCCACTTATTAACTCTCTTATTTCTGCAGGGTCAGAGGTCATTTCCCCCTTCTATTTTCTGATTTTATTTACTTGCATCTTCTCTATTTTTTTATTTGCCAGTTTTGTAAAAGGATTGTCAATTTAGTTGCTCTTCTTTAAGAATCAACTTTTGGTTTTGTTGATTCTATCATTTTATTGTTTTCAATTTCATTTATTTCTGTTCTGGATCTTTAAATTTTCATTCATTCAGCTTGGTTTAGGATTAGTTTGCTGTTCTTTTTCTAGCTATTCCAGGTGTGCCGTTAAGCCTTCGATTTTGGTTCTTTCTTCCTTTTTAATGTAAGGATTGAAGGTTATAAATTTCCTTCTCAGCACAGTCTCTGACGAATCCCATAGGTTTTGATATGTTGTTATCTCATTTTATTTGCTTTGATATATTCACTATATTCTCTTACAATTTCTTCTTCAAACTACTGATTATTTAAGAGTGTGTTGCTTAATATTCATATATTTTTTAAAACTTTCTCTTCCTCCATCTGTTATTCATTTCCAGCTTCATTCCATTATCATCAGAGTAAGTACTTTACATGATTTCAGTCATTTTAAATTTATTGAGACCAGGCTTGTGAACCAACATATGGTCTATTTTGGATAACAATCCCTGAGCACTTGAGAAAAATGTATATCCTGTTGTTTTGAGGTGTAATGATCTATAAATGTCTGTGAGGTATAACTCATTTACCATATTATTCTACCTCTCTGTTTCCATATTTATCTTCTGTCCAGATGTTCTATCCAATGCTGAGAGTGATGTATTGTCAACTCCAACTATTATTTTAGTGAAATCAATTTCTCCCTTTAGTTTTGCCTTTGTGTGCCTTATGTATCTTGGGACACCCAAGTTAGGTGCATAAATATTTATTGTAGTTATTTTTTTCATGATGATTTGCCCCTTTTCTTAATATATAATACTTTCTTCATCTCTTGTAACAGTTTTACATTTGAGATCTATTGTGTCCCATGTTAATATTGCTAGTCCAAATCCTTTTATTTTTTAATTTATTGAAGTATATCATTCGTACTTGAACACATAAACAATAAGTGCATAATAAAAGTTGTGAACTTACAAAGCAAACATTCATAACATCACAAAGGCGTCACATACATCAACCCTCCACCAACACCTTGCATTGTCGTGAGACATTTGTTACAAATTATGAAAGAATATTGTCAAAATCTTTCTATTAATTATAGTCCTTTTCTTACATTTGGTGTATTTTCCCCCAACCCACCCTAATATTTTTTTAAAAAATATTTTTATGACAGAATGTGTAAAGCTACAAAACGTTCATGCACATGTGCAGAATTCCCACACAACACCCCTCTATCAACACACCACCCGCTGGTGGAATAGTTGTTACAGATTATGAGATAATATCACCTGATTATTATCAGGTCCACAGTGTACAGTTGGCACGCTTTTTCCATACTCCCCCATTATAAGCACAGTACATCTTTGGCATAGATGCAAGAATATTACATTATTACTGTTAACCACACTCCATAGGTCACTCCAGTTGTATTTTTCCTGTGCTTCTCCACATTCTCACCACCCTGCAATACTGATGTACATCTGCTCTAGCTCACAAAGGACACTCTGGCGTCTGTACCATCAACCACTATTCTTATCCACCTCTGGGTTTACTGTGCTATTCAGTCCCTAGATTATTCTCTAGTTTTCTGTCAATTAGCATTTACATCCCTAGACTACCATTTTCAGCCACATCCCCATTTATAAACCAGCTGTTACTCACTATAATGTGTAACATCAACTCTGTACATTTCCACACTTTTACAATAAAGGTAATTAAACTTCTCCATACATTAAATCTCTGTAGTCCACCTCAGTCCTCCTCTTATTTCCTTTAAGAATCCACCACCTACCACCAGGTTTGAAGATATTTTCCTACATTTTCTTCTATAAGTTTTATGGTTCTTGACTTTATACTTAGGTATTTGATTAATTGAGTTAATTTTTTAATAGGGTGTGAGATAGGGTTTCTCTTTCCTTCTTTTGCTATGGATATCCAATTTTCTCTGCACCATTTGTTGAATGGACTGTTCTGTCTGAGCTGAGTGGGTTTAAAAGGTTAATCAAAAATCACTTGACCATAGATGTGAGGGTCTGTTTTTTAACCATCAATTCGGTTCCATTGGTCTAAGTGTCTGTCTTTATGACATTACCATGCTGTTTTTGTAACTGTGGCTTTGTAAGTCTGGATATGAGAGTCTTCCAACGTTGCTTTTCCTTTTTAAGATGTTTCTGGCTATTCAGGACTATTCAGGACCTCTTCCCAGGAAAATGGCTGCTTTCCTCTTAGTTGGCTGCAGTGAGCCATGGATTTTGACCAGGCTGTTCAACTTGTGGGTGGTGGATGGGTGTGCCATTCGTGGCCATGGGGATAGTAACTCACAATTTTCATTCTGGCTTCTTTATCTCTCTGTCCTTCATTCCCTTGGATGATGCAAGTACTCTCCTGGTCTGCAGATTCTCAAAGCAGCTCCCTCTGACAGCTTTTTACCTTTCCTCCATTGTTTTTGTAAGGGAGTTGAGACCTGCCTACCTACTCTGTTGACATCTTCATGGAAGTCTTGAAATTGCTTTTTGCTGACTGAAAATAAAGACATAATTGGGATTTTGATATCCTATTTATCTTTTAAAACAATTTAATTAATTTAATCTTATTTTAGGTTACACTTTTCTTTTTGACTTACTTAATTTTCAAAGGCAATCTCTCAGAATACACTAACAGAGGTATTGGAAAACTTTTTAAAATTAAAAAAAAAATGTAAGTTTTTCAATTAATTTTATAATTAATTCTATATAATGCTATGAAAACCTCAAAATAATAGAGCTACACAAATCTTATTCTCTGCAATATAATGTGAACCTTTTGTTTGCTACTTCCCATGTTTTAAAGGCTGGATAACTCTTCTTAGGAATTGAGGTTTAGCTTCCAGCTTTTACTATTTCTGGGATTCTTGTCAGATCAGTGTTCTTATACATGTCTTTTGTCACGGGAATTTTGATACAGTGAGACTGAGGGCTCTTCAAATGCTTGTGCACATCCAGTATTTCCCACTAATTCATGCTTAATGGGAGTTTCACTAGTGTTTTTCAGAAACATACTATACTACCATGTATAGCATGCTATACTAGCATCTGTTAGCAAGGAGGAATCTTATATATAATGCAGCTTAATCATGGGAGTGACATTCCATCACCTTTGTTATATTCTATTTGTTAGAAGCAAGTCACTGGTCCCATCCACACTCAAAGAAAAGGAATTAGTCAAAGAAGTTAATGCCAGTATGCAGGGATCATGGAGTGGGCACCTTAGGGCCTATTGCCACACCTTGCATGTTGTCTCAGGTGTCACTTGGTAAAAACAATGCCAAAACATATCCATTTCTGGTTTAGGATAAGCTTTCAGTCAGAAACTTCTCACTCACATATTTCTTCATCAGGGATTCAGGGATGTGTGATGAAAGCAGAGATTCTAGTAAATTCAGGGTTAAAGAGAAACAGAATGACTATTTATAAACCAGGAAGAAAATTAGCTAGAGGACAGGCTGAAACACCTTAGAATAAGATCTTCTAGGGTTTAGGGCACCAGGTGAAGGCTAGACACTGCCCAGAGAAGAGAGGGACAGAGGAGGGAAATTGAGATGACAGAACTGTGAGTTGAAACCAGTGGCCGCTGTTGCTGGCACCTTCTCCCACACTAAAAAGACTTAAGAATTCTCAGGCCTTTGGGCCTGTGACTACAGAAAAAGGTGTCTCCAGGGATCTACCACCCCAGGAAAGGGGAGAGAGTGGGACACAGCCTAAGACTGATTCAACTTCTGACCCACATATTTGGTCAGCTGTGTCCCATGAACACTTCTAGGCCATGTGAAACCACACAGTGGTTTGCCCTGGGAGCCAGTGAAGGACTGGAGAAATCCAACCCTCGCAATCTCCCTCTCTTTTAGCTGGAACTAATTGTTGAGAATTCCCCAGGAAAGGGGAGAATGATGGACACAGCCTATGTTTGACTCAGCTTTTGACTCACAAATTTGGTCTGCTGTGTCCTAGGAGCCCTTCCAGGCCAGGTGGGGCTGTGCCAATTTTTGCCTTGGGAGCCAGCAAGGGACTAAAGATATACAACCTTCCCAATATCCTCCTCTACTAACAGGAACTGATTGTTGAGGACTCAGAGGGGAGTGGAAATATTTCTGACCTGGGAAAAGGGAGGGGATTGACAGAGAAGGCTGGAGAACTATCTCAGAGAAAGTTTGAATTGCAAGGTTTATAGCCTCCAGACACGAAGCTCTATCACATTGATCCAGTCTGTGTTGCAACAAATACACTCCAACAAGGCATTGAATTGAGGGCTGCCAAAGAGCACCATCTGCTGGCAGACCAAGGAAGTGTACACAAGAAATTAAAAATAAATAGGAGAAGCTTTTTCTGGCTTCTATAACCTCCCTCCCCAAGGCCCTAGGAAGTGAATCTACAACAAATTACTGGGTCTAGAGCCTGGTTTTAAGCAAACAGCAGGACAATTCTAACAATCCAGGTTGAGCCAAGAATCAAAACAGTGGTAACACTGTTTTGAAATCCTGAACACAAAAGTAACAGAGCTCATGGGAATGAAAGACACAATAAGTGAGATCAAAACCACATTTGAGACATACAACAGGAGACTTGAAATTATAGAAGAAAAAATAAGTGATACTGAAGACAGAACAGCTTGAAGAAAGAAAAGAACAGAGAGAAAAAAGAATGGAAAAAAGTGACCAGGGGTTCAGAGAGTTGATGACAACAAAAAAAATTGGAGCAACATACGTATCATGGGTGTTCCAGAAGAAGAGAAGGGAAAAGGGGTTGAGTTAGTATTTGAGGAAATAATACCTGAAAATTTCCCAACTCTCATGAAAGAAATGAACTTATATGTCCAAGAAGCACACCGTACTCCAATCAGAGTAAATCCAAATAGACCTACTCCAAGACTACATACTACTAAGTATGTCAAATGTAAAAGTTAAAGAGAAAATTCTCAGAGCAGCAAGGGAGAAGCAAACCATCATGTAAAAGGGATGTACAGCAATGCTTAGTACAGATTTCTCTTCAGAAACCATGGAGGCAAGAAGACAGAGGTATGACACAATTAGGATACTGAAAGAAAAAAACTGCCAACTGAGATTTCTTTATCCAGCAAAATTGTCCTTCAAATATGAAGGTGAGTATAAAATATTCACAAACAGACACTAAGAAAGTTTGCAAAAAAAGAATCCACCTTTGCAGAAAATATTAAAGGAAGCCTTGGAACCTGAAAGAAAAAGACAAGGGAGACAGACTTGGAGGAGAGTATAGAAGAAAGAAGAGCAGAAAGGATAACCAAAATAGTAAAAAGACAGACAAAAATAAGACAAGCCATATGAAAACCAAAGAATAAAATAGAGGAAGTAAATAGTGCATTTACAATAATATCAGTGAATGTGAATGGATTAAACTCCCCAATCAAAAGATATAGGCTGACAGAATGGATTAAAAAAAAAAAAAACATGAGCCATCCATATGCTGCTTACAAGAAATTCACCTTAGACCCAGGTACACAAACTGGCTGAAAGTGAAAGGTTGGAAAAATATACTCCACGCAAATAGTAACCAGAAAAGAGCAGGAGTAGCTATACTAATATCATACAAAACAGACTTTAAATACAAAAAAGTTATAAGAGATACACAAGGCCATTATATATTAATAAAAGGAACAATCCACCAGGAAGATATAACAGTCATAAATATCTATGCACCTAACCAGGATGCCCCAATATACATGAGACAAACTCCAGGAAAACTGAAGGAAGAAATAGACATCTCTACAATAATCATTGGAGACTTCAACACTCCACTCACATCATTAGATAAAACAACTAAACAGAAGTTCAACAAGGAAACAGAGAACTTGAACAATATGAAAAATGATTTAGACCTAACAGACATATACAGAACACTGCATCCAAACTCAGCTGGTTATACATTCTTCTCAAGTGCCCATAGATCTTTCTCTAAGATAGACCACATGTTAGGGCACAATGCAGCTCTCAATAAATATAAAAATACTGAAATTATTCAAAGCACCTTCTCAGATCATAATAGAATGAAACTGGAAATCAATAACAGACAAGAAAAAACTAAATTTGCAAATGTATGGAGGCTGAACAAAACACTCCTAAATAAACAGTGGATCAAAGAAGAAATTGCAAGTGAAATCAGTAAATATATTGCAACAAATGAAAAGGAGAACAGAACTTATCAAAACTTATGGGACACAGTGAAGGCAGTCTTGAGAGGGAACTATATAGCCCTAAATGCCTATATTATAAAAGAGCTAAACTGAAAGATTTAACTGAACAATTAGAGAAAATAAAAAAAAAAAAAAAAAAAAAAACAGCAAACCAATCCCAAAGCAAGAAGAGGGAAAGAAATAATAAAGATTAGAGCAGAAATAAATGAAATTGAGAACAAAAAATAATAGAGAAAATAAATAAAACCCAAAGCTGGTTCTTTGAGAAGATCAATAAAATTGACAAACCCCAAGCTAGACTGAAAAAAATGAGAAGATGCAAATAAATACAATTAGAAATGAAAGGAGGTAAATTACAACAACTGACTCCACAGAAATAAAAAGAATCATAATAGGATATTAAGAGGATATTATGAGAAACTGTATGCCAACAAACTAGACGACCTAGATGAAATGGACAAAATACTAGAAATGCACAACCAAATGATGCTACAAGAAATAGAAGAACTTAAGAAACCAATAACATTTAAAGAGATTGAATCCGTCATCAAAAATCTCCCAGCAAGGAAAAGTCCAGGACCAGATCGATTCACAGTTGAATTCTTCCAAGCATTTCAAAAAGAATTAACACTAATCCTGTTTAAAATCTTCCAAAAGATTGAAGAGGAGGGAAAATTGCCCAACACATTTCATGAAGCCAACATCACACTAATACCAAAGCCAGATAAAGGTACTACAAGAAAAGAAAATTACAGACCAATCTCTCTAATGAACATAGTTGCAAAATTTCTCAAAAGAAATACTTGCAAATTCAATCCTACAGCCTGTCAAAAGACTTATACATAACGACCAAGTGGGATTTCATCCTTGTATGCAAAGCTGGATCAACGTAAGAAAATCAATCAACATAATACACCACATAAACAAATTGAAGTAAAAAAAAAACATGATAATCTCAATCGACACAGAAAAGGCATTCGACAAAATACAGCTTCTTTTTTAATAAAAACACATCAAAAGATAGGGATAGGAGGAAAATTCCTCAATATGGTAAGAAGCATATATGAAAAACCCACAGCCAACATCATAGTCAATGGGGAAAGGTTGAAATCTTTCCCTCTAAGATTGGAAACAAGACAAGGATGCCCATTGTCACCATTGTTATTCAATATTGTATTAGAAGTTCTAGGTAGGGCAATTAGACAAGAAAACAATTTAAAGGCATCCAAATCGGAATAGAGGAAGTAAAACTCTTAGAGTTTGCAGATGACAGAATCCTGTACTTAGAAAATCCTGAAGTATCCATGAAAAATCTACTTGAGCTAATAAATGAGTTCAGCTAAGTGGCAGTATACAAGATCAACATGCAAAAATCAATAATGTTTTTGTACACTAGTACTGAAAAATTTGAGGAAGAAATCAAGGGGAAAATTCCATTTTCAACAGCAACAAAAAGACTCAAATATCTAGGAATTAATTAACCAAAGAAGTACAGGACCTATATGTAGAAAATTACAAAGCAACGCTAAAAGAAATTTTAAAAAACCTAAACAATTGGAAAGACATTCCATGTTCATGGATTGAAAGAATAAATATCATGAAGATGTCAATCTTACCCAAACTGATTTATAGATTCAATGCAATACCAATCAATATCCCAAAAGCTTACTTTACAGAATTAGAAAAGACAAATACCAAATTCATTTGGAAGGGAAAGTGAACACAAATAGCCAAAAGCATTTTAAAAAAGAAGAGAGACGTGAGAGGAATTTCACTGCCTGACCTTGAAACATATTACAGTCATCAAAACAGCATGGTACTGGCATAAAGATAGGCCCATCAGTCAGTGGAATAGAATGGAGAACCCAGAAATAATCCTCACCTATACAGTCAACTGGTTTTTGACAATACTACCAGGTTAATGTTAACAGGACAAAACAGTCTCTTCAACAAATGGTGCTAAGATAACTGGATATCTATAACCAAAAGAATGAAAGAGGACCCCTATCTCACTCCCTATACAAGAATTAACTCAAAATTGATCAAAGACCTAAATATAATATCCAGGGCCATATAACTACTGGAAGAAAATGTAGGGAAACATCTTCAAGACATTGTAGTAGATGGTGGTTTCTTGGACCTTATGCCCAAAGCACGTGCAACAAAAGAAAAAGTAGATACATGGGACCTCCTCAAAATTAGCTACTTTTTCACCTCACAGGAATTTGTCAAAAGGGTGAAAAGACAGCCAACTTAATAGGAGAAAATATTTGGAAATCACATATCCTATAAGCATTTAATATCCAAGATATATAAAGAGATGTTACAACTCAACAATAAAAAGACAAACGACCTAATTAAAACATGGGCAAAAGACTTGAATAGACATTTGTCCATAGAAGAAATTCAAATAGCAGAAAAACACATGAAATGCTCAACATCACTCATGATTAGCAAAATGCAAATCAAAACTACAATGAGATATCATTTCACACTTATCAGAATGGTCACTATTAAAAAGACTGAACTACAAGTGTTGGAGAGTATATGGAGAGACAGGAACACTTATTCACTGTTGGTGGGAATGCAGAATTGTACAGCCACTGTAGAGGACTGTTTGGCAGTTCCTAAAGAAGTTGAATATAGACATGTAACCCTGCAATACCAGTATTGGGTATATACCCAGAAGAATTGAGAGCAGTGATATGAACAGACATCTGCACACCAATGTTCATAAGCCACATTATTCATGATTGCCAAAAGTTGGAAACAACTCAGGTGTCCATCAACAGATGAATGGATAAACAAACTGTGGTCTGTTCACATGATGGAATATTATGCAGCTGTAAGAAGAAATGAAGTCGTAAAGCATATGGCAACATGGATGAACCTGGAGGACATTATGTTGAGTGAAGCAAGCAGACACAAAAGGACAAATACTGTATGATTGCATTACTAGGAACCAAATATATTATGTAACATATTGCATGATTCAAAAAAAAAAAATTGTTATGTGTCCAGTACCTTCAATTGAGAAATGTATGTTTTCATTCAACTGTGTTTACTTTTTAGTTTTTAATTGTCTATATTTTCAATCATTAAACTTATAAAATAAAGTTTTAAAAAAAGTAAATTTAAAAAATTTTAAAAACAAACAAACAAACAAAGACTCCACCTCTACCCACCACTATAAAATCAGCAGAGAGGGCCTAATGTGGTAGCAGTTGATGATGATGATTTTATTCAATATTGATTCTAACTGGTTTTAGAAAGATTGGGAGTGTGGAGCCCACGCAATAGGCAAAGGGCCATAAAGCTCTACCTTTATGGGTCTGCTGTAAGGACTTTCAGACATTCTCAAAGTATAGGGAAATCCATACGAACTAGAAACAAAATGTGTTTTTCCAGCTTCCCAGAGAGGTAAAGGAAAAATAAACTCAGACTCTTTTTTAGTTTTCCTTCATGACATATAATACTGTGGTTGTGAGAAACTCAATTTATTTTCTTCTTGGTTACATACACCCTAAGTCCACTTTCACCTGGCCTTGTCCATCTTCACCAATCTGTCACATTTTAATCCAGTCTGATGTTATAGTGAAAACTTGCAGGGATATGGTGATAAATAAATCCATTTGCTTGGTCCTGAATTACTTATTAAACCCCTTCAACTCCTGTTTTTGAAGAATTTTGATAATAAGTAAATTTTAAAATATCTCAGGAATTCTCCAACAATACAACATGTTTGAACTTATTCTACCAGGAAAAATAGAGTGAAAAGGTATAATAAATTAACAGTTTCAGGGCATGTTTTATATACAGGCATACCTCAGAAATATTACGGGTTCAGTTCCAAACCACCACAATGAAGTGAATATTGCAATAAATTGAGTCTCAAGAATTATTTGGCTTCCCAGTGGATATAAAACTTATGTTTATACTATACTATTAAGTGTGCAATAGGATTATGTTTAAAATATAATGTACATACCTTAATAAAATACTTTATTGCTTAAAAATGCTAACCATCATCTGAGCCTTCAGCGATTCATAATCTTTTTGCTAGAAGATGGTCTTTCCTCTATGGTGATGACTGCTGATTGATCAGGGTGGTGGTTGCTGAAGGTTGGGGAAGCTGTGGCAATTTCTTAAAATAAGACAACAATGAAGTTTGCTGCATCAATAGATTTTTCCTTTCATGAAAGATGTCTTAGAGCATGCAGTGATGCTTGATAGTATTTTATACACAGTAGAATTTTTTTTCAAAATTGGAGCCAATTATTTCATACCCTGCTGGCTGCTTTATCAACTAAGTTTATGTAATATTCTAAATCCTTTGTGGTCATTTAAACAATGTTCACAGGATCTTAACCAGCAGTGGTTTCCATCTCAGGAAACCAATTTCTTTGCTCATCCATAAGAAGGAACTCCTCATCCATTAAGTTTTATCATGCGATTGTAGACATTCAATCACACCTTCAGATTCCACTTCTAAATCTAGTCCTCTTTGTATTTCCACCACATCTGCATTTATTTCCTCCACTGAAGTTTTGAACCTCTCAGAGTCATCCATGAGGTGTGGAATCAACTTCTTTCAAACTCCTGTTAACATTGATATTTTGACCTCCTACTATGAATCATGATTGTTATTGATGGTATCTAGAATGGTGAATCATTTCCAGAAGGTTTTCAATTGACCTTGCCCAGATCTACCAGAAGAATCACTGTGTATAGAAGCTATAGACTTATGAAATATATTTCTTAAATAAAAAGAGCTGAACATCAAAATGACTCCTTGACCCATGGGCTGCAGAAGAGATGCTTAATTACCAGGCATGAAAACATTAACCTCATTGAGCTCTTGGGTGACCAGGTGCATTGTCCATGAACATTAATATTTTGAAAGGAATATTTTCTTCTGGGTAGTAGGTCTCAAAATTGAACTTCAGATATTCAGTAAAACATATTGTAAACAGATGTGCTGTCATCTAGGCTTCGTTGTTCAATTTATAGAGCACAGGCAGGGTAGATTAAGCATAAATCTTAAGTGTCCTAGGATTTTTGGAATGGTAAATTCACATTAGCTTCAACTTAAATTCCCCAGCTGCATTAGCTCCTAACAAGAGTGTCAGCCTGTCCTTTGAATCTTTGGACCTAGCCATTGACTGCTCTTCTCTAGCTATGAAAGTCTTAAATGGCATTTCTTTCCAATAGAAACCTGTTTAATCTACATTGAAAATCTTTTGTATAGTATAACAACCATTATCAATTATCTTAGCTTCTGGATAACTTGGTGCAGTTTATACATCAACACTTGCTGCTTCACCTTGAACTTTAATGTTACAGAAATGGTTTCTTTCTTTAAACCTCATGAACCAACCCCTGGTAGCTGCAAACTTCTCTTCTGCAGTTTCCTCACCTCTCTCAACCTTCATAGAGTTTTAGAGAGTTAAGTTCTTTCTCTGTAATTGTCTTTTTTAAAATTTATTTTTATTTTTTATTTTTATATTTAAAAAAAATACTTAGATTACATAAATGTTACACAGAAAATATAGGGATTCCCATACGCCCAACCTCCCACACCCCCCACAACCTCCCACATAAACATCCTTAATTAGTGTGGCACATTAATTGCAATTGATAAACACATCCTGGGGCTTTGCCATTAAGCATGGACCATAGTTTACATTGTAGACCACACATTCTTCCACACAGTTATGCATGTTATAAGATGATATAAAATGGCCTATATCTGTCATTGCAATGTCACTCAGGACAACTCCCAAGTCCCAAAAAAGCCCCCATATTACAACTGCTTTTCCCTCTCTCTGCCCCCAGAGCCTCAGTGTTGTAATTTCTTCCATTGCTTGAATCACAATATGTCTATAGTAGAATACAAAAAGGAATGTGGTGGCTGGTTTGATCTTCTATCCAAACGACTAAAACTTTCTCGGTATCAGTGAAAGGCTATTTTGATTTCTTAGCCTTTGTGTGTTCACTGGACTAGCACTTTTAATTTCCTTCAAGAGCTTTTGCTTTGCATTCACAAATTGGCTAACAGTTTTTTGCAAGAGGCCTAGATTTTGGCTTGTCTTGGCTTATGGCATGCCTTCCTTATTAAGTTTAAACATTTCTAGCTTTTAATTTAAAGTGAGAGATGTGTGACTCTTCCTTTCACTTGAACACTTACAGGCCATCGAAGGGTTACAAAATAGCTTAATTTCAATATTGTTGCATCTCAGGGAGTATACCCAAGGAGCAGCAGAGAGACAGGGAATAGCTGGTCAGTGTTGCAGTCAGATCACACACAACATTTATTAAGTTCATCATCATATATTTATGAGCACAGTTCATGTCACCTTGTGACAGTTTGAAGTTCTTTTATGAATCCCAAAAAAGAAGGATTATGTTTTTGAACTAATCCATTCATGTGGATGTGAGACCCTTTTGATAAGACTACATTGGTGAGGTGTAACTCAGGTTGCGTCTACACCCTCTTATTGGAGCTGATATAAATGGAGACAACACAGAGAAAGACACACACAGAGAGAAAAAGAAACCTGCTGTATTTGATCGGGCCATGTGAGAGAAAGGAGTCCAGTTTCACCCACATCTGAGCTCAAGGAGAGAACTGCAAGAGGCTCAAGGAGCCAAGGCCCAGGAGAAATGACTAATCAGCCACAGCTGAGTTCAAGGAGTAATTTAAGAAAGTCTCATGATTGCTACATGGCAGGACATTAGGATCAATAGTAACTGACTGGTGAGAAAGCATCACTGATGGTGCCTTGATTTGGCTGTTTAATGGCCTCAGAAGTATAAGATTTTACCCTAAATAAAATACCCATTATAAAAGCCAACCCATTTCTGGTACTTTGCATTGACAGCCCTGTGGCAAACTAAGACACTTTTCAAAACAATTACAATAGTAACATCAAAGATCACAGATCACCATAATATATATTATAATAATGAAAAAATTTAATATTGTAAGAATTACTAAAATGTGATGTAGAGACATGAAGTGAGCACATGCTGTTGTAAAAATGGCACTGATAGATTGCTTGATGTAGAGTTGCCACGAAACTTCAATTTTTAAAAAAAAAAAAAAAAAAAAAAAAGAAAACAATATCTAAGAAGTGAAATAAAGCATAGTGCAATAAAATGAGGTATGCCTGAAGCACACCTTGGAGATATTGCAGTTTTTGTTCCAGACCACCGCAATAAAGTATCACATTAAAGCAAGCCACACAATTTTTTTGGTTCCCGAGTGCCTATAAAAGTTATGTTTACACTACACTGTAGTCTACTAAATGTGCAATAGCATGTCTTAAAAAACAATGTATATCCCTTAATTAAACTGTGACACAGAGGCACAAAGTGAGCACATGCTGTTGGAAAAGTGGTGCCAATAGACTTGCTTGATACAGGGTTACCACAAAACTCCTATTTGTTAAAAAACACAATATCTATGAAACACAACACAGCAAAGTGCATTAAAATGAGATAGCTGTAAGCTTCTTAAATCATTACTACTTGCCAATTGTTTAAGCTTCCTGGGCTGCTCAAGCAAATACCATGAAATGGTTTGGTCTAATCTATGGGAATTTATTCATTCATGGTTTTGAAGCCAGGAAAATGTCCAAATCAAGGCAACATCAAGGTACTGTTTGCTCCTTGAAGACTGTGGTGTTCTGAGGATGACTGTTGATCATGCTTGATCCCTCTGTCACATGGAAAAGCACAGGTTTCTTCCTTCTCTTCTGGCATCTGTTCCAGCTTCTTGTTTCCTGTGGCTATCTATCTCTAGTGTCTGAATTCATTTCTTTTAAAAGGACCCATAGCAATAGGATTAAGACCCTTCCAGATCGGTCTGGGCCACACAGACCTTAACTGAATAACCTTATCAAAAGGTACTATTTACAAGAGGTTCACACCCACAGGAATGGATTAGAGAACATGCTTTATGTGTGGTACATACAGCTTCAAACCACCACTCTCCACCCTTTTTACTGCAAAAAGATATGTTCCTTGTACACGAAAATACATACATTCCCTCTCAATATACCAAAAGCCTTAAGTAATTTCAGAAACAATGCTTACTACAAAGTCTCTTCAAAATCATTTATGTGTGTGATCTGTTCTGGGCACAATTCCCATATATCTGTGAAGCTGTGAAACTGAACAAATAAGTTATATGCTTCTGGCATACAATGGAGGGACAGGCATAGGATAAAATTTTCATTCTTATAGGGAGAAATTTGATGGAAAACACAGGTCATGGATCCCAATGAGTTCTGAAACCCAGAAAGGCATACTTCCTTATATTTCAAGGTCTGAGAATTACCTATGAAATCATGTTATGTCCTCTGGGACTGATGAAATGGCAACCCCACCCCTTCCAACTGCTTGCCTATCTACCATGCTCTCCTAGAACACTGGGGTGAAGACACCACCCTCTCCAAACATCAGTATAGAGGCCAGACTCTGTTCAATCTCTAAGGCACAGGCTCCATCCTCTCAGAGCACTGGGGCTGTGGCCATACTCTCCACAATCCTCAAGGCACAGGCTCCACCCTCTCTGAATACTGGATTGGTAACACTTTTTCTGAACAAAAGGACAGCACTGGGGCAGACTCACCTTTTCCACATGCATGAATGGGCCTGCTCTTATGGCCCAATAAGATGTCTTTGGTACAGACCCCAACTTCCATGTTTCTGCCCTTGAAATGATTTTCCTTCAATTTTTTCTTTCTACATCCTTTTAAGTCCAGGCTGACAGTTCTGTTCATAAAGATTATGCAAAAAACTTGTCAATTTTGCATGTAGTTCACAGGGATCCAAGGCATCAGACAATAGAGACTTACACATTTTTTCTGCAAAACTACATTTGTTTTTTCATTTTTTAAAAAATTTAATACTTTTAAAGAAGCTTTAGATAATGTAAATGTTACATAAAAAATATAAAGGATTCCCATATGCCCCACTCCCTCCTCCTCCCACAGTTTTCCACATCAACAATACTCCTCATTAGTGTGGTACATTTGTTACAATTGATGAACACATATTAAAGCATTGGTACTAACTATGGGTTACAGTTTACATTGTAGTTTATACTCTGTCCTACATAATTTTGTAGGTTATGAAAAAATATACAATGGCCTGAATCCACCACTGCAATGTCATTCAGGACAAATCCAATGTCCTGAAAATGCCCCCCATATTACATTTATTCTTACCTGTCCCATCCCTCAGAAACTCTGGGGGCCACTGGCTTTATATCAATGATAAGAGTTCTTCCATAGCTAGAATAATAATAAGTTTATAGTAGAAAAATAATGTCTACTTTAGTCCATTGCTCTTTCCCCAATCTTGAGGATTTTGGGATGGTGATGCCCACTCTCTTTCTAATTGAGAAGTGGCTGAGATCCCATGGAGTATATGAATGGAACTCTCTTGTTTGCAGTTGCAGACACGCTCTGTTCCTTGGGATCAGTGTTGTCCATCATCAGCTCCTTGTTAGTTGCCATGCATGAGTCCAGTGAACTGGAGAGTAGGTGTTGCAACTCTGGTGAAATTCAGAGCTAAACTGGCACATGGATGGAGCAAAGATTTAAGTCTCTGGGACATATATTTATCAAGTATAGTGCTAATTATAGGTTCAAGTAAAAGGGACAGAAGAGCCATGCATAGAGAACCTATAAATGAATCTAACTCTGTTAAATTGGGGAGCATAAATTCCAAAGTAAGGCCCATTGACAGGGTGCCAAATTCCTGAGCTGTCTGCCCTGTTCATAGGTTTTTGGATGTCTCTAGAGCCCTCAGGAGCCCTTATATTTGATGCACCATTTGCTGTGGCACTCAATGAGATCCTGCTGAAATTTGCACAAGCGTAAACTCTGGAATGATCTCCCAACTCACTTTAAGTCTCTTTGCCATAAAAATTAATTTGTATTTACTGTTTTCCCCTTTTGGTCAAAGTCTTTTTCCAGATGCATTGCTAAGTGGCATTTGGCAATAATCCCCTGGTTCCTGGGAGGCTCATTCCCTGGAGTCATGTCCTATGCTGGGGGTGGGGGTGGGAGGAAGGTAGTATGTTTATATGCTGAGTTTGGCTTAGAGAGAGGCCATGTTTGAACAAAAAGGAGGTTTTTAGAAAGTAATTCTTTGGCAGTGTATGATACTAAGCTAAGTTTCATTTTCACATTAAAAGGTTCATAAGTACAATCATCCATATCAAGGGCCTGGCATAATTGTGTTACCTCACTAGGCACTGCCTTTGTACTTGGGGCATTCTTGCTGTCCTATTAGATCATGTAGCAGAATTTCCCAGGATGGGTATTCAATATTCTTTCAGTTATTGTGTGGATCTCCACCCACGGAGGCAATGCCCCATGAACACTTGAACTTATTCACATACGTTTCTAATTCTGACTTTCTGTAAAAGTGTTGACTTGTTCATTGTTCACTTAAACCTTCACATGGACCACTGTTCTTTGGGGACTCACTTCCCAGAAACTCAAAATTTTCAAAACCATAAATTTCTGATTTCTTTATGTTAGGATTTCAGATCTCTGTTTATCCCATTTCCTCTCACATTTACTATAAGCTTCATGGAGAAACCAGGCGGCACTTTCCACACTTAGCCTGGAAATATCCTCAGTTAAACATCCAAGTTCATTACTATCAAGTTCTGCCTTCCATACAACATCAGAATTCAATGTCACTATAATCTCCTTGCCACTATAAAGCAAGGATTGTCTTTCCTCCAGTATCCAATAACACATTCATAATTTCTTTCAAAGGCCTCATTGGAAGTAATTTTAGCATCCATTTTTCCACCAAAAGTCTCAAAGCAATCTAGGTCTTTTCTTCAAGTACGTCACAATTCTTCCAGCCTCTACCCGCTACCCAACTCCAAAGCCATTTCCACATTTTGGTATTTCAATAGCATCACCCCACTCTCCTGGTAACAATATTTATTTTAGTTTCCTGCACTGCTCAAGCAAATACTGTGGAATGGGTCAGCTTAAACAACATGAATTTAATCTCTCATGTTTTTGAGGCCAGGAAAATGTACAAATCAAGGCATCATCAAGTTGATGCTTTTCCCCCAAATACTGGGTCTAGCTGGCAGTGATCCCTGGTTTCTCTGTCATATTGCAAGGTACAGGGTGGTGTATCCTGTGCTCTTTCTTCTCTTCTGCATTCTGTTTCAGCTTCTTACTTTCTCTCTCTCTCTCTCTCTCTCTCATTCTCTGTCTCTCTGAATTCATACTATTTATAAAGGACTCCAGTGAGAGTAGTAAGAACCATCCTGGTTTAAGTGAGTCATACCTTAACTGAAGTAACCTCATCAAAATGGATGTATTAATTTTAAGAACATGATTTTTCTGGGATACATACAGCTTCAAATCACCACAGTGGTGGAATAAGATCAGTTGTGTTACTTTTTAAACTATTTCTAACATTATTGGCAAGATGACTGATCTGAATGAAACAGTAAGAGTGACCAACAAAATTGGCAAGGCTTTGGACAATGTTATCACTAAAACTAGGAAACATGATGTAAATAGAGCATCTGCTAAATAGATGCCTAAACAGTCATGGACAGGATCATCACATTGCACAGCTCTAGACAACATTTTGGTTGTATTGTGTTCTGGATGTTGCAATTCATCCAGAACAGAATACATTATGAGTGGTTCCCTTTGGAGTTGTTTGATTTGGCAGCTCTGGTCATGAGGTCATAGTTAAAGAAATATTATATAAAAATCAACTTCAGCATCATTTGTTGTCCTAAAGAAGTTGTTTGATTGCATTTTACATTTATAGCTGATGGTCTTGAATGCAAGGTTCAAGAGCAATATCCTTGAGTTTGGAAATTATATCAATTGCATGAGTGTGCAAATCTACTAAAACTGTTGCTCTTTATCTTTCTTAGAATACTACACTGGTTCAGGGCATGGAAAGATTTAGAAAATACCCCCTGACTTTCCAGTAATGAAGATTTCATTAATGTTGATGCTTCACTTCCAGTTTTAATCTCAAAGATATTACATCTCTTTTGCTTGTTTAATTTGCTATCAAGATCCTTAAAAGTCTACACACAGAGTTTGTCACGATAAAATGCATCTGCAGGACCCTTGTTAAATCAGCTTGCTTAACAATGTGGAAAAGTGTTGGCGTTCAGGAACTGGGTCAGTGAAAATGGTGCCATGGATGAGAAAGAATAAGACAAAGAGAAGAAAAAACTGGGATCAGGGGACCCTCCATCTGATATGGAGAGAAGAGCCCAGCCACCTCATAAAGTGTGGCTTTTATTCTGGCTTTAGAACAAAGAAAATACGTGTGAGCATATGCAAGGGCAATAGATACTTGACAGTTACATTATACTGAACTCAACAAGTCTTAAAGGTTAATGGCTCAGTTCCTCTTTTCCTTCCTGCAATTCAGAAACATTGTAAATCTTACAAACTCAGGGTGTTTCCCCATCCAGTTCCTATTAGCATGAGACTGGAGAGCTTGTTTCCTACATTCCAAGGTGACCTGCTTTCTGTCAGTATTCATGGCCTTTAATTGAAACTCCATCATTTTCCCCTTTTTTATTAATTAAAGCTCATAGGAACCATTATATAAGCTGATACAAGGTGACTTCCTGTCACACTTGTCTTCCTCCATAGGCTCTTGTGACTGTGCCTGTCTTAGGTTGTCCACATTTTTCATTTACATTCCCTTTTTTCTTAACCTCCCAATGTCTTTCTGCTGCTGTGGTATTAGAAATTTGTTGCCTATTAAGAAAATTTAAGGTAAGCAATGCTTTAGATAGTTTGTCTTTAGCTCTTGGCACTGTGCCTGTCTTAGGTTGTCCACCCCTGATAAACTTACCCGTCATTAACTACCAGTCAAGCCTTTGAGCTCTTACATGGAAGGCAATTTCATTAATATTTATGCTTCTTCAGGTTCCTTAAGTGAATATTTTTGTGCAGATAATTAGTACTAAGATCAAGGGGTTATTAGTAGAATCTTTCTACTAAATAATGCAAAATTAGTTTTTCATGGCCAAGTTTCTTAACATAAATGCATTTATCTGGTCTAATTCTTCATTTTTTCTATGAATATATGTTATTACTCTACCCTTGACAACAAACAATTAAAATGCATATAACAATAATTCCAAATCCAATCTAAAATGATATTTGAACTGTTTTTTGTTTCCACCAATGAAACGGCTGCACCAGTGGTTTCTTTCAATTCATTTTATACATGCTCAATGCCTTCTTTTGCAATTCTAAAAGATTTATAGAAACATTATGCTTATATCCAATCAAATTATTTTTTCACTTCCAAAGGAGTAATACAAAAAGAACTTTCATTCCAATCACATTTAAGAGTTCTTAACAAGTTTAAATTATAAATTTGATTACCCAAATGTATAATAGTTGTTTCAAGGTCATTCATATGATTATTCAGTTCCATATCAATGTGCGACTGGCTATGCCACATCTCACATTTTTATGCCAGTCCTTAACATATTGTTGATTCTGGACTCCTTGAGGCAGGGCTGTTCCAGTGACAGCGGTTATGATGCCAATCAGTCCCAAAATTCCTGCTATTAAAAGTCCAATCAGTCTTTTAGTTCTTTTTAAATAATGGTCAAGGAAATGCCACAGCAACTGGGATTCTGGAGACTGCTGCCAATGTCTTGTCATCTGAACTGGTAGCCATAGTTCTTTTCTTCTTCTTGCTATAAAAAGAGTTTGATTTTCCTGCAAATATGAATTCTTAAGACATGTAAATAAAGGGCAATTGGAACAACTAATGTTCCTTTCACCAAAGATTACTTTTTCAATGATAAAACTATAGGATCTTGTACACATACTGTAAGAAATTGGGTTGATTTTCTTTTTAAAATAGTAATATTAGTTTTACTGCCTTGCCATTCAAAAATTGGACCAGTTCCCAAAAATAATTTCCACAAAAAACTTTGAGTTTTGTTAAGTTTAGTGTCCCATGGTTATGGGGTATATCTTCCTTGATTTTTCCAAATTATTGAGCTGTTAATAAATGCTGTATTACCAAAATTCCAGAAATAAGGATTACTGTAATTTGTGATTATGGTTGAATTATTAATGAACCAAGATATGGTTGTGTTTTTAATAGGTTTCGGTATCCCTATAAGGGCCCGATCTTTTACGATAGGAATCATAGGAATCATTAAACAACACAACTTCTGTAAGCCCATGACAAATATGTCATTTGTCATTAAGTAGTCTGTTGTGAGAGGGACATGTAAGATTTACCATATTTTCTGGTTAAATGGCAAAGAAGGGAAAATGAGAACATAAATTTGAGTTTGATTTTTCTCTGTTAAACTATACTGTGATTTTTAGGTTGCATGCATACAGATACAAAGAGGGTGGTCTGTAAAAGGTAAAATTAAATTTTCTATAAATTTCCCTTCTTCTTTTGGCCTTAAGGGTAGTCATATATCTATAGGTCCTGGAAAATGGTGAGATTGTTTTTCATTCCAAGTTAACAGCTCTAGAAGAGGTGGGTTGGTTATGTATGTCCAATAAGTGTAATTATGATGTGGTATCTTACCTTGACCTAATACTTTACCTATAATTAATCCAATGTAAAACCACCATGTCCATAGATTAAGTCTTGGCAGCATCTTCAACTCTAGGCTTGATTCTTCTAGAGGGGATCTACTGCTCTTCTCCTGCTTCTGTAATGATAAGAGCAAAACCTCGGCCCCAATATTTTACCTCTCCTTTTCCCCATTTATTGGTTGTTTCACTTTTCCAATATATTGATTGTCCACATTTTTCATTTTCATTCTTTTTATTAACCTCCCAATATCTTTCTGCTGCTGTGGTATTAGAAATTTGTTGTCTATTAAGAAAATTTAACGTAAGCAATGCTTTAGATAGTTTGTCTTTAGCAGATTCTCCTCCATCTCCCCCTTTTTGTTTTTATAACATTAATTTTATTGTTTATAAACAGGGGTTTAACTGTTATGTTCCAATCTTTTATAATATGTATACATACATTCACATGCTTACCAATATTTAGCTTTTAGCTGGGAAGTGTTGAATTAGCAACTGATACTAGAGTTTTGGTTGACTATGTTTAGGAGTAATTAATTTGATACTATAGATGCCAACTTGTGAGTATTTTGCTAATGCCTGAGGAAGGGGCCAGCCTCCCCAGGAAGGAACACAACACACCTTGGGCAGTATATTTTAAGGTTTATGCATCAGTCCCTGGGAAAGTGGCCAGCTCCTGCAGGGAGGAATATATCACTTTTTGAAATATATTTTATCTTTTAGAATTTGTTACAAAACATCCTTGATGTGCTCATTATTTTAGTTTCCATTTATTATTATTATTATATATAACAGAGGTGGAGTAAATCAGACAAACTTAAGTTAAAGCATCTACCTTTGGATTTTTAGGTAGAGAGGGTGTTTTATAACACATATTATTATATTTTAAAATAATTAAAATTATGATTAATAACAGTATACTTTTATTTAATATTACACTGAATCATTATTAAATTTTTAACTTTTTTATACACTTTTAAAGTATTCATATGAACTTTTTATTCATATAACTTTAATTGTCATAAAATTAGAAAATTTCCTTCAATTGCACAGCAGTCTCAAACAATTCACTCAACCTACATCACATGAACTTAACCACTTTCAGTATTCCACCCCCTTCCAGGCAACAGACCAAAACATTTGTTACAGTTTGAAACAAAAAGCTTTTTTGGAAAGCAGTTTTAAACATCATGTTCCCCCAAAAGCAACAAAACCTGTCTCTCCAAGGAAACGTCAAGGCCAAAGCACAAGAAGCTACCCCAACAAAACACCCTCCCTCTTGCACACTGATTACCCAGGAGAAAAATTCTGTGCAAACTTCCACAAAAACAGACCAATGACTTGAGAAACCCTGAGAAAGAACAAAACTCCAACCCTGTATTAATAACTTAGTCATTTTATCTTATGATAAAATTACTTTCTTTTCTTTAATAATTAAAGCACATTCTATATACCTTCTCTACTTAAGTTACCACAAATATTTTAGAAACTGTTTTTAAGCAAACTTCTGACAACGTGCAATTACCATCAACATTAAACAAACTTGTTAGAATAATGATTTAGTTTGTTTATATCTATTTTTATTGTTTTAAAAACAATACCCATATTTATTTATTAATATAAGCACTTATTTAATGTTGGCCATTTGAATTTAATAATTCAAATTATTTTAATAATTTTTATTCATCAATTTAATATGACCATCTGGAGGTATCAAAATATACACACTTAACAACCAAACACAAAACAAGTTACAACACATCAATAGAAACATATATCTTTGATTTAACTGCTTTTGAGAATTTTTCTGGAAACTGTATTGTTAAGTTTTCTTACTTTTCCAGTGGTTTAATTTTATTAGTTTCTATCATCCCACAGCCTTATCATTATGTAAGCAGTAGGAGGTTTATAAAGTTGCTGCTGCAACTGAAAGGTTAACATCCACAGTTGGAGTTGAAGAGCAACAGAAATAAGACTACACAAAGACCATACATGAAGGGGAATTATTTTTCCTTTTTGATAAGCTCTTTTTAAAGCTTTCTTCACTAACTTCCAATGTTTCAGGTTTAAAATATCCCGCCCTAGCGGCTGAAACCAATAACAATGTTTCTGTACAAGAGAAAAAAGTTCCTCAAAAGCTGAGGATTTAATAGTTACAACGGTGCATTTTAATAAAGTTTTTAACACTCTAGAGAACTCTTCAAAGTTTGGCTGCTGATTACGCATTACCCTGATGATTCCAAGGATGAAGCTTACCTTTTCTGTTTTCTTTCTTTTTTTTTTTTTCTTTTAAAATCGCTCTCAGGAGCTCCTTGGTCCGCACACTGACTGAAAAAAAGTTTATTTTTCAGTGCCCCACGTTGGGTGCCATATGTTGGCGTTCAGGAACTGGGTCGATGAAAATGGTGCTGCGGATGAGAAAGGATAAGACAGAAGAAAAAACTGGGATCAGGGGACCCTCTGTCCGATATGGAGAGAAGAGCCCAGCCACCTCATAAAGTGTGGCTTTTATTCTGGCTTTAGAACAAAGAAAATACGTATGAGTATGTGCAAGGGCAATAGATATTTGACAGTTACATTTTACTGAACTCAACAAGTCTTAAAGGTTAATGGCTCAGTTCCTCTTTTCCTTCCTGCAATTCAGAGACATTGTAAATCTTACACGCTCAGGATGTTTCCCCATCCAGTTCCTATTAGCATGAGACTGGAGAGCTTGTTTCCTACATTCCAAGGTGACCTGCTTTCTGTCAGTATTCATGGCCTTTAATTGAATCTCCATCAGAAAAGTGTTTTCTTTTACTATTTTAGTTCCCTAATCTGGTAGCTCTCATATGTGAGGGAGATAGACAGAGCTTTCAAGCAACTTTCTGCAGAAATTTGATACCGTGTAACAAACATAAACTGCCCTTTTGCTGCACTTGATTACATCAGAATGTCTTTGACAAGAAAGGTGCTAAGATTATCTACAAATATGGAAAACAGAGGAAAGATTAAAGTGAAGATTTTATTAAAAATAATGAGAACATAGACCTGAATCAAAGTTTCACACCTCTTGATTATTTGATCCTTCATTGGATAAACTGAACTTCCAAGTTACTATATTGCTGTATGCTAAAACTCTTGCCAATACTGATCTATTGTATCCCTTTCCCCAATACACACAGTCCCACATCCAACCTTCTGTTCAGTACTAATTAGATATTTTACCAGACCATGCTTAGCAACAAGTTTCATGCATCTACTATTTAGTCAAAAACTACTTAAAGGTTATGCTAATTTTAGAGCCTGAAAGAACATTATAGGTTGTCTAATGTATGACTTTCATTTAAAGATGAAGAAACATGCTCAATAAGGATTTGTGATTTGTCCAAAGCTGCACAGTTTTGGACACAGTGTTATAGTGGACTAAACTATTTTTCTCTTGATACCTATTTTAATGCAGCATGCCATTTCAACCATAATTAAGCACCCCAGTCCTATGACTACATCTTATGGAAACACTGAATAACTTATAATATGCAGTTTGTGAATTAACCTCCTAGATGTATATTCATATACATATTTGACTCTGATTTTTTTGTTTCATCTTTACTAAGTTGTTCTGCACTTATCTCCATAGGTATATAATACCCTTGCAAACACAATAACTAATGTATATAATGCATAATTTATGTTACATACTATTCCTAGCACTTTGTATAGACTAACCATTTAATCCTCACAACCAGCTTATGAGGGATAGATTATTATTATATTCATTTTACAGCTGAGAAAATTAAGGCACATACAATCTAAGATGTTTACCCATGGTCACACCGGCTACTAAGTGGTGTGTCTGATATTTACATCAAGCACTAAAATTCCTGAGCCTATGCTCAATAAAGCTAAACAAGTACATTTTTATAAATCTAATCATTGTGCAATTTATTTCCAGACTAAAATATAGTTGCAAGGAAAATTCTGGCAACCCAAGACATATGGAAAATTAGACATAAATTTTGATAATATTTTAAAATCATATATAAAGAAAATCTGATAAAACATTAAGTCTCAAAATGGAGATGCTGTGACAAATTTATGCTTTTTGCTTAAAATGTACTATATTTAGATAAGTTTATCTCAAAAGAAATGTCCTATTTTTTGCCTTGTTTTGTGCAATAGATATGTGCCTGTGAAGACTAAAATTGTATGCACCTAAGATTTGATTTTTTGAATTATTAAAAAGAAAATTATCCAGTGGATTTTTTTCATAATTATTTAAAAGAATCGATGGCAAATTCACTGTAAAACAAAGTCTTAGCCACCAACATGCCAGTTTGTAGATCCACTGTGTTTTCTTACACCTGGTTGTAGAGCATTCATGCACCATAGCTCCTTTTTTTTTTTTTAAGTGTTTTTTTTTTCTTTTCTTTCCTTCTTTCTTTCTTTCTTTATTTATTTATTGTGGGTAAAAATAAAAATTTTCACAATACATACCACTATTTGTAAAATGATATATAAATATATATGCGTATAAGTGCATTTGCTTACAAAAATGTTATTTATATACATATAAATATATTTTAAGAGGTGCTTAGATTACCTAAAGTATTACACGGAACCCACTGGGATTCCCATGTTGCCCACCTCCCACACTTCTCACCACATCCCACACAAACATCTCCCACAAGTGTGGCCCACCACCCTCAATGGACTTACACATCCTGGGGCCTTGCCACCAACCATAGACCACACTTTCAGGGATCATTTCTATAGTTGGCTACCATAGCTTCTTTTAACATAGTATAGCCCTCAATCTCTATCCCAAGTAACTGGTCACTTATAAAATTGTTTACACATGAATTAGATTCACTTTTATATCTGGGAAACAAAAAATATCCTGTTATAACACCAACTGAGACATTTACAAAAATTAATACCTGCACATTGACAGAAAGTTCGAACAGTATTGACAGATATAATAAAAAACAAAAGCTTCCCTTCTTCTTATTCCTGATATCCAAATAATAATGCACTTAAAATTTCTTGTATAGGCTTACTTCTGAGATATTGTGGGTTCTGTTCCATACAACTACAATAAAGTAAATATCACAATCAAGCGATTTCCACAAAATTTTTGGTCTCCCTGTATACGTAAATATTTTGTTTATACTATTCTCTAATCTATTAAGTGTGCAATATCATTTTGTCTAAAAATTAATGCACATATCTTAAATAAAATGTGACATAGAGACAAGAAATGAGCACATTGCTGTTGGAAAAATGTGATAGTAGACTTGCTCAAAGCAGCTTTACCACAAACTTAAATTTGTAAAAAATTAAATAAAAATAAAACACAATTATCTGCAAAGAGCAATGAAACAAAGTGCAATAAAACAAGTATGCCTATATATCTTTCTAGTTTAAACACATTCACACACACATATCCTAATGTAAATGCACATGATGCCATTCCTTTTTATTTATGTAAAAGTAGCATACTCTACAGACTGTAATGACCTTTGTTTTTTTCACCCAATATATTTTCTTTTAATCTGTCCATACTATCTCATTCTTTTTAATAGCTGGATATTATTCCATGTTCTCTAGGTATTTACATATATGAATATATGTATATATAATAATACTGTGAGAGTCAAGATTTCTTTTCTATTATAAAAAATGTTACAAACAATATTGTCCAAATATCTTGGCACATTTTGTCTAACTAATATGGAAGGTAAATGTTTAACAGTGAAATTTCTGCATCAAATAGTATGTGAATCTAATATTTTGATAGGTATAATTAAATGATCCCTCAGACATTTTAACCAATTTGGCTTTTCATCAATTATGTTTGAGAGGGTTTTGTTTCCTCGACACTCACCAATAATGGGTTTTTCATTAATTTCAAATTTTGCCTTTCAGGTAGTTTATAAAGCTATCTCATTTGTGGATATGCATTTCTTAAATAATGAGAGCGTTTGAACTCAGTTTAAAGTTTCTTCCATGTCTTTTGCCGTAACGAAACTGATCATATCCTTTGCCTAATTAAAAAAAAAAATTATTTGCCTTTTTTCTTTTTCTAATGTAAGATCTCTTTTTAAATGCATAATACAGTATTTATATTATTTAAATATAGCTACTCATTTTTTTAAAAAGACAATTAGATTACATAAATGTTACATAAAAATATAGGGGATTCCTATATGCCCCACTCTCAACCTCTCTCACATTTTCCCACAATAACAACATTCTTCATTAGTGTGGTACATTTGTTATAATTGGTGAACACATTTTGGAGCATTGCCACTAAGCATGGATTATAGATTACATTGTAGTTTACATTCTCTGTCTCACAATTTTGTAAGTTATGACCAGATATATAATGGCTTGTATTTGTCATTGCAATGTCATTCAGAACAATTCCCAATTCCTGAAAATGCCCCCATATTACACCAGTTTTTCCCTCTCCTTTCCCTCAGAACCTCCAGTGGCCACTGGCTCCATATCAATGATAAAAGTTATTCCATTGCTAGAATCACAATAAGTCTATAGTAGAATAACAGAAAGTCTACCCTTGTCCATTGTTCATTCCCAAATTCTGAGGATTCTGGGATGGTGATGCCCACTCCACCTCTAATTGAGAGGGGGCTTAGATGCCATGGAGCAGAAGGTTAGGACTATCTTGCTTGCAGTTGTAGACTCTCTCTGTATCTTGGGATGGTCGTTGTCCTTCATCATCTCCTTCTTAATTGTCCTGGGTATGTCCAATGAACAGGAGAGTAGGTGTTGCAACTCTGTTGAGATTCAGGGCCCAACTATCACATGAAAAGCCCAAAGATTTAAGTCTCTTGTACATACACTTATTAACTCTAGTACTAACTATAGGTTCAAAAATAAAGGGCAGAAGAGCTTTATGTAGCTGGGGAGCATAAATTCCAAAGAAGGGCTCACTGGTAGGGCACCAAACTCCTGGGTGGTCTGCCCTACCTATAGTGTCAGGATTGTCTTGAATGACATTGCAATGACAGATTCAGGTCATTATATATTTTGTCATAATTTTAAAAATTGTGTGGGAGAGAGTGTAAACTACAATGTAAACTATAATCCATGCTTAGTGGCAATGGTCCAAAATGTGTTAATCAATTGTAACAAATGTACCACACTAATGAAGGATGTTGTTAATATGTGAAAGTGTGGAAGGGGAAGAGAGTGGGGCATATGGTAATACCATATATTTTTTATGTAACATTTATATCATCTAAGTATCTTTAAAAACTAGAAAAGTATATTTTTAAAAACCTGGAGCAAAGAAAATGCAAAGGAGTTACATGCAACATCAGCCTTATAGGTCAATAGCATTTTTTTGTTCTTTGATAATGTGCTAAACTTCTACTAAATACTATTTTGTTAGTTTAAACAACTAGTATAGTAGATATAGCTTACTTATATCTACTATAATTAGATATTCAATTCTTGCCAATACAGCTTTATTTATTAGGTTTTATATTTCTTTAATTTTTCTTTTTTTGCCTTAATATACCAATTTCCCATCATTTCATCCTCTTTTCTTGGTAATATTTTAATTCTAATGCAGTGACATTTCTACTTTAATCCATTTGTAAGTTTCCACATCATTGTTGATCAATTCTTATGCAGCAGGTTATTTTCATATGTGCCTTGCTTGTTATTAATTTGGCAACATAAGTTTCAAGTGTGTGATAATGGTGCATTTCTTTTCCTTAATTTCTCCTCTGGGCCTTTCTTCTTTCTTTTTTGTAAACATCATCACCAGTTCTGATTTTATCATTTATCAAGGTTTTTTATTTCAAAGGTAAATGTTTCCATCCTTTCTTCCATTGATAATAACATTTGTCACAATATTGTGAACTAGCATAATTTTTCTTTAAAAATCTTTAAATATTATGTACACAGATCAGATAAGCTCACAAATATTCAGCAAACTAATGAATGTAACCCAGGAAAATATGTTAGTGGAAATATTAGCAACATGTTTAATCACCAGCAAAAAGAGCTTGACTTTATAACAAAAACAAAAGATTTTGGACATAACTTCAAATATGTGAGCACAGAGTACCTTTCCAGAAAGCAAAATTTTAGCTAGTTATGAACCATCCAATTAAACCTATGTGTAGCATTAAGAGATAGGATGAGCAAACCTTCTTAGAAACTGTATACATGCAACAGGGTTTTAAATTACTTTACCAAAATATAAGACATCAGTTGTACAAGGTTGTTGAAACTTGTCTTCAGTCTCAATAAGGAGATACTTGAGTGTATAAAATAGAACTCATTTGGATTGCATAGTGCATTTATAGGAATTGTTTGTTCATAGTTTGTGTTACTGTAGTAGGAGATGTTAGAAAGCCATTCATGTTCTACCTATTTTGCATGAAATGAATAATGTGAAAGACATTTAAAAACTATATGGTAATTTTATACCCTGCCAAGTTGTGTGAACTCTTAGCCAAGCAAAGTACCCAAAATTTTCAAAACTCCAGATTATGGTCATGACTTGTTGACATGAAAACTAAGGTCTGAACCAAAAATGAAATAATGACTTTCTTAACTTTGCTTTTCTTAAATGATTAATACTTTAACTCAGGATAATTTACTGACTCCTTTAATTGACCACATTGGTATCATCAAAGCCTGAAAGAGCTCTTTAGGAAGTGGCATACTTATAGGACAGAAGAATTTTAGTTTTGTTAATGTATAATAAAATCTCTGGTAATCAGAAATTCTTGAAAACTCAGGCTTTATTTACTCAAAACCTCAGAGAAACAATTCAAAATGTCTTATGCTAGGAAAGAAACTACTTTAGAAGTATGTACAGTTAGTATTGGATCACTGAAGTTTGCCAAATAACAATATTTAATAATTATGAAATAGGAGCTTTTAAATATTCATACACCTACATATAGCATTCTGTTGCCTCTAAAGAAGATATGCAAGTCTTCATCCGGTGGCAATAATTTAGTCATGTGTAGTGGGCATCCTCTAAGATGGTCCCCAATGATTCCTGCCTCTTGTTATTCACACTCTTGTGCCATTCCCTCCCCTTGAGTTTTGGTGAACTAGTGACACATTTCTAAACAATAAAATACAGAAAAAGTGATGTGATGTCACCAATAAGAATAAGTTACAAGCGATTTTGCCTCCATCCTTGGGTGCCCTCTTGCTCACTCACTCTGGGGGAAGACAATTCAGTTGCTATGTTTTGACTTGCCTTATGGAAATCCCACATGGCAAGGGGCTGATATTTCCAGCTAACAGCCTGTGAGAGCCTGAGGCCTGTTGACAGTTAAATAAAAGAGCTTGGAAGTGGATCTTTTGTGACCTGCCTGCAGCTATGGGAGTACATTTGGACATGGATCCTCCCCCAGTAAGACCTTGAGATGATTGCTGCCTCTACTGATAACTACATTGCAGCTTTGTAAGAGATGTTGATTCAAAGATACTCATGTTGTATAACTGACTTACAGAAAATGTGAAATAATAAATGTTTGTTTTTTAAGCTGCTAGAATTTGGGGTAATTAGTTACACAGCTAATTTATTTTCCTTAATTTCTAATGGAAATCACTCATGTAGATTCACTTAATGCTTTTTCTTTGTTTATTATGACTAAGGAACTACTTATTTATTAATAATACAAAAGAAAGGGCTAAAACAAAGCTGTAGATTAAAAACTTCATTGTCAGATAAAAATGGCACTTTATATTAAGGACTTTGAAGATTCTAGATGTCTTTAAAAGTATATTTTCTCCAGTCACTTGATAGCATGGACATGATGTGAGTGTTAATATGGGGTTTGTGTCACAGAGGCATTTAAACTGAAAGTGTGATGGTTTCATTCAACCTGAAAATATGGTGATTTGTAACAAAGTAAATGTGAAAGTTAAGTGGAAATAGCATTACAGTCTTGCTTGACCAGTGCAATAAAACACAATTCTTTTCCAGCTTCTCCATTGAATGTCTCAACATTATTACCAGCACTCCACTTCATACCTGATCCTACTTAATATTGAGGATACTGCCATGGTTTTGTTCTCTCATACAAAACTTAGTGAATTTAAAGGCTGAGCAATAAAAAAGAGTTTAGAAGAGAGATATGCCTAAAAGTGCAGAGGAACTGTCTTTACTCTGTAATTTTGCTGTGAAAATGCTTTCTTTCTTTCTTTCTTTCTTTCTTTCTTTCTTTCTTTCTTTCTTTCTTTCTTT
>JAKSZT010053808.1:4962056-4980122 GCA_026826555.1 Tolypeutes matacus
TTTCTTTCTTTCTTTCTTTCTTTCTTTCTTTCTTTCTTTCTTTCTTTTTCTTTCTTTTTTTCTTTCTTTCTTTCTTTCATCTGGACTTTTCTTGGTTTGTGTTGTGAGACACATTTCAAGACTGTTTTAAAACACACTTAGTTATGCCACAGATTATGGACTGATCTGCAGGGATGAGTATTTTATTCTTTGGCAGTCAGTGTGAAATCTGAGACAATTCTAATCTGCACAGCCCCAAATATTCATTGGCAACAGGGTGTGGTAAATTGCCATTAACATTGACTGATGCACAAAGTAGGGTATTCGTAGGTGATATACCAATAGAGAAGATGAAAATCTTGCAGGAAAAAATAAGAAGTGTTTAACCCTAATGAATTACTTAAAGCATTGAATTAAGTAGCTTACTAAATTTAGACATATTTTAAATAGCAATCTTCAACTTGAATATTTGCTTAAGATTGAATTTATATGCAACAGCTACAGTCAGACACTGGTTAATATTTACTTGAATTTTCTATATGATTCAAAATCAAGTGCGGGATAAATTACTACAATAAGATTCTGGAGCCTATTTTTTTTAGGTAAAATCAGACTTATTAGAATGTTATTTTCCGATAGATAGAATAAAGAATAATGTAAGTCACAATGATCCCCTCAAGGATATTTGGTAAGTGTGTAAGGCACTCTTCAGAAAAAGTTCATAAACAATGCAAAAGCAGAAATCCTTAACTCTGAACTGATGCAGGCCATACATTCTGGAGAGGTAATTTATGCACGGTGTTACCTAATCATCTAGTAAATGGCCCAGTGGCAAATCAGACTCTTGGAAGCTATAGCTCCTAAAGTAATACTATCCCTACCTTAACTTACTTAATGAGTGCGGAATAATGTTGAATTGGCTTAAGGATAACAAGCTGAATTACTCCTTACAACATTCTATATGTGGCATTTTGTTGTTGTTCACTTCATTTCACATACATAATACAGATAATAGTTAGTTATTGGGACATATTCCATGTGTGGCCCTAAGTTAGTATGTAAAATTTACTAATGCCATTTTGAAAGTAATATACCAAACTTGGTGAGCATAGAGCTAAAAAGATATACCCTTGATAAGAAGATGACATCAGATTAGGAAGGCAGGGCCCAACACACTCACAAAAACAGTGGAGAAATAGTGAGAAATTATCTGAGGGACGTGAGTTGGGGGTCAGCAGACAAGAACAATGCTTTACAACTCCCAGGAGGGTGAGGTACAGAGAGATGAAGAACCCAAAACAACAAACATGAGCTATCAAACCCATGCATTGCCTAGGAAAGGCTCCCATCCCCAACCCCCACGAAATTAAGTTGGGGTAAAACCCCTGGTTCACTGCAGCTGACTGAGAAGGGAACAGATATCATTATCCCTATCAGTTGCTAAAAGGGAAAAGGAAGGGAGAATTGGGAGCCTTTCTTTAGTGACTTTGGCCAGTAGAGCCCTCTTTTAATCTCAAATCTGGCCAGACCAAAACACAGGAAAATAAAGATTGAAACATCCCCCAGGGAAAGGTGCACAGGCAAGCATCATCTGCTGTCTGGTCTAGAAATTGCATGGACAAAAACTTTTTGATCCTCTCTGTACTCTAACTTATGGAAGAAAATCTGATCCCCACTAATGAGACAGTGGCTCAATTTTCATAACTTAATCTCGGCAATTTTAAAGACTTAGAATAAGTTGAACTAATTATCAAAAAAGAGCTGTAGAAATAAAAACAATAGGCAAGAGAGAGAAACTGGCCTTCAGAGAAAATTCAGGGACATATTCAGATGCTTAGGTATCAGCAAAAAGTTACAAGCCATTCTAGGAAACAGGAAGAGATGGTCCAGCCAAAGGAACAAACCAAATATCCTGAAGAGATACAGGTTTGAAGAAAATTAATCAGTGATATTCACACATCACTCCTAAATCTCTTCAAAGGCTTGAAGGAAAATATGACTAAAGAGATAAAGGATATTATGTAGACACTGAGTGAGCATAAAGAACAATTTGAAAGCCTGGAAGTCATTTCTAATTTACATATAATTTTTTCCTTTGTATCCTAGCAACAGGGAGAGAAACAAGTTACTTTCAGGTATTTGTTCAATCTACATCCATCAATTCCCTCCTTCTAGTTTTTGGTGATATTCTTATCACAGGGGAAAGGGATGAAGCTCAGATCTTCTGTAAGTACTTCCTGCTGACAATATGAGTGCTGATCTCTTAGAAAACTATGGAAAGAGGGGTAGTCTGCTACTAGAAACTGTGCTTGACCAATATTTTCCAACTAGTGAGGCAAATGTTGCAGTCATTGGAGTGAGCATGATGGACACTCGTGGGTGATGTCCATGAGCTTCTGGTGAGTAACAGGTAGCTGGAAGTGCTGCCACAGAGTCTGGTAGCCATGATGTCTGCTTTTTTCCTGTAGAGTTCCTCTGCTGCTTCTTGGGTTTCAATGGCACAGTTTCAGATCTTCATGAGAGTATTTGCCTCAACATCCCGAGAGGAGTGTTAGAGGACTAGGTGGTGACATGATAGACAGTTACCTGTCATTGCTGGCATGTGTTTCAGATGTTTTTCTGCAGATCTCTTCTCCACAGAGGGCAGCCCATGACAATCTATTGTTCCTGTTTTTTTTTCCTAATATTTGCAATACACCCCTGGATAAGGATGGTAGTTTTCATAGTGATTGGATACTATTGGGTTAATCCCTCTACTTGCACTGGGACAAGGTATGTTGTACACAGTTGCCTTTTCAAGGGGCTACATTTAATTTGGCCCACTTCCACAATTGAGATCAAAACCCAAGGGGCATTTGCATAGAATGTTGCCTTTGCCACAAACCCTACCCAAAGTTAATGTTGTTGCTGGCTACCTCTGTTTCACAGGGTCAGTTAAGGTCCACCCCCCTTTAATGCTTGAGTCTGTGCTATTACTCTCTTTATATTTTTAAAAGCAGCTTGCTGGGTTCCTCCATTCCCATGTACAATCTTTACTGATTAACACATACATATTTGAGCTAAATGAGGGATGAACCCCTAAAAGGTCATTGATTGTTTTAGAGCTTCAGAGACATGATAAAATTAAAGTACAAAAAGCTGTTTTGATAAAACAGACTCACTACTTTGTATATTAACATAAGCACTTATTTGTTTATTTTTTGTCATTTAACCAGAGTTCTTTTAAGAATTTTTATTTGTTAATTTAATATTACCATCTGGAGGTGTGAAAATATACACTGAACAAACAGACAAACACAAAGAGTTAAGATACAACAACAGAAACATAAAGTTTACTAATTTGGCTTATAATTTTACTCCTTTGGTATGGTTGTTTCCGAGCTCTCCATCATTTCACATCTTTGATTTTTATTGTTTTTAAGATCTTTGACTGAGTCTAAAGAGGACTCACACAGCTTAATTCACAACTTTTTAGTTTCTTTATTTTTCCCCAATTCAAAGAAGATTGAACATATGATACTTTTGCCCATTTTTCTTGGTGTATACAAAACAAGTTTAATTGCAATATAGTGTTAAAATTCAAAGACCCATAATTGTTGCTAATTTTTTCTGTTATTTAACTTATATCTAAGTTAAATTTCATTACTGAAAAATAATTTATGTTCTTGGAAACTAGATCCCCCAAATTGAGACCAGTTTTTCAGGATGCATCTTAGTGGTGAGCACTCATTCCCCATGGCAGCAGAAAGAAAGAGAGAGAGAGATAGAACAGCCAAAGCAAAGGCACAAAAGGCAGCGGGCTTCCCCTATAAGGGAGTAAGGAGGTGAGACTCAAACCCATGAAACTTCTCCCACTACCACTGAACCTTTGCTAACTTAGTGAAGGTGAACCAAATGCTAATTTGCAGTTATCCAAAGCCAAATAGAGGGTTTCCCCTTTAAAGGAATGAGGGAGTGGGATTCAAGCCCATAAACCTCTCCCACTATAACCAAACCTTCACTACTTTAGCAAAGGTAAACCAAATGCTATCTTGCAGTAAGAGAAAGCTGAAGAGAAATGACAAAACTGAAACCAAATGCTAACTCTTGGTCAGCCAGAAGAAAAACAAACAAACAGAAGTAATAAATAAAAGAACAAGGTCAACCGCCAAGGGAAGAAGACAAACCAGTTTTCTGTCCTAACCTCTTGTGAGTTGATTCCATCAGTGGCTGGAAAGGGACTCTGACCTAGCTTCCCCCCCAGTACTCAGGAAATCCTGAGTGGTCGCTGGAGCCAGGGATGCCCTGGCGCTGACAGACCCCTCCACAGTCTACCTTGGAAGCATTCTTTGGTTACCTTTTTATTGATTTATTTTAGTCCTAGCAGAGACACCAATTTGTTAGGCCTTAAAGCTGGTTTTTGGGGATAACCAGGGAAAAAACTTTAACACAAGAGTTAGGCAGAACTTACATTTATTATGTCTGCAGACAGGAGCCAAGGTCAATCTAAAATGACTCAGATCTGAGTCAACATGCTCAGTTTTACTCTTGCTTAAATTCCTAAGTTATTAGTTAGCATTTGTTTTGATTAGCATTAGCTTTTATGCATATGGATGAACACACATAGCTAGTTATATAATTGTATGATTAGTATGTTCAGGAAATCACACTTGCACATGCATTGCATGATCAAAAAAAAAGCAGATAACTCCACCTCTGGGTGGGAATTTTATTATGTTAATTGAGCAAGTTGAAGTGAAGACAGTAAAGGGCTTCTTCTGTGCAGGTCTGGCAAATTGGTTGAAACTAGTCTTCATACTTCATTGCTTTAAAAGGATATTCTAGACCACAAGAAATGGAATTTGACACCAAGAATGGGTTGAATCTCATTACCTTCTAATTTACATATAATTCTTTCCTTTGTGTCCTAGCAACAGGGAGAGAAACAAGTTATTTTCAGGTATTTGGTCATCCTACATCCATCATTTGCATTATTGGTGTCCCAGAAGAAGTGGATGGAAAAGAGGCAGAAAGAATATTTGAGGAAATAATGACTGAAAATTTCCCAACCATTATGAAAGATATAAATATCAATGTCCAAGGACAATACACCCCAAAGGGAATAAATCTGAATATACCTAAACCAAGACATCTACTATATAGAATGACAAATATCAGAGATAAAGAGAAAATTCTAAATGCAGAAAGACAAAACAAAAGTATCACATGCAAGAATAATTCAATAAGATTACATGCTGAAATATCCTCAGAAACCATAGAGGAGAGAAGAAAGTGGTATGATGTATTTAAGGCACTGAAAGAGAAAAAGTGCCAGTCAAAAATTCTATATCCAGCAAAGCTGTTCTTCAAAAATTAGGGTGAGTTCAAAGTCTTCACAGACAAACAAAAACTGATAGAAAATGTTATCAAAAGACCAGCATTACTAGAGATACTAAAGTCTGTGCTACATCCTGAAAGGAAAAAACATAAACAAGTATGACAGACTTGGAGCAGAATGTAGAAATGAAGATTATTAGGAGGAGTAAATTAAAGAGCAAAATGACAGACAATAGTATGATATGACAACAGAAAGCCAGAGGACAAAAAGGATGAAGTAAGTAATAACTTTACAGTAATAACATTCAATGATAATGGATTGAACTCCCTAGTCAAAGACATAGACTGATAGAATGGATTAAAAAATATGAGCCATCTATATACTGTCTACAAGAGACTCACCCCAGATGTAAAAACACAACCAGGTTAAAAGTGAAACATTGGAAAAATATATTTCATTCACATAGTAACCAAAAAAGAGGTGGAGTGTCAATATTAACAGTGAACAAAATAGATTTAAATATAAAACTGTTATAACGGATGAAGAATGTAATTATTTATTGATAAAAGTGGAAATTCACCAAGAAGAAATAAGTATACTAAATATTTATGCACCTTACCTGAGTGCCACAAGATACATGAGGAACACACTGGAAAAACTGAAGGGAGAAATAGATGTCTCTACAATAATAGTTGGAGACTTCAATAAATCACTCTTGGTATTGGAGAGAACATCTGGACAGAGGATAAATAAAGAAACAGAGAGCTTGAACAATATGATAAATGAACTAGACCTAGTAGATATCTATAGAACAATACACGCTGCAACAGCAGGATATACATTCCTTTCAACTGCTCACAGATCCTTCTCTAAAGAAAGACCGTATATTGAGTCACAAGACAAGTCTCAATAAAATATAAAAAGATAGAAATTATACAAAACACTTTCTCTGATCATAACTGAATGAAGCTGGAAATCAATAAGGGACAGAAAAAGGGAAAATTCATAAATATATGAAGATTAAACAACTCAATCTTAAGTAATCATTGGGTCAAATAAGAATTCAACTAATATCTTGAGACGAATGAAGATGAGAACACAACCTATCAAAAAGTATGGGACTGGGAAGCGGCTGTGGCTCAATCAGTAGGGCTCCCGTTTACCATATGGGAAGCCCCGGGTTCAGTTCCCAGGGCCTCCTGGTGAAGGCAAGCCCGCCCGCACGGCGTGGTTAGCTGACCCAGCGAGCACGAGCAGCAAGGGGGGGATAAATGAATAAATAAATAAAATCTTAAAAAAAAAATGTATGGGACACCAAAAAGGCAGTGATGAGAGGGAAATTTATAGACCCCAATACTTACATTAAAAAAGAGAGGAGAATTGTGGGAAGATGGTGATGGACAAACAGACAGAACTAAATGCTCTCACAAAAACTACTGAGAAAGAGCCAAAAGCTGTCTGAGGGAAGTGCTTAAGGGGTCAGCAGACCAGGAGAGTGCTACACAACTCCCAGGAGGGCAAGGGGCAGAGATACAAAGAAGCTGAAAAGATAAATGTGAGTTACCAAGGCCCCATTGCAGTCAGGAAGGGAAGCCCTACCCCAGCCCCAAGATATTAAGTGGGGTAAAACCCCTGTCTCACTGTAGCTGAGTGAGAGGTGAACAGACATCTTCCTCCCTTTCAGCTGTATGAAGGAAAAAGGGAAGGGAGGCTGGGGTGTTTTTCTTCAGTGAATTCAACCAGCAGTGCTTGCTTTGAATCTCAGATATGGAGATTCAACACAGGAACACAGGAAAGTCGAGACTTCCATAGAAATGTGTGCTGATTAGTGAAAGCCCCACTGGTGAGTCCCTGGCCTGATTTTGAAAACTTAAGGTGGGCAATTTTAAATACTGAGAATAAGTTGAGCAAAATATCAAAGAAGAGTTTTGGGGGAAAGAAAATAAGGAAGAGAGAGAAAGTGGTCATCAGAGTAAATTCACCAACATATTCAGATGCCTAGACATCAGCAAAAAATTACAAGCCATCCTAAGAAAAAGGAAGAGATGGCCCAGTAAAAAGAACAAACAAAATATCCTGAAGACATACAAGATTTAATAAAATTAATCAGTGATAATCACAAAAATTTCCTAAATCACTTCAAATAATTTAAAGAAAATATGATTATAGCAATAAAGGATATTCAGAAGATACTGGGAGAGTATAAAGAACAATTTGAAAACCTGCAAAATAAAGTAAAAGACCTTATGGAAATAAAAGACACTATGGATAAGATTAAAAGTAAATTAGAGGCACTTAAGAGTAGGTTTGAATTGCTTGAAGACAGAATTAGAGATTTTGAAGACAAAATAAAGGAGAACAGAAAGAGAAGAGAATGGAAAAAATGGAAAGGTTTCCCATGGAACTGAATGACAACACAAAATGCACAAACATTCACATTAGTCATGTCCCAGGAGAAGAGAATGGAAAAGGGACAGAAAGTATATTTCAGAAAATAATGACCAAGAACTTCCCAATCCTTATGAAGGACATAAATAACAATATCCAAGAAGGACACTGCATTCAAAACAGAATAAATTCAAATAGACCCATCCTGAGACAACTACTATTCAGAGTGACAAATATCAGAGATAAAGAGAAGATTCTGAAAGCAGCAAGAGAAAAGCAAAGCATCATATTCAAGGGAAACTTGATAAGATTAAGAGCCGACCTCTCATCAGAAACCAAAGAGAAGAGAAGAAAGTGGTATGATGTATTTAAGGCACTGCAAGAGAAAAACAGATCGCCAAGTGTTCTGTATCTGGCAATTCTGTCATTCAAAAATGAGAGTGAGTTCAAAGTCTTCACAGACAAACAAAAACTGATAGACTATGTTACCAAAAGACCTGATTTGCAAGAGAAACTAAAGTGGGTGCTGCAACTTGAAAGGAAAAAACAAGGGTGAGAGATGCATAGAAGAGTTTAGAAATGAAGATTATTAGGAAACGTAAAGTAAAGGATAAGAACACAGAAAACAGCACAGTATGACAACAGAGAGCCAAAGAGCAAAATGGATGAAGTAATTCAAAGTTATCAAGTAGCCCTTCATTCTATCAAATGAGCCCTGAAATATGGAAAGAAAACCTTTTTTGGGGCAAGAACACTCCAGGAGCAACAGAAATTGGCATAGAGGGTTAAAAAGAGTGAATCATCAGCAGAAATAACACTTTTCTCACCAAAGTCAATTCCTGACTATGACTTTGAAAGTGATGAGATTGATGCTCTTTGTGCAGCTATTGCTGAGAAACAGAAGACAGCTACAACAAATAAAACAATGGTTATTGTGTCTGCTCTGGGACAGTAGAGACTGTAACTGAGAAGGAAGATGGTGCTCCAACACCAGATGGCTCTGTTTTTATCAAAGCCCAATGAAGAAAAATGCATGGCATGAATTATTTGAATCTGTCTTTTTAAATTATAATTTAAAGTTTTAGACGTAGGGACATTTATTCTGTAGAAACAGGTTAAAATTCTTGTTTGTAAGATAAGTTTTTCAGATGAAGCATATAAATCTAAATGGTAGCATTTTTGTATAGTGTTTGGACTATGCTTTGATAAGTTATGGTTTATACTTAAGATTAGAATTCTGAGCAAAATGTTTTTAATGTATAAATTTAATTTAATTCAAATATATGGATGGATACATTTTAAAGACACAACTTGAAAAGCAAATTCTTGAATAGTGAATAACTTGGTCAGTGTAATTAAAATGTTGACACATTGACTTTTGTTTTATATTAAACAAAATAACTGATTCCTTTCTCTCCTAGAAATATAGTGGTGTAACTATTCACTTGGTTTTTCCTTCTTCTGTAGAGTAAGTTTGCACAAGGCATAAATGTTTATAATATTCATTTTGATTCAAAGTTGTGGTTTTGTTATATGTGAAATCTCTGAAATTTTTGCATGCCCAAAATGCATGCAAATGTGAACATTCTGAAGTTTCTCTTAATTCTGATTTGTGATTATGTTTTTTGTTGTTGTTGTTTTAAAGAAACTATAACAATGGTAGTTGCCTCCTTAGTATTTATAAGACGTGTGACATACTGATAAATGTCACTATGATGTTTTTATTTTTTAGATTATTACTATAGGTAGGCTAGTATTACTATAAGTGAGTAATTTTTTAATGTGCATTTTTCAATGAGTGGAATTTACAGATACATCATAATAAATTGTACTGCTCCCTGGGGCCAAGATGGCATTAGTGTAGGAGGGCACACATTGCAAGCTCCCAGAGCAAGGTGGATTGTAGACGGGGTCCTGCACGGGGGTCTGTGCTGTGCACACGTGGAGTGAGAAGCTTGGGATATCTATCTGCGCGGATCAACAGCGTGGACGGAACGGGAACATAGAAAGAAGCAAGGAAATAAAATAAGAAGAAACACTGCCAAAGAGAAAACTTAACTCACACGCAGAACCAACAGCTAAATAAAATTCTAGAGCATAGAGAAAAGCTAATCAACTGAACAAACACATCAAGATAATATGATGACCAGAGGGCAACAAAAAAATACAAATGACTCTGAGAAACTGGAAAACATGGACCAGTCCAATGCACAAAATAAAAACCAGGAAGCAATGCAGAACATCGAACAACTAATCAAAGCTTTCCAAACAAATATCATGGACCAGCTTAAAGAAGTGAGGGAAGAGATTAAGGATATAAAGAAGACACTGGGAGAACATACTGAAGAAATAGCAAACATGCCTAAAAAGATAATGGATATGATGCTGAACAATGGCACAAGACAAGAAATGAAAAAGACGCTGGAATCATATGGCAGCAGATTTGAACAGGCAGAGGAAAGAATTAGTGATTTGGAAGACAATACAGCTGAAATCAAAGAGATTGTAGAACAGATAGACAAAAAGATAGAAAAAATCCAGCATGGACCCAGGGAATTAACCGATAATACAAAATGCACAAACATATGCATTATGGGCATCCCAGAAGGAGAAGAGAAGGGAAAGGGAACAGAAGGAGTGTTGAAGGAAATAATGGCTGAGAACTTCCCAACTCTATTGTAAGAGATGGATGTGCAGATCCAGGAAGCACAGCGCACCCCAAATAGTATAAATCCCAACAGGCCAACTCCAAGGCATATACTTGTCAAAATATCCAATGCTCAAGACAAAGAGAAAATACTCAAGGCAGCAAGAGAAAAGAGAACCATCACATACAAGGGAAGCACAATAAGATTAAGTGCTGATTTCTCAGCTGAAATCATGGAGGCAAGAAGACAGTGGTATGACATAGTCAAAACACTAAAAGAAAAAAACTTCCAGCCATGAATTCTCTATCCAGCAAAATTGGCATTCAAAAATGATGGAGAGTTCAAAGTATTCACAGATAAACAGAAATTAAGAGAGTATGTCAAGAAGAAACCAGCACTTCAAGAAATACTAAAGGAATCTCTACAAGTTGAAAGGGAAAAACAAGGGAGAGAGAGTTGGAGGAGAGTTTGAAAAAAACTGAAAAGACAAAAAGAGAAACAAAACAACATATGACATACATTAACCTAAAGAAAAAATGGCTGAAGTAAGAAATTCGTTATGAGTAATAACACTGAATGTTAATGGATTAAATTCACCAATCAAAAGACACAAATAGGCAGAATGGATAAGAAAATATGATCCATCTATATGCTGTCTATAAGAAACCCACCTTCGACCCTGGGATTAAGGAGGCTGAAAATGAATGGCTGGAAAACCATTTTACAAGCTAACAATAGCCAAAAAAGGGCAGAAATAGCTACTCAAATATCAGACAAAATAGACTTTAAATGCAAAACTATTGTAAGAGACAAAGATGGACACTACATATTAGTAAAAGGAGTAATCTCTCAAGAAGAGAGAACAATCATCAACATTTACACACCTAATCAAGGTGCCACAAAATACGTGCGTCAACTCTGGAAAAACTAAGAGGAGAAATAAATGCCTCTACAATTATAGCAGGGGACTTCAACACACCACTATCATCATTAGACAGAACATCTGGGCAGAGAATCAATAAAGAAACTAAGGCACTCAACAATACATTAGAAGATTTGGACTTAATAGACATATACAGAACACTACACCCAAATAGAGCGGGATTTACATTCGTCTCGAGTGCACATGGAACATAATCCAAAATAGACCACATGCTAGGCCACAAAACAACACTCAATAAATTCAGAAAGATTGAGATTATACATAGTAGTTTCTCTGACCACAACGGAATGAAGTTGGAAATCACTAAGGGCCAGAGAAACAGGTTAGGCACAAGGATATGGAAGTTAAACAACATACTCTTAGACAAACAGAGGGTCAAAGAGAACATCTCAAAAGAAATCAGTAACTACCTTGAAACTAATGAAAGCGACAACACAACATATCAAAACTTTTGGGATGCAGTGAAAACAGTCCTGAGAGGCAAGTTCATAGCCATAAATTCACATATAAAAAAAGAAGAGCTAAACTTGAAGACCTAACTGCACACTTGGAGGAATTGCAAAAACAACAACAAACTAATCCTTAAAGAAGTAGAAAGAAGGAAATAACAAAGATTAGAGCAGAACTAAATGAAATAGAGAATAAGAAAGCACTGGAAACAATAAACAAAACCAAATGTTGGTTCTTTGAGAATATCAACAAAATTGACAAACCCTTAGCCAGACTAACAAAGAAAAAGAGAGAACAGATGCAAATACATAAAATAAGGAATGAGCAAGGTGATATCACTACTGACCCCACAGAAATAAAGAATATCATAAGAGGATACTTTGAAAAATTATATGCCAACAAGAATGATAATTTAGAGGAAATGGACAAGTTTCTAGAAAGCCACAAACAGCCGACATTGATGAAAGAAGAAATAGATTAACTCAACAGTCCAATTACAAGTAAAGAGATAGACTCAGTCATTAAACCCTCCCAACTAAGAAGAGTCCAGGACCAGATGGTTTCACAGCTGAATTCTACCAAACATTCCGGAAAGAGCTAACACCAATTCTACTTAAGCTCTTCCAAAAAATAGAAGTAGAAGGAATATTACCTAACTAATTCTATGATGCCAACATAACCCTAATACCAAAACCAAATAAAGATACCACAAGAAAGGAAAATTACAGAACAATTTCTCTAATGAACCTAGATGCTAAACTCCTTAACAAAATACTTGCTGATCGCATTCAACAAAATATCAAAAAGATAATATACCATGACCAAGTGGGTTTCCTCCCGGGTATGCAAGGATGGTTCAATATAAGAAAATCAATCAATGTAATACACCACATAAACAGATTGAAAGAAAAAAATCACATGATCATCTCTATAGATGCAGAGAAAGCATTGGACAAAATACAGCACTCTTTCCTCATAAGAACACTACAAAAGATAGGAATAGATGGAAACTTTCTGAAAATGATAAAGGCTATATATGAAAAACCCAAAGCTAACATCATTTTCAATGGTGAAATCCTAAAAGCCTTCCCTCTGAGATCTGGAACAAGACAAGGATGCCCTCTATCACCACTCCTATTTAACATAGTCTTAGAAGTACTTGCACAAGCACTGAGACAAGAAAAGGACATAAAAGGCATCCAAATTGGAAAAGAAGAAGTAAAAATTTCATTATTTGCAGATGACATGATCCTATACATAGAAAGCCCTGAGAAATTGACAACAAGGCTTCTAGAACTTATACAGGAGTTCAGTAATGTTGCAGGCTATAAGATCAATGCTCAAAAATCAGTAGTACTTCTGTACACCAATAACGAGAAATCTGAGGAGGAAATCAGGAAAAAAAAATGCCATTTACAATAGTAAATAAAAGAATCAAATACCTAGGAATAAATTTAACTAAAAATGTAAAGGACTTATATATACAGAAAACTACACAACACTTTTAAAGGAAATCAAAGAAGACTTAAATAAATGGAAAAATATTCCCTGTTCATGGATAGGAAGACTAAACATCATCAAGATGTCTATCCTACACAAACTAATCTACAGATTTAATGCAATCCCAATAAAAGACAATACTATATTTTTTAAGGAACTGGAAAAACTAACCACAAAATATATTTGGAGAGGCAAGAGGCCCCGAATTGCCAAAGATATATTGAAAAAGAAAAATGAAGTTGGAGGTATCATACTACCTGACTTTAAAACATACTACAAAGCTACAGTGATCAAAACTGCGTGGTATTGGCACAAGGATAGACCTACTGACCAATGGAACGAAATTGAGAGTTCTGATATAGATCCTTGCATATACAGTCATCTGTTATTTGACAAGGCCACGAAACCCACTCAGTTGGGAGAGAATGGCCTCTTTAACAAGTGGTGCTTGGATAACTGGATATCTATATCCAAAAGAATGAGAGAAGAATACCATCTCACACCTTATACAAAAATCAAATCAAGATGGATCAAAGATCTAAATATAAGAGCTAAAACAATAAAGACCGTGGAAGATAATGTAGGGAAGCATCTACTGGACCTTGTAATAGGAAACAGTTTCATGAACTTCACAGCCAAAACACGAGCAGCAAGAGAAAAAATAGATAAATGGGATCTCATCAAAATTAAAAACTACTGCAACTCAAAGGATGTTATTAGGAAAATAAAAACGTAGCCTACCCAATGGGAAAAAATATTCGGCAACCATATATCTGATAGGAGCCTGATATCCTGCATATATAAAGAAATCCTACACCTTGAAAATAAAAGGACAAACAACCCATTTAAAAAATGGGCAAGTTCAGTGAACTGTGAGCCAAATCCAGCCTGTCCCCCATTGTTTTTGTAAATATAGTGTTATTGGAACACAGCCATACCCATTTGTTCACATATCACCTATGATGCTTAATCTACTATATTTCTCTTGGGGGTTTTAAACATTTTGTGTGTGTGTGTGTGTGTGCCGTGTGTTTTAGGTATTTATTCATTTGAATTTTATTTTTGTGTATAGTGTAAACTGGCGATCTATTTTTTTCTACCTATACAGCCAGTTTCCCCAATGCAATTTTTATTGTGTAATGTCAATAAAACTAAGAAAGTAAAAAAAAAAAAAAAAAAAAAATGGGCAAGTGACCTAAAAAGACATTTCTCCAAGGAAGAAATACAAATGGCTAAAAAGCACATGAAAAAATGCTCAACATCGCTTGCTATCAGGGAAATGCAAATCAAAACTACAATGAGATACCATCTTACACCCATCAGAATGGCAGCTATTAAAAAAACAGGAGATACTAAATGTTGGAGAGGATGTGGAGGAAAAGGAACCCTCATCCACTGCTGGTGGGACTACGGTATTGTCCAGCCACTGTGGAGGACAGTTTGGCGGTTCCTCAGAAAACTAACAATAGATCTTCCGTATGATCCAGCAATTCCACTGCTCAGTTCATACCCAGAAGAACTGAAAGCAAAGACACAAACAGATATATGCACACCAATTTTCATAGTGGCATTGGTCACCATTGCCAAAAGTTGGAAGCAGCCCCTGTGCCCATCAACAGACAAATGGATAAGCAAAATGTGGTACATACATACAATGGAATACTACTCAGCTGTAAGAAGGAACAAAGTGCTAACACATGGAATAACGTGGATGAATCTTGAAGACCTTATGTTGAGTGAAGCAAGCCAGGCACTGAAGGATGAACAGTATATGACCTCACTGATCTGAACTGAGGAAAGTGAGCAGTCTCTGAGAACCATTGTCTGAAAGATAGCTTAACAAAGGAGAGTAAGAGAAGAGCAGGCTTTGAGTCATCACCCATATGGACATAATCTATGATAAAGGGATAGATTGTGGTTGCATGTTGGGGGATGGGGCAGATAAGTGGTGGTATTCCTGGGTTTGGTGGTGCAGCACTTGCGGGTGGGTGGATTAGGAATGGCAGGTTCAAATTCCCAGGGCATGTAACTGTGAATCTTGACATTCCATGGGTCGGGAGAGGGTGGTATCATGGGCCCTGGGGGGCTGGTGGGAAGGGAACAGTCAAGATCTAATGGGTTGTTTGTTGGTCATGGGGAAGGTTTTTCATTACCTTATAGTAATGGACACAGGACATGGTATATATCATCAAAATTATTAAACTGTATCATCTAAATTGTAAACTATACTGTAAATCATTGACAATGTTTAGTTGCTATATTTTGCTAACTGTATAACAGTTATAACAATGCTAACATCCAAAAAAAAAGGGGGTGGGGTTAATATGGTGTAGGGAAGGGGGGGGTGGTTTGGTATCTGGGAGTCTCCGGCACTCCGTGTGTGACTTTGCTGTGACCTAAAACTTCTTTGAAAATTCAATGAAAAATTGGGAGACAATGGGGATTGAGAGGGGGAAGGTGTCACGGCACACCATACATCCGATAACACAGTGATAAAAGGAATGAAAGAAAAGAAAATTGAAATGAAAAAAATTGAATATATATATATATATATATATATATATATATATATATATATATTTCAAAGGCATTTCCTTTGCTTTTTTGCCCATTTTTTGAATGTCCCAATCCGCTAATTATATTTCATTTTGTTTTGTTTTTCGTTTGATTATTTGTTTTTTTTCCTTCTCTTTTTTTTTCCCCTGAGTTTCCTTATGTTTGTCTCTTGCATGTAAGCTTATCATACTTGTTTTTTTTTCTTAGTAAGTGTATTTGATTATTTTATGGACTACATGTTCATGGAGGATTTGGATCACAGAAGGATTACAATGGGTACTGCAGGGGATTATTGGTGGGGGGTGTCTGGGAGGGGGGTCTCATGGGAATTAGTTCATCTGAATATACATGAAAGATATACAAAATCGTTCAAAAGATCAAAAGATGGGGCATGGTCACGATGGGTGGGCAATCACACAATAAATGAGGGAATCTGAATTCCTAGCCTGGAGAGCTCTGCCACAGTCTCCAAGGGAGCAGCAATATTCCTCTGAGTGCAGGGACAGTGTCTGTCAAAAGAGGATGACCCACTTATGTGTTCTTTTTATTGATGACTACCCTTGTGAATCTTTGCTCTTGTAACTGAGACTTAGCCTGCAGTTGTGGGGTGCCGAAGGGTTGCCACCTGAGAGCCGCCTTGTTGCTCAAATGTGGCCTCTTTCTAACCCAAACTCAGCATATGATTGCATTACCTTCCCCCCAATGTGAGACATGACTCCCGGGGATGAGCCTCTCTGGCAATGAGGGATTAATACCAAGTGCCAACTGGCAACACAACTGGAAGAAGACCTTGAATTAAAGGGGGAAAAGGTAAAGTCAAATGAGTTCAAGTGGCTAAGAGACTTCAAAAAGAGTCGGGAGGTCATCCCAGAGGTAACTCTTACGCACACCTCAGTAGGAGCTCATAGAATATCTAAGTGCCTATCACCCCACACAGAGGGGCTTCTGAGAGCTCTGGAGACACCCAGATCCTATATAAGTTGGGATAGACCCAGAGACTGATGCCTTATTAGTGGGCTCTATTTTGGAATCTGTGCTCCTGAGAGTGACAAAATTGGACTCAAATAAGTCCTCCCTGCAAATGGTTCATCAGTCCCTTCTATTCAAACCTATATGTGATGCTGAAGTTTTTAGGAATACTTCCAGAGACTGGAGCCTCTGGCCTACCTATGTGCCAGGTGGGCATGGAATCTCGGTGGAGGTGCAACTCCTACCCTACAGCTCAGTGGACTCATCCAAGTCACCTTTTGAGGAGACAACGATGGGCAATGGCCATCCCAGGGAATGGAGAGGGCCTGCATCTGCAGGCAGGATCCTCCCAACCACCATATCAATGGGATATAAGCCCTCTCTCACTTGGATGTGGAGTGGGCATCACCATCCCAGTCCCCTCAGGATTAGGGAAAGAACTATGGACTAGAGTGGACTTGATGGTATTCTGTTGTACACATATGGTGATTCTAGCAATGCAAGAAATTATAACAATGAGGTGGAGCCAGTGGCCACTTGACACTTTGGGGGCAGGGAGGGGACGAGCAGTTGAAATACAGGGGCTTCTTTGGGGTTTGGAGGTTGTCCTGAGTACCGTTGTGGCAACGGATGTAAGCCATTTTAAATCAGCACACACCATTCAGAACTGTGTGGGAGAGTGTGTGGTCTACGATGTGAACTGTGGTCTATGGTTGGTGGCAAGACCCCAGGATGTGTAAGTCCATTGAGGGTGGTGGGCCACACTTGTGGGAGATGTTTGTGTGGGATGTGGTGGTAGGTGTGGGAGGTGAGCAACATGGGAATGCCAGTGGGTTCTGTGTAATATTTTGGGTAATCTAAGTACCTCTTAAAATATATTTATATATATATAAATAACATTTTTGTAAGCAAATGCACATATATGCATATATATTTATATATCGTTTTGCAAATGTTGGTATGTATTGTGAAAATTTTGATTTTTACCCACAATAAAAAAATAAAAATAAAAATAAATAAATTGTACTGCTACATTTTAAAAAAAATAGACGATGATGTGGGAGAGGGAGGAGTACATGGTAATCCCTCACACTTTCAATGTAACTTTTCTGTAATCAAAACCTCTTTAAAAATAAAGTTTATTATATATAATAAAATAAGAAGGGGCTAAAATTGAAGATCTAACTGCAAACCTGGAGGAGGTAGAAAAAGAACAGCAAACTAACCCTAAACCAAGCCGAAGGAAAGAAATAATAAAGCCCAGAGCAGAAATAAATAAATAAATAAATAAATAAATAAATAAATAAATAAATAAA
>JAKSZT010053808.1:4980132-5006588 GCA_026826555.1 Tolypeutes matacus
AAATAAATAAATAAATAAATAAATAAATAAATAAATAAATAAATAAATTTGAGAACAAAAAAATGAGAGAACCAACAAAAGTTTGTTTCTTTGAGAAGATCAAGAAAATTGATAAACCTTAACTAGAATGACAAAGAAAAAAAAATGATTAGAGAAGGCTCAAATAAATAAAATAAAAATGAGAGGGTGGGCATTACCAGGGAACCATCAGAAATAACAGAGTTAATAAGAGAATACTAAGAACAGCTGTATGCCAAAAAACTGGACAATTTAGACAAGATGGACCATTTCCTAGAAACACGTGAACCACCTAAATGACTCCAGGAGAAATAATAAACTCTAAAAAATTATCACAAGTGAAGAGATTGCTACCAAACTCCTTCCTTCTATCAAGCAAACATCAGCCCCCTAACATCAAAACCAGATAAAGATACTATGAAAAAAATGTTACAGACCAATAGCACTAATGAATATAGATACAAAAATCCTCAACAAAATACATGCATACCAAATCCAAAAGAACATTAAAATAATTATATACCACAATGAAGTGGGTATTATCCCAAATATGCAAGGGTGGTACAAAAAAAGAATGTCAATTAATGTAATAAACCACATTGATCAATTGAAGAAGAAAAATCACATGATCCTCTTAATTGAAAAGTCATTTGACAAAATGCAGCACCCTTTATTGATAAAAACACTCTGAAAGATAGGAAGAGGAGGAAGATTTCTAAATATGGTAAAGTACATACGTGAAAAGCCCACAGCTAGACTGTACTCAATGGTGAAAGAAAGAAAGCTTTCCTGCTGAGATCAGGAAAAAGACAAGGATGCCCTGTCACCATTATTATTAAATATTGTGCTAGAAGTTCTAGTTAGAGCAATTTTTCTAGACAAATAAATAAAAGGCTTCCAAATAGGAAGGGAAGAAATAAAACTTTCACTATTCACTGATGAAATGACCCTATATCTAGAATATCCTGAAAAATTCACAACAAAGCTACTAGAATTAATAGATGAGTTCAGCAAAGTGGAAGGATGCCAAAATCAATAGCATTTCTATACACTACTGGTGTGCAATCTGAGGAGGAAATCAGAAAATTTCCATCTATAATAGTGACTAAAACAATCAAATATTTATGAATAAATTTAACCAATGGCATAAAGGACCAGTATTCAGAAAATTACAAAACATTGCTAAAAGAAACCGAAGATTTAAATGAATGAAAGGATATTCCATGTTCATGGATCTGAATACTAAATATACTTAAGATATCAATTATACCAAACTGATTTATGGAAGCAATGCATTCTCAATAAAAATCCAACAGCCTTTTTCGCAGAAATTGAAAAACCAATAATAAAATTTATTTGGAAGCATAGGGGCCTTGAATAGACAAAAATGTCTTAAAAAAGAACAAAGTTGTAGGAATCTCACTTCCTTACATTAAAGAATATTACTTAGCTACAGTGGTAAAAACAGCATGCTACTGGCATAGAGACAGACAGATTGGTCAACGGAACACAATCGAGAAGTCAAAAATAGACTCTGACATCTACAGTCAAGTGAATTTTGGCTGGGCCAGAGCAGTCTATTCAACAAATGGTGCTGGGACAACCTCATAGCCATATCTAAAAGAATGAAAGAGGAGCCCATCTCACACCTTATACAAAAATTAACTCAAAATGGATCAAGGATCTAAATACAAAAGCAACAAACAAAGAACTCCAAGCAGAAAATATGCGAAAACATCTTCAAGATCATGTGGTAGGTGGTAGTTTCTTAAACCTTATACCCAAAGCATGAGCAACAAAAGAAAAAATAGATAAATGGGACCTCCTTAAAATTAAACACTTTTGCATCTCAAAGGACTTTGTCAAACGTGTGAAAATGCATCCTACTCAATAGGAGAAAATATTTGACAACCACATATCCGATAAGGGATTAATATCCATGATATATAAAGAGATCATACAACTCAACAATAAAAAGATAACCTACCCCATTCAAAAGTGGGCAAAAGACTTGAAAAACAGTTGTCCAAAGAAGAAATAAAAGAGACAAAGAAACACATGAAAAAATGTTCAACATCACTAGCGATTAGGGTAATGCAAATCAAAACTACAATGAGATATCATTTCACACCTATTAGACTGGACACTAGTAAAAAGTTGGGAAACTGTAAATTTGGAGAGGATGTGGAGAGACAGGAATTCTAATCCAATATTGGTGGGAATGTAGAATGGTACAGCCACACTGGAAGACTGTTGGGCAGTTCCTAAGGAATTTGAATATAGACTCACCAAGTGACCCAACAATACCATTACTGGGTATATATCCAGAAGACCTGAGAGCAGTGACACGAACAGACATCTGCACACCGGTGTTTATAGCAGCATTATTCACAATTGCCCTAAGTTGGAAACAACCTCGGTGTCCATCAACTGATGAATGGGTAAAGAATTTGTGGTGTATACACATGACGCAGTATTATGCATTGGGAAGCAAAAATGAAGTCGTGAAGCATATGACAACATGGATAAACGTGGAGAACATTATGTTGAGTGAAACAAGCCAATAACTAAAGGACAGATACTGTGTGATTGTGCTATTATGAACTAAATATATTATGTAAACACATGGAATTAATAATTAGAATATAGGTTACAAAAAAATAGAATGAGGGTAGAGAATGGAAGGCTGAGGTTTAATCTGTGCAAAACTGGTATGTTTCTGAATCTTTGGAAATGAATGGAAATTTTGAGAGTACATCATGCTGTTTGTGATTAGCATAGCTATTATAGGGGTATGAGAGTTGTTGAAATGGAAAATCTAAGGACATTTATATTACTAGAAGAAAGCAAAAAAACTTAACATGTGACTGTATAACATAGTGAAATCTCATCTAAATTATGGGTGATATTGCATATACGGTATAGACTGTTTTTACAAAATATAAATACAATTAAATTAGAGATAAGGAAAGAGAATAGCTGCTATGTATGGCAGGGGAAGGATAGAGAGATTGAGAGGTGATGAGTTTTGTGTTTCTTTGAATGTTTTATTTTTTTTAGTATTATTACTATTATTACTGGAATAATGAAAATGCTCTGAGAATAATGGGCTTGATGAATGCACAACTATGTGATTATACCAAGTACCATTGATTGTACACTTTGGATAGATTTATGTTTTATTAATATGTATCAATAAAATTGATTTGTTTTAAAATAAGATACTCCTTCATATTGCTGGTAAGAGTTTAAATTCATACAGCTTTTCTAAATTGAGGTCTGGAAATATGTATTGAAATTCTTTAGAATTTTCCTATTCTTTGACTTAGGACTTACACTTATAGAAATTCATTTAAAAAAATAAACAGATAAGTGCACAAATTTGTATACACAAAACTATTCATTGAGTATTGTTTATAACAGTGAAAATGAGGAATATCAAAATGTCTCCTAAAGGGGTTTGATTAGAAGCATTTGAGAACATATAAAAATGGAATGGATTTGGCTGAAAATGACATAAATGTTCATTATGATTTATGATGCAGTTTTAAAAAGTCATAACAATATGAAAAATGTGATCTTTTTTGATGTTTTGCATTATGTAAAAAAGCAAAAGAACATGAAAATATATATTAAAATGTTAATGAGATAAGATCTATTTCAAAATATAAAACTATTGATATTTTTTGTTTTTGCTAATGTTTATTTTATAAGTTAAGAAAAACACATTTACAAAATAGCAGTAAATAATAAGCAAAAATTTTAACCAAATATTTGAGTTTTAATTAGGGCATGGATTTCTGATTATTTTCTATTTTCCATTTTCCACATTGTATACTGTGACAGTATGAGGTTTTTCTTATGACTTCCAAAAAGAAAGATTGCGTTTTTGAAATAATCAATTCCTGTGGATGTGAGACCTGTTTGATTGGCCCATGTCTTTTTTTTTTTTTTCATTTCATTTTTTTATTTTTAAAAAGATACTTTTATTTTTAAAAAGATACATAATGTTACAGAGAATATATAGGGGATTCCCATATGCCCTCCTCCCTATACCTCTCACATTTTCCCACATTAGAAACATCTTTCATTAATGTGGTACATTCATTGCAATTGATGAAAACATTTTGGAGCATTACCACTAAGCATGGATTATAGTTTACACTGTAGTTTACACTCTCTCCCACTCAATTCTACAGGTTATGGCAAGATATATAATGGCCTGTATCTGTCATTGTGATATCATTCAGGATGATTCCCAAGCCCTGAAAATGCCCCTGTTTTACACCAGTTTTTCCCCCAATCTGCCCTCAGAACCTCCAGTGGCCACTGCCTCCACATCAAAGATAATTTCTTCCATTACTAGAATCACAATAAGTCTATATATTAGACTACTACTAAGTCTATTTAGTCCATAGTTCATTCCCCAATCCTGAGGATTCTGGGATGGTGATGTCCAATCCACCTTTTTTTTTTCATATATATTTTAAAAGATGCTTACATTACATAAATGTTACACAAAAATTACAGGGATTCCCATGAACTCCACCTCCCATACCTCCCATAACAGCTCACATAAACATCTTTCATTAGTGTGGCACATCACCTGCAATGGATATACACATCCTGGGGCTTTGCCACGAAGCATAGACCACAGTTCATATTGTAGACCACACTCTTTCCCACACAGTTCTACATGGTATACGCTGATGTAAAATGGTCTATATCCATCACTACAACATCACTCAAGTCAATCCCCACGTCCTGTAAAAGCTCCTGTATTAGAACTGCCCTTCCCATCCCTGCCCCAAAAGTGTCTAGTGGCCACTGGCTTCACCTCACTGTTATAATTTCTTCCATTTCTTGAATCCCAATACGTCTATAACAGAATACCATTAAGTCCACTCTAGACCATAGCTCTTCCTCCAATCCTGAGGGGACTGGAATGGTGATGTACACTCCATCTCCAAGTGTGAATGGGCTTATATCCCATGGATACAGTGGATGGGATTATCCTGCCTTCAGCTGCAGGTTCTCTCCATTCCCTGGGATGGCCGTTGTCCATCATCATTATCTCCTCACCAGGTGACTTGGGTGAGTCCATTGAGCTGTAGAGTAGGAGTTGCAGCTCCACTGAGATTCCAGGCAAGGCTGGAACATAGGCAGGCCAGAGGCTCCAGTCTCTGGAAGTACACCTACAAACCCCAGCATCGCATATAGGTTTGAATAGAAGGGACTGATGGGCCATGTGCAGGTAAGACTTATTTGAGTCCAACTCTGTCACTCTCAGGAGCACAGATTCCAAAGTAGAGCCCACTAATAAGGCATCGATCTCTGGGGCTATCCCCCCTTATATAAGACCTGGGTGTCTCCACAGCCCTCAGAAGTCCCTCTGTGTAGGGTGATATCCACTTTGGTGTTCTATGAGATCCTACTGAGGTGTGCGTAAGTGTTACTTCTGGGATGACCTCCGGACTCTCTTTGAAGTCTCTTAGCCACATGAACTCATTTGTATTTACCTTTTTCCCCTTTTATTCAAGGTTTTTTTCCCAGTAGTGTTTCCAGTTGGCACTTGGTAGTAGTCCCTCGTTGCCAGGGAGGCTCATCCCTGGAAGTCATGTCCAACGTTGGAGGGAAGGTAATGCATTCATATGCTGAGTTCAGCTTAGACAGAGGCCACATTTGAGCAACAAGGAGGCTCTCAGGTGGCAACTCTTAGATACCCCATAACAGTAGGCCAAGTTTCAATTACAAGAGCATAAACTCATAAGGCTAGTCATCAATAACAAGAACCCAACAGTGGGTCATCCTCTTTTGCCAGACACTGCCCCTCCACTTGGGGGACTGTTGCTGCTCCCTTGGAGAATGTGGCAGAGCTCTCCAGGCTGGGAATTCAGTATTCCCTCGTTTATTGAGTGACTGTCTACCCACCGTGTCCATGCCCCATCCCTCGATCATTTGAACAATTTTATATATCTTTCATGTATATCCAGGTGAACTTACTCCCATCAATCCCCCATCCCAGACATCCCCAACCAGTGATCATCTGCAACCCCCATTGTAACCCTTCTGTGACCCAAACCTTCCTTGAAGATGAAGCCCATATAATAACCAAATGCAATTAATAGGAAAATTAAATAATAATGATAAGCTTAAATGTAAGAGATAAAATACAAGGAAACTCAGAAAAAAAAGAACTAAAAATAAAATATAATTAACGGATTAGGATATTCAAAAGAAGAAAATGGGAAAAAAAAACAAAAGAAAAAAATTGTTTTATTTTTATTTTTATTTTTTATTTTTTTTATTTTTATTTTAAATTATTATTATTATTATTTTTATCTTTTCTCCTTTTATCACTGCATTATCTGATGTCTAATGTGTACCGTGACACCTTCCCCCTCTCATTCTCCAGTGTCTCCCAAATTTTCATTTTGTTTTCAAAGAAGTTTTAGGTCATAGCAAAGTCACACACGGAATACTAGAGAGTCCCATATACCCAACCTCCCTCCCCCTTCTCCACCCCATATTACAACCTTTTTTTTTCACCCATATGGACATAATCTATGGTAAAGTGATAGACTATAGCTACATACTGAAGGATAGGAAAAGTGGATAGTGATATTACTGGGTTTATTGGTGCAGGGTTAACAGATGCAGATTAGGAAGGGCAGGTTAGAATACCCAGGGCATGTAACTATGAATCCTGTCATCCATGTGCCAAGACAGGGCATTGTCGTATGCCCCAGGGGGATGGGGAGGAAGGAACAGAAATGATCAAATGGGGCATTTAGTGGTCATGGGAAATGGTCTTCATTACCTTACAGTAATGGACACAGAACATAGTAAATATCATCAAAAAATATTAACTGTACCGTCTAAAATGTAAACTATACTGTAAACCATTTACAATGTTTAGTAGCTATGCTTCACTATCTGTATAACAGTTATAACAATGCTACCATTGGCCCATATCTTTGAGGCATATCTGAGTTTGAGTCTCCGCCCTTTTGCTGGTTCTGATCTAAACAGAGACACACACAGAGGAAAAAGAAGCCACCATATTAATAATGCCATGTGAAAGAGAAGATTGCAGGAAAACAGAGAAGCTGCGAGGGCTGAGAGTGGTCTCAGAGTCTGGAACCAGCAGAGTGCAGAGGCACGGGAAGAGGCCCCCAATAATTTGGGTCCAAAGAGCAGCTCAAGGTGGAAGAGATGAGTCGTATGCTTGATAGCTCACATCTAATCTCGAGAAGAAGGTTTAGCAGCCTAGACTGAGAAAGGAGGCTCAGTAAGAGACAAGCTCTATTCCTCTTTGTCCACAGCTGAGCTAGGGGAGATGGTAGATTCTGGAGGGGAAAAACCTTGGCAGAGATTGGTGGTTATCTTTGCCACATGGCAGGACGCCAGGATCAACAGTAGGTGACACTGGTGAGAAAGCATTTCTGATGGTGCCTTGGACATTTTATGTCCTGAGAACTGTAAGCTTTTACCTCAAATAAATCCCTTTTATAAAAGCCAACCCATTTCTGGTACTCTGCATCTGTAGCCCTGTGGCAAACTTTTTAAATATCAGGAGACATGTAGCAATTCAGTTTCCTGATATTTAAAAAGTTAAGCAAATGAAAGACTTCAAAATTTTAGATGAATTGGAATCAATCTTATTTTTTGAGAGATATCTTCATAGGTTATTTTTGTATTTAGATGATTATATTTTCCTGAGTAAACTTAAAATTAATGTAACTATTAGAAAGTAGAAAGTTTTCTAAATGCTCTTACACTGCCATTTGTCACACTATCCTTGAGGAGCAGCTAGGCCAGACCACTAGGCATAAGATCCCTCTCTTGTTTCTATCTCAACATTGCATTATTCATTTCTTTTCTATTGCAAGTTATTGTAATTCATGCTACTATAAGGTCTCTGGTGTACACAATCGTTTTCTAATTGCTGCCCAGATATTTTCTTCTGGCATATAGAGATCTATTCTAAATGTGAAACATTTGATAGCAGTATGACAACACTCTAGAATGCTAATTCACTTTTGTATTTTCGTATGATTTGATTCTTATGACATTATCAGGTGACAAGAATATATTTGATTGACTAAGAGAAAAATCAAGATACTGGAGCACAATTAATCTACTTAAAAATAGCCAGTTACTATGGAAAAGGAGTAGCCTATTATAGAAAGCAAATTCCATATTTTCAACAAACATTCAACTGCAGTTGTTATATGCATTCATGGAATCCTTTCTTAAAAACTGAAGCCTTTCCTTTCTTGAAAAATTGGAAACACATCTATATTAGAGATTAGGAGGCATACTTGAACTTTCTTGCTAGGTAGTATGCAATTAGAGCAGAAAAAATTTCATGTAAAAATTTTTCATGTAGAAAATCAAAAACTCCAATACTTAATTCATAATTAATTTCTCCATTGTAACTTTTCCAAATGCATTGTGACATTCTAAAAAAATAATTAAAATATTAACTTTAAGATTAACATAAGACTAAAATGAACGTTCTTTTTCAGGCCTGGCAGACATGAATTCATATTCCTCATAACTTTTCAATGCATAGAAATGTGAATCAGTACCTCATGAGAGAATGAATGAATGAAAATTTCTTGTGGTTAAAACTGGAACTCTGAAAATTTTCTCTCGGTTATAATTCCTCAATCTCCAGGTGGAGTGGTGTCAAGACCTATAATGAACAACTGGGGAAATAATCTCAAATAAAGAGAAACCAAAGAAGGGCAGCAAAGTGTGATAATGAAAAGAACTCTGGCTGTGTGGGCATGAGCACATTACTTAACATTTATGAGAATGATTCCTCATCTGTAAAACATATGTGAGGATGATTTATGTATAGGTTGGGTCTTTGTGATAGTTACATGGGAGAACATATGCCTGTTTAATCGCCGACTTAAATTAGGACTATCATCCAGCCTGGAGGCAGTTAAAGACAAAAACTCAGTCAGTATTTATATTCGTTTTGTGGTTCTGACAGCTCAGTACTAAGCTGCTCCATGAATCTTGTTCAACCAGAAGGCTCCTATCTCTAATTCTTTTAACTCCCTACTTTATCACTGTGCACAAGGGAAGAGATATATTAACCTTTCTTTTTGATGGCTTTCTGCAAATGGAGCAGGCTTCCTGTTTCTGAGCCTGCTGCAAATAATTTCAACAGGAGATGTTGTGATTATTATTCTAAGACTACATCATGACCATATTTAAATATTATTACTGCACAATAGAATAAGAAACAATTTCTGGAGCATACCAGTAAGTCAATTTCCCACCATGTATTAGGATTATGTTTTCTGTCCCCCATTTATAATTTTGTTGGTATTTCCATCAAAGTACTCTTACTACAGGGGCTTTTTCAGGACTTGGGGATTGTCCTGAGTGACGTTTTGGCAATGGATATAGGCCATTTTACATCAGCGTATACCATGCAGAACTGTGGGGAGAGAGTGTGGTCTACAATGTGAACTGTGGTCTATGCTTAGTGGCAAAGCCCCAGGATGTGTATATCCATTGCAGGTGATGTGCCACACTAATGAAAGATGTTTATGTGAGATGTTATGGGAGGTGTGGGAAGTGGAGATCATGGGAATCCCTGTAATTTTCGTGTAACATTTATGTAATCTAAGCATCTTTTAAAATATATATGAAAAAAATAATAATAACATTTATGTAAGCAAATGCACATATATGCCTATATATCTATATATCATTTTGCAAATATTGGTTTGTATTGTGAAAAATTTGATTTTTACCCACAATAAAAAAAAAGGAAAAAAAACAACAAGGGAGGATGATACATCCAGCTAGGTAAAGGTGGGATTGGTAAGGAGCTCTTGTAGGGTGAGAATTTCTTTTAAGTTGTAGGTTTTATCTAAACAGCCTTACAAACTTTGCATTTCATTCCATAATATATCCATGTTTGTTGTAATATAAAAAAATGTTTATCACTGAGTAAAATTAACTCTTCCAGAAAATATTCCCTTTTTATTTAAGCTACGAGCATCCCCATGTGTACCACTGCATTACCCCAGTTTGAAAGGTAGAGATTTAACAGTTCTAATAAATTGTTTAAAGTATATTGATGAGGATTACATAAAATTCAATATATGTAAAATGATTGGTTAATTCTCTTTAGGAGTGGATCCATTGTTAGCTAAATCATAAGCAATAACTTCTTTGTGTGCCCTTACAACAAAATTCTGGCAAAAAATCAGTGAATGTAAAACAGTATACAATGCTTATTAGTGATTAAATGAAGCATTTGGAGATAACTGAGTGTTGTGTAGAAAGACAACCTGAAAGAACAAAGAATGTCTCCATTTTAACTTGCCCAGCAAAAAATGTTAGTAAAGCAAACATATTTAGCTACCTTTTTACCTGAAAAATGTTTCTATATATATGGTCACGATTTTAAGCCTCTATGTTCTGATTCTTTATTTCTCTTGAATCATACTATTCTTTGAGGGTATGAATCAAAATTGCATAACATCTCTTAAGTTCTAAAAAAATAGTGTCCCAGCATTCATTTTATTATGTGTGAACATGATTAAGGTGTTGCTATCTCAGAAATTCAGTCGTGGTTTATGAATCAGTAGTGTATTTTCATTTGGAACAGATGGCATTAGCTGGGGTACAAGATTACATCTGGAGGGGTAATCTTCATTTGAAAACATCACCTTTCCCACTGGGAATGCAGACTTGAAAAATCTCTCTAGTGATATAATTTTATGGTGTTTGATGCAAGAACTTTAGGCTATACAGGTTAATGCTTCACACTTTTCAACCTTTCAACTTTTCCTTCTCTCTCTCTCCACCCAAGAAGGTTATCTGTACTTACACAGAATAACACTCTAAGGGTCTTGTGCTAAAATAGGTCATAGTTCACTTTTAAATCTAATTGTCATTTTGTAAATACAGATCTTAAAAACAATGAAGTCACATTGGCAATAGTTTAATATCATCTAGTTGTTGTAAGAATTTACTGACCAAGCCTATAGAAGGATTGACAGTTGTCAGGTTTGTGACTAAAGCAGTTTCATTTGACCCACTAAATTATGTGTCATCATGAAATGACCTGAGTTATAGGGTTCATCAACTAGTACCAAGTAAGGAGTTCAAATTCTTGCATTCAAAGGTTAAGTATATTTGTGTTGTTTATTTTAAATAAACAACTAACATGTGTTAGTAAATAAATTGTTAATGGTTTAGAGAAACCATTTCAAGTTTAAAATATCTGAAATTCTTTATCTCTAATCTTTGGTATATTCTCTGAAATAACTCCCAGATCTTATTTTATAAATGATGTATGATTTTCAGCATGATGGTGTTGAGTGGTTGCAATGGACCTCTTTAATATTTCTGTTTAATTGTGATTTGTTCTCCAATGAGATATTCTTAACCATTAATTTCTATGGTAAAGGAACATTACTGAAAATAGGTTTCAAAGCTAGTGTAATGCTTTCTACTCACATTATGGGCAGCATCAAAGATGAGAATAACAGTTAATTTCCAAGGTACAGTTATCTTGAAATCAAAGAGTTGGAATGATAAAATCAAGGATGTTCTGGGATGTTAATGTGGTTAGAGCTGTCAATAGTCTTGTCAAATGAGAGAGAGAATCTACTCTGCTCTGCTTCCAAAATAAAAATTATTATTATTGCCAGATTGCACATGTCAAGGCACTACTTCAATTCTCCCGACCTACATTATATTTAAGCAATCCCCAATTTTTAGTATCAAAGTATAATGTCTCATCTATTTTTATAAAATTGTTTATAGGCAAACAAAATATAAAATATGAGTGCTGAATAATATAGTAGAATAATATAGTAGAAATAATATAATTATATGGGGCTTTCTAGACCTGAGTTCAAATCCTGGCTTAAACTTTCTAACTAGCTTATTGGTTTGTTGTGAAAATTTGCAGAAATAATGTGTAAAAGTGTCTAACATTGCCTGAAATGTTTGGGGCCTATGTCTTTCTCAGCTCCTTCTGTTCACCTTTGCCTCAGAAATCTTTACAGGATCTTTCTCCCAAACATGTCAGTCTAGGGTCCCCCGTTTCAACAGAGCTCCAGTCTCAACAAAACCTCTGCTTTCTGCCCTATTCCTCACAAATTTGGAAGGGAAGTTGGACAAACCCAGTGCCTATCATATAGTAGTTGCTTAATAAATATTTAAGATTATTTTATTTGAATTACATATACTTTAAAAAAATATTTATTTATTTCTCCTCCTCCTTGTTGTTTTTGCACTTGCTGTCTGCTTTCTGTGTCCATTCACTGAAAGTTCATTTGTGTCTGCTTGTCTTCTCTTTAGGCAGCACCAGGAACCAATCTTGGGACCTTCCAGAGTGGAAGAGAGGTGCTCAATCTCTTGTGCCACCTCAGCTCCCTGGTCTGCTGCATCTCTTATTGTCTCTCCTCTGTGTCATTTTTTGTTGCATCATCTTGCTGTGCCAGCTATCCATTCGGGCCAGCACTCTTGCACAGGCCAGCACTCCACAGGGACCAGCAGTCCGCATGGGCCAGCTCTCCGCTTGCGCCAGCTCACCATGTGGGCCAGCTTGCCTTCACCAAGAGGCCCCAGGAATTGAACCCTGGACCTCCTATATGGTAGACAGGAGCCCAGTTGCTTGAGCTACAATCCACTTCCCGAATTACATATACTTTTGTATGTGTGTAAAGGATTATCCACATATACGTAGAATGTGCGTATTTTTTCTTAGCCTGCCCAGGATCGTTACCCATGTGTCTTTCTTCTTTTAGCATTATTCTCATTTTCCTTGAGAGACCAAACCCTCTCCCATTCTTTCAATTCAAGGGGTTTGTATGAAGCTAAACCTTTCCCCACTACTGGTTTCAGATGTATGAACTTGGCCTATGCCTGCTTAGAGTCACAGAGATTTGTTCACTGATATGCCAATGACCCAAGGTAAATAATAGTGAGCTTTATTCAGGAATTTGGCACGCTGTCAGTGTACCTTACTTTGGAATTTACGTTCCCCAGTGTAACGGAGTTAGACTCATTTATGATTTCCCTACACATGGCTCTTCTGAACCTTTTATTTGAACCTATAATTAGCACTATACTTGTTAATGTTTGCCCCAGAGACTTAAATCTTTGGTATGTCTATGTGTCAGTTTTGCCCTGAATCTCAACAGAGTTGCAACACCTACCTCCGGTTCATTGGACTCACCCAGGACAACTAATAAGGAGATGATGATGGAAAACATCCATTCCAAGGAACAAAGAGTGTCTGCAACTGCAAGCAAGATGGTTCCGTCCATCTGCCCCATGGGATCTAAGCTCCCTTTCAATTAGAAACAGTGGGAATCACCATCCTAAAATCCTCAAGAGTGAATGAACAGTGGACAAAAGTAAACTGATTATTTTTCCATCACAGACTTATTATTATTCTAACAATGGAAGAACTTTATCATTGTTATAAAGGCAGTGGCCACAGAAGGTTCTTAGGGGAGGGAGAAGGAAGAATAGGTGTAATATGGGGTCATTTTTGGGACATTGGAATTGTTCTGCATAACATTGCAATAACGGATACAGGACGTTATGTATTTTGTCATAACCTACAAAATTGTACGGGACAGAGTGTAAACTATAATGTAAACTTTAGTCCATGGTTAATAGCAATGCTTCAATTCATCAATTGTAACAAATGTATCACACTAATGATGGATGTTGTCAATGTGGGAACGTGTGAAAAGGGAGAGAGTGAGGCATATAGGAATCCCTTATATTTTTTACATAACATTTAAGTAATCTAAAGCTTATTTAAAAATAAATAAAAATAATGAGCTTTAGGATTTTTGCTGGGCTACTTCTTCATGTTAGTGTTGCTTGCTTCTATGTGTAAACCTAGGTCTGTTGCTGTGACAAATGGAGAGTCTGCCTACATAGAGAAAAATAGCCAACAAAAAGTACAGATAAAAACTGATACAGGAGATGGAAGGAGACTAAGTACTAATGAAAATGTTTAAGCTTCTGATTTAGCCCTACTTGTAGCTAGATATTTCTAGATATTTCCATTTTATGAGTCAAACTGCTTTACAATGTGTCATCATCTTCATCATCATTAGCCATTTAATCCAGGTTCATATTTGTTTCTATGACTTGCAAACAAAAGTATCCTACTACAGTTGCTTTTTCTACAGAAATACCTCCCTGTGTGTGGAAACATAGAATTTTTTTCAAATCCCCAACAAACATTGAGTAGACACTTTTTGAAGTGTTATGAACAACAATAATAATGTATTAAATAAATGTTTAAAAAAATTCAACTCACTGAAACAGCAATCTTTATTGCCATTGCTGAAATTTCCAGGAAAAAAATTCACTCCTCACAATTTACAGAGGGAAAATGTACCCCTGTAATCATGTGGGCCTGGGTCATTTATTTTTGGTCTTCTTTGAAATAGTGATACGTTTTTAAGAATTTGAGTTCATGACTTCCAATAACTCTGTTATGTGGCATATTTCTGTGATTTGAAAAATATTAAAAGTAATTTTCTTTTGAGAATTCTTTTGTAGCCCTTAACATTCTTGAAGACAACTTGAGTTGCTATGCAACAAAGATTAGGAATCATGACCTTAGCCTTTATTTACACAATGGCAATTCAAACATCAAAAAGAAAAAAAAAATCTGTCAAATAGCTTTTGGGTTACAAAAAAATTAAGTATCTTCTTTCTTTTTTTCCCACTATTACTGAGTTTACTGGATGTTTGTTTGAACTGACTAAGCTTAATCCATGGTTTTGGAATAATGTAGACATGGCCTTAGTTAAATCCACCATAAGGAAGATCATGTTTATCCTTATTCAATTATAAGGAACTGAGTTTATAAGGCCAAGTTTAAAAGTTTTCATCTTGCCACGCTGGTTTCCTACTGGAAAACTCCACAGAACATAGATTTACACTGTCCTGCTGAGATTAGAGTGCTCTTCTAATTCAAATACCATATTGTTTTACATATTTACAATAATTTTATTTTCTAATGGAAATAAATTTTTTAAGAACATAAGCCTTAGTATTCCAAGAAATAATTACAGCTCTTTAACAGGTGGCATGGATCTACCTTTGGGCTTTTTAACAACTAACACTCTTCTCCTAACAATGTTTCTAATATTTATGAACCCATGGAATTTTTACTTTGCAAATTGCTGTGATAAAATGGGGAAAAATTCAACTAGCGCATCGACGAACAATTCATCATTAAACTGTTATTAAGTGCCACTAGCCTAAGAGCTACCTCTGCAGGAGGTTTTATGCCTTCTAACAGCAATTCTCAAGCTACCATAAGTGAAGCAGACACTTTAACCTGTTAAGGAATAGATTTCTCAGTGAATGAAAATATTTTGGCCAATGATGATTTAAATTTTAAACTATTTTATTAGATTTCATTTTTGCTCCTATCTTGACAACAGTTATTCTCTAATAGAAATGTATTTCTTCACAATAGAAACTAATACTGAAAAAGATATACCTCTCACATATAAATTAAAAAATCTTATTAGGCTTTGTCTTGTGTATACCTCAAAGTGACAACCTACCATGATCTAATCACAGGAGCCTGGCACAAAAGATAAAAGAACTTGGTGTTACTGTAGGATGGCAGCCAAAACATTTTGTCCAAACTCATACTGGCAAAACTTTGCATAGGCAGACAACCTGCCCTTTGGCTGTAGTTTGGCTAAAGCTTAGCAACCAACCATGTAACTACTTTTTTCCCCCTTTTCTCCTAGGAGAGCTCCATTATTTTAAGTCAAAGATATAATTTTCAAATAGAAAATGATTCATTATTCACACTACTTTGTAGCCCAAGGCAGTCATCAAGAGAAAGGGGAAGGGGAAAAAAGAGCATTCAGCCTAAGAAAGGGGAAGAGAGTCAAAGAGAATCCACATATGGGAAGTCAGGACCAAAGAAATGGAAATAGGGAAAGTGAATTTTTAACATGTAAACAATTCAAAAAACAGAAAAGGTAATAATGGAGAGAGGAAGGGGAGGAGGAGGGGGCAGGAGAGTAAACTGAAGAGGATTAAATTTCAGTAAAAGGATAATGATTAGGTTCATGTATAAATTTGGCCAAGTGATGGTGTCCAGTTGTTTTGTCAAACAATCCCTGGCCTGATTGTTACTGTAAGGACATTTAGTGGATTTAAATCATCAGTAAGCTGATTGCATATACAGCTGATTACATCTACAATCCATTGAGGATATTGCCTTCTACAAGGAGAGAAATCTCATCCAAACAGTTGAAGGGTTTAAAAGGACCAGTGGTGATTTCAACAGTCAGAAGAGAGAATTTCCATCTCCACTTCAGCCAGCCAGCTTCTCCTGGGGAACTCATCAAAAACCTTCATCAGAGTTCTCAGCTTGCAGCCTGCCCTATAGATTTTGGACTTGTGCATCCATCTCCACAATTGTGTGAGACAATTTTTATTTAATTATCCGATTTTTATTTCTATGCCTTAATTAATTTCTACTTTTCTTCAAATCTCATTTAAATGCCACATTGACTTTTTAATTTTTGTCTTATTACAATTACAAATTATTTTAAAATATACTGTCTTCTCCACTTTTCTGTTTTAAAATTCACAACTTGGTGAACATGGATATATTTTTTTGGCTAAATTTCTAAAAGCAGACTTAAAACTTTTGCTAAGGTCTCAGCTCAAGATGTTTTATACTCTTCACTATATATTCAGCTATTGTAGCAATTCTTCCAACACTATAATGAACAGTTTAAAAAAAATGAAATTGGACAGTTTTGAGCTTTGATTCACAGCAGGAATGTTTTTCTTAATCTTTTATACTTTACAAGGCAAAGGGCCCTATTGAAGGGCTGTTGGGAGGTAGGAGAGAAAAAAGGCCTGAGAAAGAAAGCTTTTGGGTTATAATGGACAAGAAGTATAGCATTCAGAAAAATCAGCGTGGTACTGCCTTGGTTCTCCCTTCTTCAGTATGTACAGGAAATGGCCACTAGCACAATTGGGGGAGATATCACCCTTTGTGACAACGGCCTTTAAAGCAAAATGTCATCAGACTGAATAAAATCAGGGAAAATGCTATATAAAACATTTTATCTCTTAATATTGTTGCCGAATTCAAATGCTTATTATAGTTTATGAGCCTATTGATACAAGGGCTATTAGAAGAGCTGTGAGGAAGGGAGGAGAGCTGTTCCGGTACACAAGAACATATGCAATAATTCAAAATATTGGAAAGACCACACTTATAGGAGCTTCAGTTGATCTTGTTTTTGATGGTATAAGAGAATAAATAAAGAATGCTATCAATGAATGAGAAAAACAAAACCTTAAAAAATCTTGAGGGAACTCTTTGTTCATGAGGAGAAGGCATTTTCATTTATTGTGATACTCAGGCAAACTCTGAGATAAGAAATACTAGTTGAAAGTGGCCTTTATATACAAAAAGACTCTGATATACTTCCTCTTCACCAAACACCAACCAATGATTCCATTGCCAAAAAAAACATAGTAGGGAGTTCCTTATTGCAGGATAAATAGTGCTTGGACTAACTTAAAAATTAGAATGGGTATTTCTTGGCTTTGCAGGGCTTAGCTTGGTGATGAGGGTCAGATACAGAGTAAATTTGTATCTAATTCTAATTGAAATTATATTATTTTTACAAAAAGTCCATGATCAAATAAATAAAACAATAAAGAAACATAAACAGATATAAATAAAAATATTTTCTCCATTCTTCTCATTCACGCTCTTAATAAATGAATACTAATAACATTTTAGCACGTGTCCTTTAAAATTATTTTATATAACTACAAATGTCTATATATATGTAAACACACATGTATAATGTCATTTTTTTCACAAAAATGAAATAAATTGTACAATTTCCCTGCCACTTGACTTTTTATCAGATAATATATCAGAGATAAATTTCTATGTCAGAAAATTCAAATGTACCCCATTCTTTTTAATGGATGCAAAGTATTCCATGTTATATGAACCATACTTTGTTTAGTTACTCTTCTAGGAAGAATATTTTGCTTATTTACAGTGTGTTACTATTAAAAACACTGTTGCATGATGATAATAACTCATAATCTGTAAAAAATATTCTACCACATTGTGGTGTGTTGGTGAAAGAGTGGTGTATGGGAATTCTACACATGTGCATGGTTGTTTTGTAAGATCACAACCTCTATAAGAAAAATATATTAAAAAATAATAGTGTGGGTAAGTGTAACATATGAGCTACAGTTGTTATAATATTTTGATGATACTCTTGCATAATTTGTATCAAATATTTCACAACAATGCAAGGTGTTGGTGGAGGGATGATGTATGGGACCACTGTATGATATAATGCATATTTATTTTGTAAGTTCACAACTTTTACTATATACTTATTGTTTATGTATGTTCATGTATGAATGATATAATTCAATTAAAATATATTCAAAAACAGTGTTGCAGTTAATCTCTTTTGACATATATTCAAGTGGTTATGCAATAATTTTTGTGTAATACTTGCTTTAGATGTTTTGTATTAAATTTTGTTTATAATGTATTGTTTGGTTTGAGTAAAATAACTGTAACTATATGCAAGATATGTAGAACAATAATTAAATAAATAACCATGAATCCATCAGTCAACTTAAAAAGTAAGGTATTTCCATTCTTTTGTTTCTGCCTGTTTGCTACTTCACTATCCCATTCTCCTGCATCTACTGCCTATACCCAATTGGAATTTGATGAAATTTTAAAAATTTTGTGTTTTAAAGATTTATCACTTATTAATGAATGCCTAAACTATATTTGATTTTGCATACATTTATACTATTATAAAATTGTTTTTATTGTATGTAGTCTGAAACTTGCTTTTTCATCAATATTTTATTGAGTTAGCCATGTTGTTGTGTATAGCCATGTTTCATTCATTATCTGTCTTATAATATATTTCAAATTGTTACTCTCCTACATTGCATTAATCCATTCTCCTTCATTGACCAGACGTGTAACATGTGCATGCTCAAATTTCCAAGACAGTGCAAAATTGTTTTCCAGAATAACTGTATACATTTAAACTTTCATAAGCAGAGTTTTAGAATATAAGCACTTTGATTGCTCTTCATCTTGATATCATCACAGTTCTTAATTATATCAGACTTCTTAAGTTTTTTGTCAATTTAATGGGTGTATTTCTCTTTGCTAGGAATTTGAATTTCTCTGATTCCCAGTGAAGTTAAAACACTTTTTAATATGGTCATGTTTCTTTTGCTTTTTTTATTACATGAAATAATTATTAGTCTTTTTATTATTGATTTATGAGAGTTCTTTATATATTATGGATCCTAAACTTTCATTAGTTTTATGTGTTTCAAATATTTTCTCCCTATTTTTAGTTTGCTGTCCTACTTCCTTTGTCGTGCAATTCTATGGACATAAATCCTTCTTTTAATGTAATTAAATTTATTTATCTTGTATTTTATGGTTAGTGCTTTTTTGTGTCTTAAAAAATCCTCCCTTGATTTTGAGGCCATAAAATTATTTTCATATATTTTCTTCTTTAAGTTTCCAGGTTTTACCCTTCACATATAAGTCCTCAATCAATCATAAATTTATCTTGTAGTTGATGAAATAAGGAAGTAATCTCTATCTTTATTTTAACTAAATGTAGCCAATTGTCTCAGTTATATTTGTCTCACAATTTTATGAATTAGTTTATCCTTAACCACTGACCTGCTATGTAACTTCATTCATGTATTTATTGTTTCCACATATATCAGAGTGTGGCAGATTTTATACTCTACACCAATGTAGCCCACCCCACATGATCTTCTTACAATGTGAAACTGACACACTTCTATAGAGACTTGGAGTTTAAGTTCTCTGCCCTTAAATTATGTCAGTTCTGTAATTACAGTGGAAGTAATACTGCATGACTTCTAAAACTAAGGCATAAAAGATAATGTGGCTTCCACCTAGTTGTCACTGTTGGAACATATGCCTTTGAGCCTTAAGATACCATGTAAAGGGAAACGGATGTGGCTCAATAGGTTCGGCGTCCGTCTACCATATGGAGAGACCGGGGTTCGATCCCCGGTACCTCCCGGTAAAAAAAAAAAAAAAAGATACCATGTAAAAATTATGGCTACCCTGAAACAAATGCACAGAAGAAAACATGTGAAGATAAAAAGATATACCCAATATGCCCCAAATATTCCAGCCCACATCTCTTTCAGTCCTCTTAGCCAAGACACTGTAAATTTTAAGATGATTCATGTTCTTCCTACCATCTGACTATAACTTCATGAGACTCTGAATCAAAACCCTCCAAGTGAGTGTTCCCAATTTCTTGACCCAAAGAAACTGTGAGAGATAATAAATGAGTACTGTTGATTCAAACCACTAGGTTTTGAGATCATTTTCTACACATCATTGGAAAAACAGAACACTGAGTCTTTTTGAGGAATCTTTAATCATTCCACTGGTCAATATATTACTTTACTTCCCCGTGATTCAGGATTTTCATCTATAAAATGGAGAAAATGAATAGTATCCTCATAAGTTTGTTGTGAGGATTAAGTGGATGAATACATATCAAACAATTGTGCCTATCACACAGCAAGTGCTATATAAATATTAAGTATATTACTGTTACTATTACTTCTACTATTACTGCTGATAATAATTATTACTCCTGATCCAATAACATAATGTCATAATTTTCATAGCATTTTAATAAATCTTGTTTTCCAAAAGGTAATTTTCCTTTATCTTTTTCTTCTTCTTCAAACCTCTCTTGACCATTCCTGGGTGTTTGTTCTTTCATGTAAATTTTGTAATTGCTTTTTCAGTCCACAAAATTAATCTGTTAAGAAAAACTGTTTGGCAGTTTCTCAAATAGTTAAAAATAAAATAACCATATGACCCAGCAATTCCAATCTTAGGTATCTACACCAAAGAATTGAACACAGGGACACAAATAAATCACTGTGCATGCTGTTCACAGAAATACAATTCACAATAGCCAAAATTATAAATAGCAAAAATTTCCAGCAACAGATTAATGGATAAACAAAAAAAGGTATATCCTTAAAATGGAATATTAGCCATAAAAAGGAATGAATTGTTAATACATGCTACAGCATATTTGAAACTCAAAAATACTATATTAGGAGAAAGAAGTCATTTGCAAAGGGTCAGATATTTTATGATTCCATTTATAAGAAATATCCAGAATAGGTACATCCATACAGAATGTAGATTGGTGATTGCCAGGGGCTAGGGAGACAAATTGGGAAGAAATTTCTTAATGAGTAAAAAGTAAGTTTAACTTTTGAGTGATGGAAATGTTTTGGAAGAATACACAGGTGGTGGTTATACAACATTGTAAATATACTAAGTGCCACTGAATTCTTCATTTAAAATGGTTAATTTTACACTATGTGAATTTTACCTCAATACATTAAAAAAGGATCTAGAATGGTGGAGTAGGGCACTGCAGGCTTCACTCTTCTTACAGAAGCCACATGAAGAAAGGCATGTTTTCTGGATAAAGGGGAGGCTGCATGGACTGTGGGAACTGTGTGGGTCATAGAGCAAATGGAAAAGGCTGCACTGGAGAAGAAGCAGGCCATGGGGTGATTTTCAGCATTGACAGACAGAGTAGTGACTAGCTGTGGGTTGACAGGCCCAGGAATCCGGGAAAAGGGTGCCCAGATGTGCAGTGGTGGATCACCAGGCTGTAGGGTGATTGGCATGGAGGCGACTAGCTGGATGCATTGGCCTGAGAAGGAAGCCTCGTTTTTGTTTGTTTTTAGGTTTTATTCTATCCTCATCTGAGTACCTGGGGAATAACAACTCACAGGGTGATAGGCTGGTGTGGGTGGCTGGCTAGGCAGATGCCAGTGTACTGAGAGAGAAACCTGTTACTTTGTTGCATTATTTTTTCTTCTCTTTTTTTCTTTACTACTCTTCTTTTTCCCTCTGTTTTTTTTACATTTTTAATTCTTTTTTATTTTTTTTTCCTTTTTTTTTCTTCTTTCCTTTTTCTTTTAAACACAGGCAATTCTACAGATATAGGAAAAGTGGAACCAAATGTCAAATAAAACCTTAACTCAAAGCCAAACAAAAATGAAACCTTAGGTGAGAGAGAACTGACCAACAGAGTAAACCCATGAAGATAAACAGATGTGTAGACATCAATAAATTTAAAAAACATACTAAGAAACAAGAATATATGGCCAGTCAAATGAAAAAAACTAAAAAATCCAGAGGCAACACAGAATTTGGTACAATTAATCAAAGAGGTCCACACAAATCTCCTTAATCAACTGAAGGAGATGAAGGAAGAGGTAAAAGATATTAGGAAGAAACTAGTTGAGCAAATAGAAGAAATTGTAAACATACATAAAAAACAGGTAATATGGTAATGAATGGCACAAAAGAAGAAATTAAAAATATACTAGAACCAGACTACAGCAGATTTGAACAAGCAGAGGAAAGAATTAACAAATAAGAAGAGAAGGCACCCAAAATCACACAGATAAAAGAACAAGTAGAGCAAACTTGGAAAATATTGAGCAGGGACTCAGGGAATTGAATGACAGTATGAATAGCACAATCCTACACATTATGGATATTCCAGAGGGAGAAGAGAAGGGAAAAGGTGCAGAAGGAGTGTTTGAGGAAATAATGGCTGAAAATATCCCAACTCTTATTAGGAACATAGATGTACATGTCCAGGAAATGCAGAATACTAAGGGAAGAAAAAAATTCCAAAAGATCTACTGTGATATACATACTAATCAGATTCTCTAATGTCAAAGATACATAGAGAATCCTGAAAGCAGCAAGAGAAAAAAAATTCCTTCATATATAATGGCGGTTCTATAAGAGCAAATGCTGATTTTTGACTTAAAACTACGGAGACAAAAAGGGAGTGTTATGATATAAATATGATGCTACAAGAGCACAACTACAAGTCAAGAATTCTTTATCCAGCAATATTGGCCTACAAAAATGAAGATTTTTTAAATTTTCTCAGACAAAAATAAATTGAGATAATACATCTACAAGAATCCTGACCTTAAAAAAATACTAAGGGAAATTCTGCAGGTTAAAAAGGCAAGACAAGAGAGAGAGGTTTGGAGTAGAGTGTAAAAAAGAAGCTTATTAGTAAGGTTAACTAAAATGGTAAAAAGAGATATAAAAATAAGATAAAGCATATAAAAGCCTAAAGATGAAATGGTTTAAGTAAGTACACCCTTTAAAGTAATATCATTGAATGATAATTGTTTAAACTACTCAATTTAGAGACATTTATTGGCAGCATGGACAAAAATATGACCTGCCTAATCTGCTGGCTGTAAGACTCTCACCATAGACCCAAGGGAACAGCTGGGTTGCAAGTGAAATGTTGGAAAAAGATTTTCCATACAAACAATAACCAAAAAAGCATTGGGGTAGCTATAATAATAAAGGACAAAATAGACTTTAAATGCAAAACATTTGTAAAAGACAAAGTGCACATATCTTAATAAAGGGGGCAACCATCAGGAAGAAATAATAATCATAAATATTTATGCACTTAGAGTTCCCCAAAATACATGAGACAAAAACAGGCAAAACTGAAGAAAGAAATAGATGCTTATACAATCATAGTAAGATACTTAAATACAGCAATATCAGCAATAGACAGAACACCAAGAAAGTGGATCAATAAAGAAACTTAGATCTTTTATACTACATTGGAAGAACTAGACCTAATGGACATATATAAAACACTATACCCCAAACCAACAGGATTTACATTCTTCTCAAGAACCTATGGATCATTATCAATGGTAGACCACATGTTAGGTCATAGAAAATGTCTCAAAGACTATAGAAAGACTGAAATTATACAAAGCACTTTCTCTGGGCACAATGGAATGAAGCTGAAAATCAATAATAAGTGGATAACTTGAAAAATTACAAATAGAGGGAGAAGTGGCAAGATGGTGTCATTTTAAAAGGGCACTCACCATATCTCTGGCAGAAACAGCTGAGTGGGGTCAAGATCCTGCCAGAGTAAGATGTTTGGGGAACCCACAGACAGGGACAGTTCAGGGCATCAATCTGGAGGGAGCTGGGCAAGGGGATAAATTGCTGAAGGTGTTGCTGGCTTGTTTCTTGTTTGCTGTGTTTCTTCTTCCTTGATTTCCCCTTTTCTGTGTATACTGATTTTATCTACCAATGCTATTTCTTTTCCTTCCTTCATCTTTCTATCTTCTGCTTTCTGTTGTTGTTCTTAAATGCCACATCTCTTTGATTAATCCTCCATTTTCTGGTTTTTTATTTATATCTTGTCTATCTTTTTTTCTTTCTTTAATTAGCTTTTTTCTTTTTGTCTTTTCTTTTCTCTTTCCCTCTCTACTCATCATTCTGGCTTTTTATTTCATTCTATATATTTTTCTCTATTTGGTTTTTTATTTCATTGATGGTATTCCACTTTTTAATTCCTATTACTCTACACTGCTTACAAGAGTTAAATATTCATTTTCCAAGGCTTATATGGCTCCTCTTCTAACTTTTACTATTATTATCACTATTATCCTTTATCATTTCTTACCTCTTTCCCTTTCTCTGGCCCTACTCTTCTTCCTTCAAGGGAACATAGATAACAACAAGGAAAAAAAATAAGAGGAACAAATTGTCAAAGAAAAAACTTAACACACACACAGAAACTGCAACTAAATAAAACCTTATAGTAGAGAGAGAAGTTAATCAACTGAATAAACATAATGATGAAAAGATGACCAGACAGTACCAAAAAATTATAAACCATACTAAGAAATAAGACATGACCCAGTACATTAAACAAACTAAAAACCAGGAATAGGTGCAGAACATTGAACAACTAATCAATGCCATCCAAACAAATACATGGACCAATTAAATGAAGTGAAGGAAGAGATCAAGGATATCAAGAAGACACTGGGATAAAATATTGAAGAAATTGTAAACATACATAAAAAGATAAAGGATATGATGATGATGAATGGCACAATCCAAGAAATCAAAAAATACACTGGAAGCACATAACAGCAGATTTGAAGAGACAAAGGAAAGAAATAGTAATGTGGAAGACAGTACATCTGAAATCAAACACAGAGTAGAACAGATAGATAAAAAGATAGAAAAAATCCAGCAGGAACTTAGGGATTTGAATGACAACACAAAATGCACAAACACATGCATTATAGGCATCCCGGAGGAAAAAGAGAAGGGAAAGGGGACAGAAGGAGTGTTGGAAAAAATAATGGCTGAAAACTTCCCAACCCTATTGAGGTAGATGAATATAAAAGTCCAGGAAGCATATTGTGCCGCAAACAGTATAAATCCCAACAAGCATACTCCAAGACATATACTCGTCAAATTGTCCAATGCTCAAGGCAAAGAGAAAATACTGAAAGCAGCAAGAGAAAAGAGAACCATCATATACAAGGGAAGCTCAATAAGATTAAGTGCTGATTTCTCATCTGAAACTATGGAAGCAAGAAGGTAGTGGTATGATATAGTTAAGATATTAAAAAAAAAAACAAAAACAAAAACAAATACAAAAAAACAACTTCCAACCAAGAACTCTCTATCCAGCAAAGCTGGCATCAAAAATGATAGAGAATTCAAAATATTCACAGATAAACAGAAATTAAGAGAGTATGCAAATAAGAAACCTGCACTTCAAGAAATACTAAAGGGAGTACTGCAGGTTGAAATGAAAAAAACAGGAGAGAGGGAGTTGGAGGAGAGTGTAAGAACAACTAAAAAGGCAAAAAGAGAAATAAGGCAACATATAACATACATAAACCCAAAGAAAATATGGCTAATGTAAATAATTCCTTGAGGGTGGTATCGCTGAATGTTAATGGATTAAACTCACCAGTCAAGAAACACAGATTGGCAGAATGGATAAGGAAATATGACCCTTCTATATGCTGTCTACAAGAAACCTACATTAGACCCAGGAATTCAAAGAGGCTGAAAGTGGATGGTTGGAAAACAATCTTACAAGCAAACAATAACCAAAAAAAGGGAGGGCATAGCTATACTAATATCAGACAAAACAGACTTTAAATGGAAAACCATTGTAAGAGAAAAAGACAAACAATATATATTAGTAAAAGGGGTAATCTTTCAAGAAGAAAGAAAAATCATAAACATATATGAATCTAACCAAGGCACTCAAAATACATGAGGCAAACTGGAAAAACTAAATGGATAAATAGATGATTCTACAGTTATAGTGGGGGACTTTAATACACCATTATCACCGGTAGACAGAACATCTCAACAGAGAATCAGTAAAGAATCAAAGATGGTGGCAAGGCTCCAGGAGGTGTAAGTTCATTGAGGTTGGTGGGCC
>JAKSZT010053808.1:5016588-5027257 GCA_026826555.1 Tolypeutes matacus
GTTCACCAGTCCCTTCTATTCAAACCTACATGTGATGCTGGAGTTTCTTAGGTATACTTCCAGAGACTGGAGCCTCCTGCCTACCTATGTGCCAGGTGTGCATGAAATCTAGGTGGAGCTGCAACTCCTACCCTACAGCTCAATGGACTCATCCAAGTCACCTGGTGAGGAGACAACGATGGGCAATGGCCATCCCAGGGAATGGAGAGGGCCTGCATCTGCAGGCAGGATCATCCCACCCACCATATCCATGGGATATAAGCCCTCTCTCACTTGGAGTTGGAGTGGACATCACCATCCCAGTCGCCTCTGGATTGGGGGAAGAACTATGGACTAGAGTGGACTTCATGGTATTCTCTTGCTCACATATGGTGATTCTTGCAATGCAAGAAATTATAACAATGAGGTGGAGCCAGTGGCCACTTGACAGTTTTTGGGTAGGGAGCGGATGAGCAGTTGAAATACAGGGGCTTCTTTTGGAGTTGGAGGTTGTCCTGGGTACTGTTGTGGCAATGGATGTAGGCCATTTTAAATCAGCACACACCACTCAGAACTGAGTGGGAGAGAGTGTGGTCTACAGTGTGATCTGTGGTCTATGGTTGGTGGCAAGGCTCCAGGATGTGTAAGTTCGTTGGGGTTGGTGGGCCACACTGTGGTAGATGTTTGTGTGGGATATGGTGGGAGGTGTGGGAGGTGGGCGGCGTGGGAACCCCAGTGGGTTCCGTGTAGTATTTTGGGTAATCTGAGCACCTCTTAAAATATATGTGTATATATATATATAAATAACATTTTTGTAAGCAAATACACATATATGCATATATATTTATATATCATTTTACAAATGTTTGTATGTATTGTGAGAATTTTGATTTTTACCCATAATAAAAAAAAAAAAAAAAAGAAAAACAGTGGGTCAAGGAGGAAATCTCAAAAGAAATCAGTAACTACCTTGAAAAGAATAAAAATGACAACACAACATACCAAAACCTCTGGGAGGCAGCAAAATCTGTACTAAGAGAGAAATTCATAGCCATAAATGCATATATCAAAAAAGAAGAAAGAGCCAAAATCGAAGACTTAACTGCACACATGGAGAAATTAAACAAAGAACAACAAACCACCCAAAAGGAAGTAAAAAGAAAGAATAACAAAGATAGAACAGAACTAAATGAAATAGAAAATAAGAAAGCACTAGAAAAAATAAACAAAAGCAAAAGCTGGTTCTTTGAGAAGATCAATAAAATAGACAAACCCTTAGTTAGACTAACAAAGAAAATAAGAGAGAAGATGCAAATACACAAAATAAGAAATGAGGAATGGAATATCACCACAGATCCCACAGAAATAAAGAGTATCATAAGAGGATACTTTGAAAAATTATATGCCAACAAGAGGGATAATTTAGAGGAAACTGACAAATTCCTAGAAACACACAAGCAGCCTACATGGACAAAACAAGAAATTGAGGGACTTAACAGACTAATCACAAGTAAAGAGATAGCATCAGTCATCATAAGCCTCCCAACTAAGAAGAACTAGCAACAGATTGCTTCACAGGTGAATTTTACCAAACATTTCAGAAAGAACTAACACCAATCCTGCTTGATCTCTTCCAAAAAATAGAAGTAGAAGGAACAATGCCTAACTCATTCTATGATGCCAAAATTACTCTAATACCAAAGCCAAACAAAGACACCACAAGAAAGCAAAATTACAAACCAATCTCCCTGATGAACCTATATGCTAAAATCCTCAACAAAATAGTTGCTAATCATATTCAACAACACATCAAATGAATTATACACCATGACCATGTGGGTTACATCATGGGTATGCAAGGATGGTTCAACATAAGAAAATCAATCAATGTAATACACCACATAAACAGATCAAAAGAAAAAATCACATGATCATCTCTTTAGATGCAGAAAAAGCATAAGACAAAATATAGCACCCTTTCCTGAAAAAAAAAAAACACTACAAAAGATAGAAATAGGAGAATTTCTGAACATGATAAAGGGCATATATGAGAAACCCACAGCTAACAACATGTACAATGTTGAAATCCTAAAATCTTTCCCTCTAAGATCGGGAACAAGACAAGTATACCCACTATCACTGCTCCTATTTAACATTGCCTTAGAATTACTTGCTCGAGCACTGAGGCAAGAAAATATATAAAAGGTATCCAAATTGGAAAGGAACTATTAAAAATTTCACTATTTGCAGATGACATGATTCTATACTAAAAAACCCTGAGAAATCTACAACAAAGCTTCTAGAACTTATAAATTAGTTCAGTGAAGTCACAGGCTATAAGACCAATGCTCAAAAATCAGTAGCATTTCTGTACACCAATAATGAGCAATCTGAGGCAGAAATCAAGAAAAAAATTCCACTTACAATAGCAAATAAAAATATCAAATATCTAGGAATAAACTTAACTAAAGTTGTAAATTACTTATATGCAGAAAACTACACAGCACACTTAAAGGAAATCAAAGAAGACTTAAATAAATGGAAGAATATTCCCTGTTCATGGACAGGAAGACTAAACATCATTAATGTGTTTATCCTACCCAAACTACTATACAGATTTAATGCAATCCCAATAAAAACCAACACAGCATTTTTTACTTAATTGGAAAAGCTATGAAATTTATTTGGAAGGGCAACAGGCTCCAAATAGCCAAAGATATATTGAAAAAGAAAAATGAAATCAAAGGAATCATACTACCTGACTTTAAAGCATACTACAAAGCTACAGTGGTCCAAACTGCATGGTATTGGCACAAGGATAGACATACTGAACAATGGAACCGAGTTGAGAGCTCTGATATAGATCCTTGCATATTGAGTTATCTGATATTTGACAAGGCCACCAAGCCCATTAAGCAAGGAGAGAATGGCCTCTTCAACAAATGGTGCTTGGAGAACTGGATATCCATATCCAAAATCATGAGAGAGGAACACCATCTCACACCTTATACAAAAATCAACTCAAGATGGATCAAAGATCTAAATATCAGAGCCAAGACCAGGAAGACCTTGGAAGATAATGTCAGGAAGTATCTACAGAAACTTGTAATAGGAAATGGCTTTATGAACTTTGCACCCAAAGCACGAGCAGTGAATGAAAGAATAGATGAAGGGACCTTCTCAAAATTAAAACGTTTTGCACCTCAAAGGAGTTTGTCAAGAAAGTGAAATTGCAGCCTACCCAATGGGACAAAATATTTGGTAACCATATGTATTAGTCAGCCAAAAGGGGTGCTGATGCAAATTACCAGAATTCTGTTGGCACTCATAAAATGATATTTATTTGGGGTAGAAGCCCACAGTTAACAGGGCATGAAGCATAATTTACTTCCCTCACCCAACTCTGTGAGGGGTATGGCTTCCTGGGTTGCTCTCTTTCTGGGGCTTGACTATCTCCAGGTTCAGCTGCTTGTTCTCTCCACAAGGCCAACTGTAAACTCTCAGGCAAATGTCTCATATCTTTTCCCTGGGCCTTCTCTCCTTCCTCAAGACCAAGCTCCTCTGTGTGTTTACTTCCTGGGGCTCTAGCTCAAGCCTCCAACATCAGAACTCCAACTCAAAACTCCAACTCTGTCCTTTGCCATGTCTTTTATTATTCATTTCCCACCCACCAAGTGGTGGGGCTCAGGGCCCTACTGACATGGCCCAATCAAAGCCCTAGTCATTACTTAACCATGTCCATAGGAACAGACCAGTTTACAAGCATAATTCAATATCTATATTTGGAATTCATAACTATATCAAACTGCCACACCATAGGTCTGATAGGAGCCTAATATCCAGCATATATAAAGAAATCCTATTTCTTGAAAATAAAAAGACAAACATTCCATTAAAAAAATGGTAAGTGATTTGAACAGGCACTTCTCCAAAGAAGAAATACAAATGGCTAAAAAGCACATGAAAAGATACTCAACATCACTAGCTATTAGGGAAATGCAAATCAAAACTACAATGAGATACCATCTTAAACCCATTAGACTGGTAGCCATTAAAAAAACAGAGGACTACAAGTGTTGGAGAGGATGTGGAGGAACAGGAAACCTCATCTACTGCTGGTGGGGATGTAGAATTGTCCAGCCATTGTGGAGGACTGTTTGGAGGTTCCTCAAAATAATCAATATAGATTCGCCATATGACCCAGCAATTCCACTGCTGGGTATATACCCAGAAGACCTGAAAGCAAGGACACGAACAGATATATGCACACCAATATTCACAGCAGCATTATTCACTATTGCCAAAAGTTGGAATCAACCCAAATGTCCATCAACAGATGAATGGATAAACAAAATGTGGTATACACATACAATGGAATATTGCACAGCTGTAAGAAGTTATACAGTACTAAGACACGAGATAACATGGATGAATCTTGATGACCTTATGTTGAGTGAAGCAAGCCTGGCATCAAAGGACAAACATTGCAAGACCTCACTGATATGAATTAAGCAAATAGAGATGAATCAAAGAGCTATTGTATGGAAAATAGGTTTACAGGAAACAGAAAGGGAGGAGAAGGTTGTGAGCCAATGCCCATAAAGAAGTAATCTATGATAAGGTGGGAATGTGTAGTTGGGCATTGAAGGGATATGACAGGAGGGTATTGATATCATTGGGTTAAGCAGTGCAATTTTGACAGGTGGGTAGAGTTGAGAGGGTGGGTTAGATGGTCCATGGAACTGGGGGTGGGTTGGGGGAGAAAGCAGGTGAACACTGGGCACTGGTGAGTACATGGTTGAAAGTACAAAATTGGGAATGCTATTATGGCAATATGACAAGGAAAGGTTACTGGTTTAAGGTTGGATGGAGGGACATTTTGGATAGGTTGCACCTGGGGAAGGGTTCTAGGGATTGTGTGAGTGATCATTTTGTCATGATGTGTTGTATCAGGGGATGGAGACCCACATAATGAGTGGGAAGGAGTTGGACTCCCCTGCTAGGGATGCCTGATATGTTCTCAAAAAGAAGGGCGGGAGTATCTCAATAGCAAGGGAGATTCCTAATAGGGGAGAACAAACCAATGTGTCATGAGCTCAGCATTGTTGCAGGTATCTAAGAATCTTGTCATCCAAGGGATGGAGCCTGGTGGTCTCCAGGGGGACCGATGGGAGGGGGAGAGGGAGGAATAGAAGAGACGGAACAGAGGGTATTTAGTGAGCAATGGAAATCTTCTACATGATCTTGCAATGATGGATACAGATCATGTTAAATATCATCAAAAAATTATAAAAGTACACGGTCTAAATTATAAACCATAATATAAACCATTGACCATGGTGAGTAGCTATGTTTCACTATTTGTATATCAGTTGTAACAAATGTACCATCCACATATAAAAAGGTATAAGTATGTGAATGGGGGAAAGGTGGAGGAGGTTGGGTATATGGGAGTCCCTTATATTCTGTATGTGATTTTACTGTGACCTAAAATTTATTTGAAGACAATATAAAAAAAGTAAGACACTTTTGAAGAAATGGAAGAAAATGCCACTGTACACACAGGACAACTGATATTACAATGATGAAAGGAAAAACATAAAAAAAAATATTTTTAATGTGTTTCATTTTTTAATACCCCAATCTTTTTTACTTTATTTTAGTTTTATTTTCTCTAAATTATTATGTATTTTACTTCTTATGTTTAAACCTATCATTATTATTTCATTGCCTTATTAATCAAATTTTGAGAGTTTTTGGATCACAGAAAGGTTACAACTATGGCAGTGGAGCATCAATAGGGTGGGATGTCAGTGATGGGGGATACATTGGAGGAAGTTCACCTGGGCAAATATATAAGGCATACAAATATTTTCAAATGTTCATGGAGCATTGCCACAGTGGGTGGAGACTCATACAACAACTGAAAGATTATTGAATTCCTATCCAGGGGAGTTCTGCCACATTACCTAATGGAACAGCAACAATCCCCCAAGTGCAAGGGCAATGACTAGTGAAGGAGGATGGTCCATTGATGGGTGATTGATGTTGATGACTATGCTTGTGAGCCTTTTGCTCTTGAATTTGCAACTTAGCCTAGCCTAGTCTTGGAAAGTTCCTAGGAGTTGCCCCCTGAGAGCCCCCTTGTTGCTCAAATGTGGGCTTCTCTCTAAGCCAAACTCAGCATATAAATGCATTATTTTCCTCACAGTGTGGGACATGACTCCTGGGGATGAGCCTCCCTGGCTCCGAGGGATTACTACCAAGCACCAAATGGTGCTATAACTGGAAAAAGACCTTGAATAAAAGGTGGGAAAAGGTAAAGACAAATGAGTGTATAAGGCTAAGAGAGTTTAAAGTGAGTCAGGAGGTCATCAGAGAGGTAACACCTATGCATGTCTCATCAGGACTTCATAGATGACCAATGTATATACTACCCCAGATAGTGGGGATCCTGAGGGCTCTGGAGACACCCAGGACCTATGGTCATAGCAGATAGTTCCATAAATTTGTGCCTTGCCATTGGGCCCTACTTTGGAGTCTGTGTTCCTGAGTGTGACAGAGTTGGATTCAGATTTGACTTCTCTACACATGCCTCTTCTGTCCCTTTTATTTGAACCTATAGTTGGTGCTGGAGTTGGTAGGTGTACGTCCAAAAGACCTTAATCTCCGAGCTGTCCATGTGCCAGCTGGGCCCTGAATTTCAACAGAGTTGCAATACCTACTCTCCAGCTCATTGGACTCACCCTGGACAATTACAAGGGAGATGATGGACAATGACCATCCCAAGGAACTGAGAGAGTCTACAACTGAAAGCAAGAGAGTCCCATCCATCTGCCCCATGGGATCAAAGCCACCTCTCAATTAGAGGTGGAGTGGGCAACACCATCTCAGAATCCTCAGGATTGGGGAATGAACTATGTACTAAAGTAGACTTACTGGTATTCTACTATAGACTTATTGTGATTCTAATAATGGAAGAAACTATATCATTCATGTGGAGGCAGTGGCCCCTGCAGGTTCTGACAGCAGGGAGAGAGAAATACAGGTGAAATATGGGGGCATTTTGGGGACTTGGGAATTTTCCTGAATGACATTACAATGACAGATATAGGCCATTACTTATCTTGCCATAACCTACAAAATTGTGTGGCAAAGAGTGTAAACTACAATGTAAACTATAATGCATGCTTAATGGCAATGCTCTAAAATGTTTTCATTAATTGTAACTAATGTACCACACTAATGAAAGATGTTGTTAATGTGGGAAAATGTAGGAGATATAGGGAGCAGGGTATATGGGAAACCACTATATTTTTATGTAACATTTATGTGATCTAAATATCTTTAAAAATTAAAAAAAATACATATTAAAAATAAATAAATACAGAATATTCCATCCTCTTGTATATATTTTAGAAAGCTTTTATGACATTATTAAATAAATGTAATATAAACTTTGGAAAATATGTAAACACTGAACTATTTGCCTAGTCTGGCAAGGCAAGACTAGAAAAAAAAAAATGGAGCATTGCACTCCAAAACATCAGGATATAAAATCCTTTCAAGTGCTTTCTCCGAGATAGACTATAATTCGGGTCACAAAGCAATTCTTAATAAAATTAAAATGTTTAAAATTGTACAAAACACTTACTCCGATCATAACAGAATGAACCTAGAAATCAAATGGAGGGAAAAAGGGAAAATTCATAAATATATGAATGTTATTCAACACACTGTTAAATAACCAGTGTGTCAAGGAAGAAATTGCGTGAGAATACAGCAAATATCTTGAAAGGAAAGAAAATGAGAACACAACATATGGGACATTTATAATAGCAGCTAAAACAATCAAATATTTAGGAATAAACTTAACCAAGGATATAAAGGACATGTATTCAGAAAACTACCAACTATTGCTAAAAGTAACTGAAGAAAACTTAAATAAATGGATGGATATTTTTTGTTCATGGGTTGGAAGAATAAATATCATAATGGGTCAATTCTACCCAAACTGATTTACAGATTCAATGCAATTCCAATAAAAAAAAACAAACAGCATTTTTTTGCCAAAATGGAAAAGCCAATTATGAAATATATTTGGAAGGGTAAGGGCACTGAATAGCCAAAAAGATCTTAAAAACAAAGAATGAAGTTGGAGGTCTCTCACTTCCAGACTTTAAAGCATACTACTTAGCTACAGTGGTAAAAAGAGCATGGGACTGGCATAAAGAAAAACAAATTGACCAGTAGAACTGAATCAAGAACTCTGAAATAGAATCTCACATCTACAGTCAAGTGACTTTTGACAAGGTGTTCAAACTCTCCCATCTGGGCCCAAACAGTCTATTCAACAAATGGTGCTGGGAGAACTGGATAGCCGTATCCAAAAGAAAGAAAGAGGCCCCTATCTCACACCTTATACAAATATTAACACAAAATGAATCAAGGAACGAAATATAAAAATGACAACAGTAAAATTCCTGGAAGAAAATGTAGGAAAACATCTCTAAGATCCTGGGGTATGTGGTAGTTTCTTAAACCTTACATCCAAAGCATGAGCAACAAAAACAATAAATAGTTAAATGGGATCTCCTCAAAATTAAACACTTCTTCAAATCAAAGGACTTTGTAAAAAGGTTGAAAAGGCAGCTTGTTCAATGGGAGAAAATATTTGGCAACCACGTATCCTCTAAGGGTTAAATATCCATGATATAAAATTACAGCATACAACTCAACAATAAAAAGACAAATGACCCCAATAAAAATAGGCAAAATACTAGAAAAGACAATTATCCCAAGAAAAGATACAAATGGCAAAGAAACACAGGAAAGAATGTTTAACATCCTTAGTGATTAGAGAAGTGTCATTCAAAACTACAATGAGATATCATTTCACACCTATGAGGCTGGCTGCTATTAAAAAGTTAGAAAACTGTAAATGTTGGAGAGGATGTGGAGAGATAGGAACACTTATTCATTGTTGGTGAGAATGTAGAATGGTACAGCCAATGTGGAGGACTTTTTGTCAGTTCCTAAAGAAGCTGCATATAGACTTACCATGTGACAAAGTCATACCATTTCTAGGTATATATATAGAAGAACTGAGAGCAGAAATACGAACAGACATCTGCACACCGAAGTTCACAGTGGTGTTGTTCATGATTGCCAAGAATTGGAAACAACTCAGGTGTTCATCACCTAATGAATGGATAAACAAATTGTGGTGTATACACATGATTGAATATTATGCAGCAGTAAGAAATGAAGTTGTGAATCACATGACAATATGGATGATCTGGAGGACATTATGCTGAGTGAAGCAAGCCAGAAACAAAAGGACAAATACTGTATGATTTTGCTTTTATGAATTAATATATTGGGTAAGCTCATAGAGTTAATAATTAGATTATAGGTCACCAGAAAATAGAATGAGGGTAGAGAAGGGATAGCTGAGGGTTAATCTGTGAAGAATTAATAAATGGTTGTTTGGAAATATTTGGAAATGAGTAAAAGTTGTGAAAGTATAGCATATTCTTTGTAATTAACATTGCTATTGTATGTGTGACAGTATTTGAAAGGGAAAGTCTAACATCATGTATATTACTAGAAGGAAAGATATAATCTGTAACATGCGAAGGTATAAGTAGGGCAGTTTGACATCATCAATGAATCCCCCAAAAGAAATATTATGTTTGTAAACTGGCATGTACCTCTGGGTGTGATACCCTTTATTTGTATTCAATTCAAACATTTTAAATTTACTTAATAAAATCCATACAGGTTCTTTGATTTGACAATGTCAGTCGGACATGACTAATGGTTAAGTCCTCACCCCCTTGGTGGGCTGATATAATTAGACATTCACTTGAGAAGACCCACAGGAAGAGAGAGAGCTCCATAGACATGGTAGAGGAGAGAACTTTAATCCTGGAGCCCACAGGAGAAATGATGGAGAGAAACAAGACAAATGCCAGCCTGTAGCTAAGAGAGAGGAAGGCTAAACCCTTGTAGAGATAGGCAACCACACATGAACATATGTCAACTAACTTTGGTGCAAAAGCAGCCTTCAATTGAACTCTTTAGGGCCTTGTGACTGTAAGCTTCTACCTCAAATAAATACCCTTTATAAAAGCCAACAGATTTCTGGTACTTTGCATCAGCACCTTTTGTCTGACTAATACAGAATTTGGTAATGGGAAGTGGGTTACAGTCTGATGCAGTTACCAAAAATCATGGAAAGCTTTTATAAATGGGTAAGGAGTCTTTTTTTGGATAAATTGTGAGATGATTTATAGAAAAGGCCTACATTGCTTTGAAGAAACTGTTGGTAGGAATATAGACTCTAAAGTTATTTTTGATAAGGCCTTAAAAGGAAATTATGAAACTATTATTGGAAACTGGAGGAAAGGTGGTCTATGTTTAAAGTTGCAGAGAACTTAGCAATATTGGCTCCTGATATTTTTTGGAAGGCAGAAATTAGAAAATGATGAGCCTGGACATTTAGCTGAAGAGCTTTCCAAAGTAAACTCAGACAACACAGCTTTGCTTCTCCTTGTAGCTTATAGAAAAATGCTAGATGAAAGACATTAGCTGAGAACTGAATTGTTTGGCACAAAGAAACCAGAAACTGATTCTGGAAATTTGAATCCTCTGAAAATCAAGCCCCATACAATAGTGTCACATTTAA
>JAKSZT010053809.1:12937-49828 GCA_026826555.1 Tolypeutes matacus
TCTAAAAGCTCTTTCCATCTTGCTCAGCCTAATTTGGGCTCCAGGAAATCTTATTCACAAGTATAATTGCATATTTGCTTTTATAATTTGAATAGAGCTCTTTTAAGAATTTTCATTTGTTAATTTGATATTACCATCCCAATGTATTAAGATATATATATTGAACAAATAGGCAGACATGAATAGACAGTTTGACACAGAAACACAGAACTCACTTATAATTTTCATTCTCTTGAAAAATAAGTTTAACTGTAAAATAATATTTAAAGATTTCTATGAAGGTTATTATTAATTATTCTAATTTGCACTGTGGCCATGCAGTTTTTTTCCACCTTATAATGAACATTTATTTGGTAAACTATCTTATAGAAAGACTCTAAAACCACACAATTTCTTACTTAAACAACATAAAGCATAATCCCAATCTCCCTCATCAAAAGCCTACTCCAGAATTGAATTACCAAAAACCCATAAACTGTACTGTTAAAAGAAAGGGTGGGGGGAACAGTTACTAACCATCTACAGGAAGACTGTATAAACCTGGCAGTGGTTAAGTACCCAACAGTACTACCGAGTCTCAGAAATTAACTGGAAACCTAAACATATTAAGTTTACTTACTTGTTATTAATAAGGCTAAGAAAATTATCATCTATTAAGTATGCAATGGTGCTAGTTACATTATATAAACTGATAAAAATAATAAAAAAGTAAAGTGGTCAATCTGGATTTCAAAACCAATATAAGACTTCTGGGAAGAAGGCAGACTAGTAAGACACAGGAATCTCTTCTCCTCTGGAAAAATAGCTAGAAGAAATGCTGAAACAGCCCCCAAAAGGATCTTCTAGGGTTTAAGACAGCAACTGAAGGCTGGACACCACCTAGAGGAGAGAGGGACAGAGGGAAATCGTGATTACAGAACCGTGAGTTGAAACCACGGCTGCTAGCACCCTCTCGTACACTTAAGAAACTTTAGAATTCTCAGGCCTCTGGCCCTGCCTGTGACTACAGACAAAGGGGGGCTTCAGGGATCTACCACCCCAGGAAATGGGAGAGAGAGGGACACAGTCTAAGGTGGCCTCAGCCTCTGACCCACAAATTTGGTCTGCTGTGTCCCATGAGCCCTTCCAGGCAAGGTGAGACCACACAGTGGTTTGCAAAGGACTGGAGAAATCCTACTCTTGCAATCTCCCTCTCTTCTAACCAGGACTAATTGTTGAGGATGCCCCAGGAAAGGGGAGAGACAGGGACACAGCCTAAGGCTGACTCAGCTTTTGACTCATAAATTTGGTCTGCTCTGTCCCAAGGAATTTGGTTTGCTGTGTCCCAAGAGCCCTTCCAGGCTGGGTGGGGCTGTGCCATTGTTTGCCTTGGAGACTGCAAAGGGCTAAAGATATACAACCCTCCCAATCTCCTCCTCTACTAACCAGGACTGATTGTCAAGGACTCAGAGGGGAGTGGAAATATTTCCTAGCTGGGAAAAGGGAGGGGGCTGCCAGAGAAGGCTGGAGAACTGTCTCAGAGAAAGTTTGAATTACAAGGCCCCTAGTCTTCAGACAGGAAGCTCTATCACATTGTGTTGCAACAAATACACTTTGACGAAGCATTGAACTGAGAGCTGCCAAAGAGCGCCATCTCCTGGAAGACCAAGGAAGTGCATGCAAGAATATTAACAATAAGTGGGAGAGGTTTTTTCCTCATAATAGCTGATAATTTCTCAACTCTCAAGAAAGAAATGAACTTACATGTCCAAGAAGTACGCCATACCTCAATCTGAATAAATCCAAATAGACCTACTCCAAGACACATACTACTCAGAATATCAAATGTCAAGGATAAAGAGAAAATTCTCAGAGCAGCAAGAGAGAAGCAAACGATCACATACAAGGGATGTCCAGTAAGACTTAGCACAGATTTCTCTTCAGGAACCATGGAAGTGAGAAGACAGTGGTATGATACAATTAGGAAACTGAAAGAAAAAAAACTGCCCGCTGAGAATTCTTTATCCAGCAAAACTGTCCTTCAAATATGAAGGTGAATATAAAATATTCACAAACAAACAGAAACTAAGAGAGTTTGAAAAAAAGAACCCAACTTTGTAGGAAATATTAAAGGAAGCCTTAGAACCTGAAAGAAAAAGACAGGAGAGAGAGGCTTGGAGGAGAGTATAGAAGAAAGAAAAGCAGAAAGTATAACCAAAAGAGTAAAAAGAAAGACAAAAATAAGATGACATATGAAAATCAAAGAATAAAATGGAGGAAATAAATAGTGCATTTTCAGTAATATCATTGAATGTGAATAGATTAAACTCACCAGTCAAAAGATACAGGCTGAAAGAATGGATAACAAAACATGAGCCATCCATATGCTGCATACAAGAAACTCACCTTAGACCCAGGGACACAAACAAACTGGCTGAAAGTGAAAGGTTGGAAAAAATACTCCATGTGAATAATGACCAGAAAAGAGCAGGGGTAGCTATACTAGTATCAGACAAAACAGACTTTAAGTACAAAAACATTATAAGAGATACAAAAGGCCATTATATGTTATATCAACCCACCAGGAAGATATAACAGTCATAAATATCTATTCATCTAACCAGGGTACCCCAAAATACAGGAGACAAACTCTGGCAAAACTGAAGGGAGAAATAGACATCTCTACAATAATTGTTGGAGACTTCAACACCCCATTCACATCATTAGCTAGAAAAACTAGACAGAAGATCTACAAGGAAACAGAATTTGAACAATGTTGCAGTTGGGCAGTTTGTTGTAATTATGAATTCCAAAAATATAATTGGATCATGCTTGTAAACTGATTTGTTAATCTGAGCATGATTAAGTTATGATTAGGGCATTGACTGGGCCACGTCAGTAGGGCATTGAACCCCACCCCTTAGTGGGTGGAGAATCAAATATAAAAGACATGGCAAGAACAGTGTTGAAGCAGGTTTTTGAGAAGCACTTTTGATGTTGGAGTTTTGATGTTGGAGAGAAGGCCCCAGGAAAAGAGAAGTGAGCCGTTTGCCTGATAGTTTACAGCTGACCTTGTGGAGGAACCAGAAGTGCTAAGCCCAGAGAGAAATGCAGCCCCAGGAAGAGAGGAACCCAAGAAGCCTGAACCCTGGCAAAAATTGGAAGCTGTCTTGCTCCAACACGTGGCAATGGACTTTGGTGAGAGAAGAAACTTAATGCTTTATGGCCTGGTATCTGTGGTCTTCTATCCCAAATAAATACAGTTTATAAAGACCAACCCACTTTTGGTATTTCACATTAGCCTCCCTTTGGCTGACTAATACAAACAATATGATAAACAAGTTAAACCTAACAGACATATACAGTACACTGCATCCAAACTCAGCATGTTATACATTCTTCTCAAGTGCCCATGGATCTTTCTCCAGGATAGACCACATGTTAGGGCAAAATGCAGCTCTCAATAAATATAAAAAGATTAATGGGGAAAAGTTGAAAGCTTTCCCTTTAAGATCTGGAACAAGACAAGGATGCCCACTGTCACCATTGTTATTCAATATTGTACTAGAAGGTCTAGCTAGGGCAATTAGAAAAGAAAAAAAACTAAAGGCATCCAAATAGGAAAAGAGGAAGTACAACTCTCACTGTTTGCAGATGACATGATCCTGTACTTAGAAAATCCTGAAGTATCCACAACAAAGCTACTTGAGCTAATAAATGAGTTCAGCAGAGTTGCAGGAGACAAGATCAACATGCAAAAATCAGTAATGTTTTTGTACACTAGTACTGAGCAATCTGAGGAGGAAATCAGGGGAAAAATTCCATTTTCAATAGCACCAAAAAGACGCAAGTACCTAGGAGTCAGTTTAACCAAAGAAGTACGGGACCTATATGCAGAAAATTACAAAAACAATGCTAAAAGAAATTAAAAAAGACCTAAAGAAATGGAGGGACATTCTGTGTTCATGGATTGGAAGAATAAATATTGTGAAGATGTCAATATTACCCAAACTGATTTATAGATTCAATGCAATGCCAATCAAAATTTCAACAGCTTACTTTACAGAATTAGAGAAAGCAATTACCAAATTCATTTGGAAGGGTAAGTGCACCCAAACAGCCAAAAGCATTCTAAAAAAGAAGAGTGATGTGGGAGGAATTTCACTGCCTGACTTTGAAACATATTACAAAGCCACAGTGGTCAAAACAGCATGGTACTGGCCTAAAGATAGACACATCGATCAGTAGAATAGAATTGAAAACCCAGAAATAAACCCACAGCTATACAGTCAACTGGTTTTTGACAAACCTACCAAGTTAATGTTAACGGGACAAAACAGTCTCTTCAACAAATGGTGCTGGGACAACTGGATATCTATAATCAAAAGATAGAAAGAGAAACCCTATCTCACTCCCTATACAAGAATCAACTCAAAATGGATCACCAACCTAAATATAAAAACCAGGATCATAAAATTACTGGAAAAAAATGTAGGGAGCCATCTTCAAGACCTTGTAGTAGGTGGTGGTTTCTTGGACCTTACACCCAAAGCACAAAAGAAAAAATAGATAAATGGGACCTCCTCAAAATTAAACACTTTTGCAACTCCCTGGCCTTTGTCAAAAGGGTTAAAGGCAGCCAACTCAATGGGAGAAAATATTTGGAAATCACATATCCAATAAGGGTTAAATATCCAGGATATATAAAGAGATGTTACAATTCAACAATAAAAAGACAAATGACCCAATTATAAAATGGGCAAAAGACTTGACTAGACAAAGAAGAAATACAAATTGCCAAAAAATACATGAAGAAATGCTCAACATCACTAATTGATTAGGGAAATGCTAATCAAAACAGCAATGAGATATCATTTCACACCTATCAGAATGGCCACTATTAAAAAGACAGAGAATTGCAAGTGTTGGAGAGGATGTGGAGAGATAGTAACGCTTATTCACTGTTGGTGGGAATGCAGAATGGTACAGCCACTGTGGAGGATTGTTTGGCAGTTCCTAAAGAAGTTGAATATAGACTTGCCACATGACCTGCCAATACCACTACTGGGTATATATCCAGAAGAACTGAGAGCAGTGAAATGAACAGACATTTGTTCATAGTGACATTAAGCACAATTGCCAAAAGTTGGAAACATCCCAGGTGTCCATCAACAGTTGAATTGATAAACAAACTGTGGTCTATTCACATGATGGAATATTATGCAGCTTTAAGAAGAAATGAAGTCGTAAAGCATATGACAACGTGGATCAACCTGGAGGTCATTAGGTTGAGTGAAGCAAGTCAGACACAAAAGGACAAATACTGTATGATTGTGTTACTATGAACCAAATATATTGTATGTTTCAAAAAATTTTATATGTATCCAGTACATTTAATTGATACAATTAAATGCTTTTATTCAACTGCGTTTTCTTTTAAGTTTTTAATTGTTTATATTTTCTATTATTATTTGTACAAAATAAAGTTTAAAAATTTGTAATGGGGACTTTTTACCCCATTTAACCCTTTTCCTTTCTCTATTTGGGACCCATAATCTGTTATTTTCTCCCATTTCTCTTCTCTCATTTTCTTAATAAACTACTGGTCTAATTGAATTGGCATCTATTTAAAAATTCTTTTTTTGTGTGTGACATAGCCACGAGCCTAGAGAAAATCTGGCAACATATTTTGGTGAGCCAGCCTGGAGAAAGAGATATTGGTGAATCTAAACTATGAACAGCCTATTCAATGCCCTCTTTTGTTTATCCAGTTTAAATGGGTTCCCCTAAGGGCTCCCACAGGACATAATCCCAGGCTGAGGGAGGCGGCTGGGGTGTGGGACCTCTCGGTCTGACCCTGGCCAGGGAGGGGACTCAAAGCAGGACCCTACCTAGACAGGGTTTCTCAGGCTGAGCTCCTGGTGCAGCAGAGCCACCTTTTCCAGCCTGGATTGGGCATCTCCACTCTGAAGCCCCAGCCTTGTTAGCAGCCATAAGCTTTGCTCCTGGGCCTGGCTACCAATGCCTTCTCCTGCCCTCACTCCTCAGCATTGGCAGCCATGGCAGAAGGCCGGGGTCTTGCATCTCCCCATGCATCTGAGCCTCGCCAGCCTGCCTTCCTATCAAACACCTGGTACCCAGTCTGGGACAGGGTGGGTGCTATGGGGTGGCCTGTGTTCCCTTTCCCAGGGAAGTCATGAGCTAAGGGCTGTGTTCATAATTCACCACAATTCCACATTTAATCTTCCTACTTCCTACTACTGAATTTCTCATTTTGGTTTGTAAAATGCTTTGGAATGTCTTTAAAACTGAAAATGCATTTGCTAAGGAAGTTTTGCTCACCCCCTCAGGGTCAGCTGTAGATGATCAGGCTCTCTAGGCTTTATCTCTCTCCCCAGGGCTTGATTCTCTCCAGGCTCAGCTGTTCTGCTCTCTCCCATGTGTTTACTTCTTCAGCTCCAGCTCAAAAACTCCAACCTCCCTTCTCTGTGGTGTGGTTTCTCTGTGAGAAATGTCTTACTGATGTGGCCCAATCAAAACCTTGATCATTATTTAATCAAGTAAAAGTGAAACCTCTGAATCCAATATAATCTAAAGGTATCACTAGCCCAGAGGTACAGACCAGTTTACAAATATAATCAGTATTTCTGTTTGGAATTCATCAATAATACCAAACTGCCACACTCCATCCTCTGAATTCCAAAAAGACATTACCAGTAACAATGCTAAGTCCAAAATCATATCACAATCAGTTTAAAGAAATACAGTTTGTCTTGGGGCAAAGTCCAGTCTGGATTTAGATCTCAGAACTTACAAAACCATTTATCTGTTTCCAATACACAAATGGACAGACAAAGGATAAACATTTGCATTTCCATAAGGAGAAATTGGGAGAGAAACATGAGTCATTGGTCTAGAACAGTTCTGAAAACCTGCACGGTACAGTTCATTAGATGTCAAAGTCTGAGAGTAATTCTAAAGACAATGGTTTCTTCTCCCTGGGACCTCATGAGGAACCACCCTTTTCATAGGCTTGCCCAATGGCCATTTTCTTGGTTCCACCCTCATCAAACATCTGGGTGGTGACTAACCTCCAGACCTCACCATCCAAGAGTGTTGAGGTAATTGCCACACTTTACCTAATCTTTGGGTTAGAGTCTTAACCCCCCCCCCAGTGCAGTCAGGTGAAGACAACATTCTCCCTAACCTTTGGCATATAGGCCCAACCCTCTCAGAGCAACAAGTTGGTGAGCTGGCCTTCCCTAATCCATGGGGGACAGGTACATCCCACTCAGACCTATGGGATGGTGACTTTAACCTCCCTAATCTTGGGGAATGTGTTCCACTCTCTGTGTACCCTGGGGTGGCAAAACTTTCCCTGAACATCAGGCAGGAACATCCACCCTCTTCAACTGCCAGGGCAAACACCCTCTCTGTACAAAAGGGTGGGGTTCCTCTCTTGGCCCAAGGATGTCTTAATTCTAGATCTCAGCTTCCATGGTTTTCCTCTTAGAGCTGTTTCTCCTTCAATCTCTCCCTTCCATGTCCCTTTTAGTCCAAGCTGACAGTGGCTTTGTTCATACAGCTCTCTCAAAAAGCTTGTTGATTTAGCATGCAAGAATCAGGGGACCAAGCCATTAGACAGTAAGACTTTCCACAAATATTTCCTAGATAACTGCATCTTCAATTCTAATTTACAAGTTCCAAGTTTAGTTAAGCCCTCAAATGTGGCAATACCATCTGGGAGCTTGATTTAGAGTCCATATTACTATCAACAGTCTTTGCAAAGCACTGTAGGCCTTTTCTACCAAGCATCTCACAATCCTTCCAAAAAATACCCCTTAACCATTTATAAAACCATTCCAGCAGTTTGGTAATTGCAAAAGCACGACCCCACTCCTGGTACCAAATTCTGTATTAGTCAGCCAAAGGGGTGCTGATGCAAAATACCAGAAATCTGTTGGCTTTTATAAAGCATATTTATTTGGGGTAGAACCTTACAGTTACCAGGCCATAATGTGTAAGTTACTTCCCTCACCAAAGTCTGTTGCCACATGTTGGAGAAAGATGGCTGCTGACATCTACAAAGGTTCAGGCTTCCTCTTAAAGCTCCATGGTCCCAACTTCTCCAAATACCACTGTAGGCTGGGAAGAGTCTCATCTCTCTCCTAGGCCTTATTTCTCTCTGGGCTCAGCTGCTCTGGTCTCTCCACAAGGTCAGCTGTGGACTATCCGGCTCTCTAGGCTTTATCTCTCTCCCCAGGGCTCAATTTTATCCAGGCTTAGATGCTTTGCTCTCTCCCATGTGTTTACTTCCCCAGATCCAGCTCAAAAACTCAAACCTCCCTTCTCTACAGTGCAGTGTCTCTGTGAGACCCTGCCCACCAAGGGAGTAGGGAGTCAACATCTTACTGATATGGCACAATCAAAGCCTTGATCATTATTTAATCAAGTAGAAGTGAAACCTCTGAATCCAATATAATCTAAAGGTATCACTTGCCCAGAGTAACAGACTGGTTTACAAATATAATTAGTATTTCTTTTTGTAATTTATCAGTAATAGCAAATTGCCACAGGGACCCAAGAATGGCCTCTAACAAATAAGGGTAGCAGTCCGTGTATGGGACCCTGAATTCCAGTTAAACCTGTGTAAGAAAAAGGAGAGGACAGATATATCTGAAAGCCAGAAGCCATGTGGTCATGTCTCCTTAAAGAGATGAGGAAATGCACCTCAAACTTCCATTAACTACCTTTTAGAAACAGCTTTCTCAGTTTTAAACTTGGCTGTGCCTAATAAAAGGTGTGAATGGCGATCAAGATCTAGGTCATTTACTAAACTCCTCATATGCCATCAATTAAGATAAAAAAATTCCTAGAAAATACTAAGGGTATAAATTTTCTCTTCTGTTTTAATCTGTGCTTAACTTTATGTTTAACTTTTAAATCTGTGTCTAACTTTGTCAGTTTGCTTGTGCCTAGGAAATCAAATTTGGGGTTTGCCTGTTACAAATTGGAGAATGGTGACAGGTAACCTAAAGATGAATCTTTAAATGTCAATACTGTCTTGCAATTAGATTTGACATATAAGCCACAAGTGTAATTGGTCCAACTGCTAGAAAGACAGAAAAACTTAGCAAAGCTGTTACTAATAAAATTCTTGTGACTTAGTTAAAAGTGCCCAATTTGCTTTAAAGTAAAAACTTACTAGAAACTGTAACTAAGAGTTAAGATCATTATATAGATGCCTTTATATTATAAAACAGCAGAAGGATAATGGGCTATTATAATGGTAATCTTAAACTAAACTTACCTTTGAGTATAGTTATTTTATAACTAGCTTCACCTAGCTATTGGGATCATTATAAACTGAGTTTGCCTTTGTTTATGGTTACTTCAGGTCTAACCTCACCCCTTGCCTTTGCTTATGGTTATTTCATGACAACTTCTGCCCCCTATGTCTCAGGGGAAAGCATACTTGAGACAACCCTGTCTCCTGTCCTTCCACTGGTATTAGTGACCCTGCTTTCTCTCATGGCTCCAAGTGTGGACTAAATTGCTGCCTGGTGGAATTCTTGACCATCGGAGATGAATGTCCACTCTTCCATTCCAGTGGCTGCCAGAGTTTTGTTATCTCCAGGACTGGGAAGTGGGGGAGGCCTCCTGCCCCTAGTGTTAGAATTCCTAAAGCCACAATTCATGTGAGAAACCAATTTTCCTGAGGCTTCAATGACCTCAGTGAGTGTACACTAGAATTAGTCTTGAAAAAAAAAAAAAAAAAAAAACAGCAGAGAAAGGGCAAGGACCTATCCAAGGGAGCTGCTTTGGTTATATATAGAATGGGAAAGTGCTCTGCGTCATCCAGGAGGGAACTAGAATTAGTCTTGCTCATCCAACGTCTGACAAAGTCAAGATGGGAAATAAGCAAAGTTCTGAAGCAAGGAACATTGGATTTTAAAGCTTTGGGGAATTTTTGGATATAAGCTAGTAATTAAAGAACAAAATTCTTGTGCAAAACTGCCTGATCATTTTTTCCCTGGCAGAAGGTTTGGTGAGAAGGCAAAGGCTGGCTTCTTCTGTGAGGAGTTAGTGCAGCACTGCAGGTGCTGAGAAAAGGGGTCTGTTCAGGGGTGTGTGTCCAGCCATGCCTGCGGAGCCTCCTGCAGGTAGTGGTGGGTCCCTAGTTCCAGATATGGTTGAGCAACTGGAGACTTCCATGATTATCCCAGCCATGCTAGAAGAGGAAGAACAGCTTGAGGCTGTTGGACTTGAGAAAGAGAGGAAGATGCTGGAAAAGGCTCGCATGTCTTTGGATAGAGAATCCATGGAAATTCGGTACCAGAGACTACAACATTTGCTTGAAAAAAGCAGTATCTATTCCAAATTTTTATTGACTAAAATGGAACAGCAACAATTAGAGGAACAGAAGAAGAAAGAGAAATTGGAGAGAAAAAAGGAATCTTTAAAAGTTACAAAGGATAAAAATTCAGTTGAGTCAAGTGAAAAGAATCCAGTCGTGAGAAAGAAAAGAGGAAAAGAGGATGAATCGTACAATATATCAGAGGTCATGTTAAAAGAGGAAATTTTGTCTGCAGCTAAAAAAAGTAAAAAAGTGAATGAGGATGAAAACCCTTCTAATCTCTGTGTAGAAGATCTTCAGAAAAATGAAGACTCAAATAGCATAATTAAAGATAGATTGTCTCAAACTATTAGGCAGAATACTAAATTCTTTTTTGACCCAGTTTGGAAGTGTAATGGACAGCCAGTACCTTTTCAACAACCAAAGCACTTCACAGGAGGAGTAATGCGATGGTACCAAGTAGAAGGCATGGAATGGCTTAGGATGCTTTGGGAAAATGGTATTAATGGCATTTTAGCAGATGGAATGGGATTGGGAAAGACAGTCAGTGCATTGCTACAATTGCATTGATGATTCGGAGAGCAGTACCCGGACCTTTTCTTGTCTGTGGCCCTCTGTCTACAATTCCTAACCGGATGGCTGAATTCAAAAGATTTACAGCAGAAATTCCTACAAAGTTATATCATGGAACCCAGCAGGAATGCTGACAACTCGTAAAGAATATTCACAAACGGAAAGGGACACTGCAGATTTATCCTGTGGTGGTTACATCATTTGAAATAGCCATGAGAGACTGAAATACATTACAGAATTGCTATTGGAAATACTTAATTGTAGATGAAGGACACAGGATTAAGAACATGAAGTGCCATCTTATCAGGGAGTTAAAATGGCTCAATGCCGATAACAAACTTCTTTTGACTGGTACTCCCTTGCAAAACAATTTATCAGAACTTTGGTCATTGCTAAACTTTTTGTTGTCAGATGTAGTTTTGAATCTTGGTTTGACATCACAAATCTTTTGGAAACTGCTGAGGATATTATTGCTAAAGAAAGAGAACAGAATGTATTACATATGCTGCACCAGATTCTCGCGCCTGTTTTACTAAGACAGAAATCTGATGTTGCTCTTGAAATTCCTCCTAAACAAGAAATAGTGGTGTATGCACCACTTTTGAAGAAACAAGAAATATTTTATACAGCCATTGTGAACCATACAATTGCAAACATGTTTGGATTCAATGAGAAAGAAACAGTTGAACTAAGTCCTACGGACGACGAAAATGGCAGACTAGAAAATTAATGAATTATAACCAAGTAGATAGATTTCCCTAATGAGTTGGAAAATTTGATCAGTCAAATCCAGCCAGAGGACCGAGAAAGAGCTATTGTGGAAGTGAATATCCCTGTAGAATCTGAAGTTAACCTGAAGCTGCAAAATATAACTATGCTACTTCGTAAATGCTGTAACCATTCACATTTGATTGAGTACCCTATAGATACTGTCACACAAAAGTTTAATGTTGATGAAGAATTGGTAACAAATTCCGGGAAATTCTTAATTTTGCATCAGATGCTGCCAGAACTAAAAAACAGGGGCCACAAGGTGCTGCTTTTTTCACAAATGATGGGGATGTTGGATATTTTCATGGATTACTGCCATCTTAGAAATTTTAACTTTAGCAGTCTTGATGCTTGTTTTAAATAAGAGCTAAAGAATGGCTTTTAAAAGTTCTTGTTTACATCTAGTGATTTACATATATTGTTTTTTCCCTTTTTTTAAACTTTATTTTGTACATTTAATAATTGAAAATATAAACAATTAAAAACTAAAAAGTAAACACAGATGAATAAATACATACATTTCTCAATTAAATGTACTGGATACATTTAAATTTTTTTTTTGATCAAACAATATATTACACAATATATTTGGTTCATAGTAATGCAATCATACAGTATTTGTCCTTTTGTGTCTGACTTGCTTCACTCAACATAATGTCCTCCAGGTTCAACCATGTTGTCATATGCTTTATGAATTAATTACTTCTCACAGCCACATAATATTCCATCATGTGAATAGACCATAGTTGGTTTATCCATTCACTGTTGATGGACACCTGGGTTGTTTCCAACTTTTGACAATCATGAAAAATGTTGCTATGAACATCGGTGTGCAGATGTCTGTTCGTGTCACTGCTCTCAGTTCTTCTGGGTATATACCCAGTAGTGGTATTGGTGGGTCACATGGCAAGTCTATATTCAACTTCTTTAGGAACTACCACACAATCCTCCACAGTGGGCTGTAACCATTCTGCATTCCCACCAACAGATAATAAGTGTTCCTATCTCTCCACAACCTCTCCAACACTTGTAGTTCTCTGTCTTTTTAATAGTGGCCATTCTGATAGGTGTGAAATGATATCTCATTGTAGTTTTGATTTGCATTTCCCTAGTCATGAATGATGTTGAGCATTTCTTCATGTGTTTTTGCCATTTGTATTTTCTTCTTTGGACAAATGTCTATTCAAGTCTTTTGCCCATTTTTTACTTGGGTCATTTGTGTTTTTATTGTTGAGTTGTAACATCTCTTTATATATCCTGGATATTTAAACCCTTATCAGATATGTGATGTCCAAATATTTTTTTTCCATTGAGTTGGCTGCCTTTTCACCTTTTTGACAAAGTCCTGTGAAGTGCAAAAGTTTTAATTTTGAAGAGGTCCCATTTATCTATTTTTTCTTTTGTTGCACATGCTTTGGGTGTAAGGTCCAAAAAACACCACCTACTACAAGGTCTTGAAGATGGTTCCCTACATTTACTTCCAGTAGTTTTATGGCCCTGGTTTTTATATTTAGGCCATTGATCCATTTTGAGTTGATTCTTGTATAGGGAGTGAGATAAGGGTTCTCTTTCTTTCTTTTGATTATAGATATCCAGTTGCCCCAGCACCATTTGTTGAAGAAGCTCTTTTGTCCCGTTAACATTAACTTGGTAGGTTTGTCAAAAACCAGTTGACTGTATAGCTGTGGATTTATTTCTGGGTTCTCAATTCTATTCTACTGATTGATGTGTCTATCTTTATGCCATACCATGCTGTTTTGACCACTGTGGCTTTGTAATATGTTTCAAGGTCAGGCAGTGAAATTCCTCCCACATCACTCTTCTTTTTTAGAATGCTTTTGGATGTTTGGGTGCATTTTCCCTTCCATAAGTATTTGGTAATTGCCTTTTCTAATTCTGTAAAGTAAGCTGTTGGGATTTTGATTGGTATTGCATTGAATCTGTAAATAAGTTCGGGCAATATTGACATCTCCATGATATTTATTCTTCCAATCCATGAACATGGAATGTCTTTCCATTTGTTTAGGTCTTTTAAAATTTCTTTTAGCATTGTTTTGTAGTATTCTGCATATAGGTCCTGTGCTTCTTAGGTTAAATTAATTCCTAGGTATTTGAGTCTTTTTGTTGCTATTGAAAATGGAATTTTCCCCTGATTTCCTCTGCAGATTGTTCAGTACTAGAGCACAAAAACATTACTGATTTTTGCGTGTTGATCTTGTATCCTGCCACTTTGCTGAACTTATTTATTAGCTCAAGTAGCTTTCCAATGAATATTTCAGGATTTTCTAAGTACAGGATCATGACATCTGCAACCAGTGAGAGTTTTACTTCCTCTTTTCCTATTTGGATGCCTTTAATATTTTTCTTTTCTAATTGTCCTAGCTAGAACTTCTAGTACAATATCGAATAACAATGGTGACAATGGGCATCCTTGTCTTGTTCCTGATCTTAGAGGTAAAGCTTTCAACCTTTCCCCATTGAGTATGATGTTGGTTGTGAGTTTTTCATATATGCCTTTTTTCATATTGAGGAATTTTCCTTCTATTCTTATCTTTTGAAATGTTTTTTATCATAAAAGGATGCTGGATTTTGTAAATGCCTTTTCTGCCTTGATTGAGATTACCATGCGTTTTTTTCCCCTAAATTTGTTAATGCGGTGTATTACGTTGATTGATTTTTTTATGTTGAACCAGCCTTGCATACCAGGAATAAATCCAACTTGGTCATGATGTATAAATATTTTAGTATGCTGTTGGATTCGTTCTGCAAGTATTTTGTTGAGAATTTTTGCATCTATGTTCATTAGAGAGATTGGCCTGTAATTTTCTTTTCTTGCTGTGTCTTTATCTGGTTTTGGTATTAGGGTGATGTTGGCCTTATAAAATGTGTTGGGTAATTTTCCCTCCTCTTCAATTTTTTTGGAAGAGTTTAAACAGGATTGGTGTTAATTCTTTTCAAAATGCTTGGTAGAATTCACCTGTGAAACCATCTGGTCCTGGACTTTTCTTTGCTGGGAGATTTTTTATGACAGATTCAATATCCTTAAATGTGATTGGTCTGCTAAGTTCTTCTATTTCTTGTAGTGTCCGTGTAGGTTGGTTGTGCATTTCTAGGAATTTGTCCATTTCATCTAGGTTGTCTAGTTTGTTGGCATACAGTTTCTCATAATATCCTCTTATAATTCTTTTTATTTTTTGGGGTCAGTTGTAACTTCCCCCATTTTATTTCTGATACTATTTATTTGCATCTTCTCTCTTTTTTTCTTTGTTAGTCTAGCTAAGGGTTTGTCAAATTTATTGGTCTTCTTAAAGAAACAGCTTTTGGTTTAGTTGATTTTCTCTATTATTTTTTTGTTCTCATTTTCATTAATTTCTGCTCTAATCTTTATTATTTCTTCCCTTCTGCTTGATTTGGGATTTGTTTGCTGTTCTTTTTCTAGTTTCTCTAGTTGTTCAGTTAAATATTTGAGTTTAGTTCTTTCTTCTTCTTTAATATTGGCATTTAGGGCTATAGATTTCCCTCTCAAGACTGCCTTCGCTTTATCCCATAAGTTTTATTAAGTTATGGTCTCGTTTTCATTTGTCTCAATATATTTACTGATTTCACTTTCAATGTCTTCTTTGACCCACTGGTTATTTAGGAGTGTGTTGTTCAACCTCCACACATTTGCAAATTTACTTTTTTCCTGTCTATTATTGATTTCCAGTTTCATTCCATTATGATCTGAGAAGGTGCTTCGTATAATTTCAACCTTATTATATTTATTGAGAGTTGTACTGTGCCCTAACATGTGGTCTATCCTGGAGAATGATCCATGGGCACTTGACAAGAATGTGTAACCCCCTAGTTTGGATGCAGTGTTCTGTACATGTCTGTTAGGTCTAACTTGTTTGTCATATTGTTCAAGTTCTCTGTTTCCTTGTTGATCTTCTGTCTAGTTTTTCTATCTAATGATGTGAGTGATGTGTTGAAGTCTCCAACGATTATTGTAGAGATGTCTATTTCTCCCTTCAGTTTTGCCAGAGTTTGTCTCATGTATTTTGGGGCACCCTGGTTAGGTGAATAGATATTTATGACTGTTATATCTTCCTGGTGGGTTGCTATAACATATAATGGCCTTCTGTATCTCTTATAACTTTTTTGTACTTAAAGTCTGTTTTGTCTGATACTAGTATAGCTATCTCTGCTCTTTTCTGGTTATTATTCACATGGAGTATTTTTTCCAACCTTTCACTTTCAGCCAGTTTGTATCCCTGGGTCTAGGGTAAGTTTCTTGTGAGCAACATAAGGATGGCTCATATTTTGTTATCCATTCTGTCAACCTGTAAATTTCTTAAAAATTTTATTTTAATTTCACAGTTTTATTGCATTGCATGAAGAAGCAGCAGAGAGGTTATACAGTGCTCTCTAATTCAGGTTTTAAAGTCTAAGGTACTTGCAAATTCATAGGAATAGCTTTACTACCAGATTAGAACAGTAAGTAGAATAACAAGTTTCTTAATAAGTAATGACTTACAAATAAAAATACATTCAAAATAACTTTAAATGCATTTTTCACAATCATTGTATATTTTATATCATGTTCACTTATGCTTAAGAATTAAAGTAAGTATTTTACTCTGATGGAAATATGGGAATCTCTTTCATGCAAATACAGGAATAATACTTAAGTCAAAGGGGAATAATACCAATATTTTTGTAAATGTATCCATATATAACCAACTATATGATGAGGAAGCTCCTGAAGTTTCCCACAGGTCAGATATACATTTCTTTTTTTCTTTTTTATAATTAATTTATTTTTTATTGTGGGTAAAAATCAAAATTTTCACAATACATACCAATATTTGTAAAATGATATATAAATATATATGCATATATGTGCGTTTGCTTACAAAAAATATTATATATATATATATTTTTTAAGAGGTGCTTAGATTACTTAAAATATTACACGGAACCTACCGGGATTCCCATGTTCCCCACCTCCCACACCTCTCACAACATCCCACACAAACATCTCCCAAAAGTGTGGCCCATCACCCTCAGTGGACTTACACATCCTGGGGCCTTGCCATCAACCACAGACCACAGTTCACATCGTAGACCACACTCTCTCCCACACAGTTCTGAATGGTGTGTGCTGATTTAAAATGGCCTACATCCGTCGGCACGACGGCACTCAGGACAACCTCCAAATCCCGAAAAAGCCCCTGAATTTCAACTGCACATCCCCTCCCTGCCCCGAAAGTGTCCAGTGGCCACTGGCTCCACCTCTCTGATATAATTTCTTCCATTGCTAGAATCACCATATGTGTACAACAGAATACCATCAAGTCCACTCTAGTCCATAGTTCTTTCCCCAATCCTGAGGGGACTGGGATGGTGATGTCCACTCTACCTCCAAGTGAGAGAGGGCTTATATCCCATGGATATGGTGGGTGGGATGATCCTGCCTGCAGATGCAGGCCCTCTTCATTCCCTGGGATGGCCGTTGTCCATCATTGTCTCCTTGCCAGGTGACTTGGATGAGTCCATTGAGCTGTAGGGTAGGAGTTGCAGCTCCACCGAGATTCCACGCACAGCTGGCACATAGGTAGGCCAGAGGCTCCAATCTCTGGAAGTATACCTAAAAACTCCAGCATCACATATAGGTTTGAATAGAAGGGACTGATGAACCATGTGCAGGGAGGACTTATTTGAGTCCAATTCTGTCACTCTCAGGAGCACAGATTCCAAAATAGAGCCCACTGATAAGGTGTCAGTCTCTGGGGCTATCACCCCTTATATAGGACTGGGTGTCTCCAGAGCTCTCAGGAGCCCCTCTGTGTGGGGTGATATGCACTTTGATGTTCTATGAGCTCCTAGTGAGGTGTGCATAAGCGTTACCTCTGGGATGACCTCCCAACTCTCTTTGAAGTCTCTTAGCCACTTGAACTCATTTGTCTTTACATTTCCCCCCTTTTATTCAAGGTCTTTTTCCAGTTGTGTTGTCAGTTGGCACTTGGTATGAATCCCTCATTGCCAGGGAGGCCTATCCCCGGGAGTCATGTCCCACTTTGGGGGGAAGGTAATGCATTGATATGTTGAGTTTGGCTTAGAGAGAGGCCACATTTGAGCAACAAGAGGCTCTCAGGTGGCAACTGTTAGGCAACCCACAACAGTAAGCTAAGTTTCAGTTACAAGAGCAAAGACTCATAAGGGTAGTCATCAATAAAAAGAACTCATCAGTGGGCCATCCTCTTTTGACAGACACTGTCCCTATACTCAGAGGACTGTTGCTGCTCCCTTGGAGAATGTGGTAGAGCTCTCCAGGCTAGGAATTCAGATTCCCTCATTTATTGTGTGATTGTCCACCCACTGTGACCATGCCCCATGCTTTGATCTTTTGAACAATTTTATATATCTTTCATGTATATTCGGATGAACTTACTCCCATGAATCCCCCCTCCCAGACACCCCCCACCAATAATCCCCTGCAGTACCCATTGTAACCGTTCTGTGATCTAAATCTTCCATGAATATGTAGTCCATAAAATAATCAAATACACTTAATAGGAAAAAGAAACAACAATGATAAGCTTACATGCAAGAAACAAACATAAGGAAACTCAGGAAAAAAAAAAAACCAACCAACAAACAAACAATCAAACAAAAAACAAAACAAAACAAAATATAATTAGCCAATTGGGACATTAAAAAAAATGGGGAAAAAAGCAAAAGAAATGCCTTTAAAAAAAATATATATATATATATATATATATATATATATATATATTCTTTTTTCCTTTTATCACTGTGTTATCAGATGTCCAGTGTGCCGTGGCATCTTCCCCCTCTCAATCCCCATTGTCTCCCAAATTTTCATTTAATGTTCAAAGAAGTTTTAGGTCACAGCAAAGTCTCACACGGAGTACCAGAGACTCCCAGATACCAAACCACCCCTCCCTTCCCCACCCCATATTAACCTCCCCCCTTTTTTTGGTTGTTAGCATTGTTATAACTGTTATACAGATAGCAAAATATAAACTGTTATACAGATAGCAACTAAACATTGTCAATGATTTACAGTATAGTTTACAGTTTAGATGATACAGTTTAATAAGTTTTGATGCTACTTACCATATCCTGTGTCCATTACTGTAAAGTAATGAAAAACCTTTCCCATGACCACTAAATATCTCATTAGATCTTAACTGTTCCTTCCTCCCCACCCCCCTGGGGCATATGACACTCCCGACTAGACTCATGGAATGTTAAGATTCATAGTTACATGCCCTGAGTATTTGAACCTGCCCTTCCTAATCTACCCACCTGTCAACGCTGCACCACCAAACCCAGTAATACCACTACCCATCTGTCCTATCCTTCAATATGCAACTATACTCTATCCCTTTACCATAGATTATGTCCATATGGGTGATGGCTCAGAGCCTGCTCTTCTCTTTCTCTCCCTTGTTAACCTATCTTTCAGACAATGGTTCTCAGAGACTGCTCACTTTCCTCAATTCAAATCAGTGAGGTCATATACTGTTCATCCTTCAGTGCCTGGCTTGCTTCATTCAACATAAGGTCTTCAAGATTCATCCACGTTATTCCATGTGTTAGCACTTTATTCCTTCTTACAGCAGAGTAATATTCCATTGTATGTATGTACCACATTTTGCTTATCCATTCGTCTGTTGATGGGCACCGGGGCTGATTCCAACTTTTGGCAATGGTGAACAATGCCGCAATGAACATTGGTGTACATATATCTGTTTGTGTCTTTGCTTTCAGTTCTTCTGGGTATATACCCAGCAGTGGAATTGCTGGATCATACGGAAGATCTATTGTTAGTTTTCTGAGGAACTGCCAAACTGTACTCCATAGTGGCTGGACCATACCACAGTCCCACCAGCAGTGGATGAGGTTTCCTATTCCTCCACATCCTCTCCAACATTTAGTGTGTCCTGTTTTTTTAATAGCTGCCATTCTGATGGCTGTAAGATGGTATCTGATTGTAGTTTTGATTTGCATTTCCCTGATAGCAAGCGATGTTGAACATTTGTCCATGTGCTTTTTAGCCATTTGTATTTCTTCCTTGGAGAAGTGTCTTTTCAGGTCACTTGCCCATTTTTTAAATGTTTTGTTTGTCTTTTTATTTTCAAGGTGTAGGATTTCTTTATCTATGCAGGATATTAGGCTCCTATCAGATATATGTTTGCCGAATATTTTCTCCCATTGAGTAGGCTGCCTTTTTGTTTTCTTAATAACATCCTTTGAGGTGCAGAAGTTTTTAATTTTGAGGAGATCCCATTTATCTATTTTTTCTCTTGCTGCTCGTGCTTTGGGTGTGAAGTTCATGAAACCATTTCCTATTACAAGGTCCTGTAGATGCTTCCCTACATTATCTTCCAAGGTCTTTATGGTTTTGGCTCTTATATTTAGATCTTTAATCCATCTTGAGTTGATTTTTGTATAAGGTGTGAGATGGTATTCTTCTCTCATTCTTTTGGATATGGATATCCAGTTCTCCAAGCACCACTTGTTAAAGAGGCCATTCTCTCCCAACTGAATGGGCTTCGTGGCCTTGTCAAATATCAGATAACTGTATATGCAAGTATCTATCTCAGAACTCTCAATACGGTTCCATTGGTCAGTAGGTCTATCCTTGTGCCAATACCATGCAGTTTTGATCACTGTAGCTTTGTAGTATGTTTTAAAGTCAGGTAGTGTGATACCTCCAGCTTCATTTTTCTTTTTCAATAAGTCTTTGGCAATTCGGGTCCTCTTGCCTCTCCAAATATATTTTGTGGTTAGTTTTTCCAGTTCCTTAAAGAATACAGTGTTGACTTTTATTGGGATTGCATTAAATCTGTAGATTAGTTTGGGTAGGATAGACTTCTTGATGATTTTTAGTCTTCCTATTCATGAACAGGTAATATTTTTCCATTTATTTAAGTCTTCTTTGATTTCCTTTAACAGTGTTGTGTAGTTTTCTGTATATAAGTCCTTTACATTTTAGTTAAATTTATTCCTAGGTATTTGATTCTTTTAGTTACTATTGTAAATGGTATTTCTTTCCTGATTTCTTCCCTAGTTTGCTCGTTATTGGTGTATAGAAATGCTACTGATTTTTGAGCATTGATCTTATAGCCTGCAACATTACTGAACTCCTTTATAAGTTCTAGAAGCCTTGTTGTAGATTTCTCAGGGCTTTCTATGTATAGGATCATGTCATCTGCAAATAATGAAATTTTTTACTTCTTCTTTTCCAATCTGGATGCCTTTTATGTCCTTTTCTTGTCTCAGTGCTCATGCAAGCACTTCTAAGACAATGTTAAATAGGAGCGGTGATAGTGGGCATCCTTGTCTAGTTCCCGATCTCAGAGGGAAGGCTTTTAGGATTTCACTGTTGAAAATGATGTTAGCTTTGGGTTTTTCATATATACCCTTTATCATATTCAGAAAGAGTCCGTCTATTCCTATCTTTTGTAGTGTTTTTATGAGGAAAGAGTGCTGTATTTTGTCGAATGCTTTTTCTGCATCTATAGAGATGATCATGTGATTTTTTTCTTTCAATCTGTTTATGTGGTGTATTACATTGATTGATTTTCTTATATTGAACCATCCTTGCATACCTGGGATGAAACCCACTTGGTCATGATGTATAATCCTTTTGATATGTTGTTGAATGCGATTAGCAAGTATTTTGTTAAGGATTTTAGCATCTAGGTTCATTAGAGAAATTGGTCTGTAATTTTCCTTTCTTGTGGTATCTTTATTTGGTTTTGGTATTAGGGTAATGTTGGCATCATAGAATGAGTTAGGTAATAATCCTTCTACTTCTATTTTTTGGAAGAGCTTAAATAGAATTGGTGTTAGCTCTTTCAGGAATGTTTGGTAGAATTCAGCTGTGAAGCCATCTGGTCCTGGGCTCTTCTTAGTTGGGAGGTTTTTGATGACCGAGTCTATCTCTTTACTTGTAATTGGACTGTTGAGTTCATCTATTTCTTCTTTCATCAATGTCGGCTGTTTGTTGGTTTCTAGAAACTTGTCCATTTCCTCTAAATTATCATTCTCGTTGGCATATAATTTTTCAAAGTATCCTCTTATGATACTCTTTATTTCTGTGGGGTCAGTAGTGATATCCCCTTTCTCATTCCTTATTTTATGTATTTGCATCTGTTCTCTCTTTTGCATTGTTAGTCTGGCTAAGGGTTTGTCAATTTTATTGATATTCTCGAAGGACCAGCTTTTGGTTTTGTTTATTGTTTCCAGTGCTTTCTTATTCTCTATTTCATTTAGTTCTGCTCTAATCTTGGTTATTTCCTGTTTTCTACTTCATTTAGATTTAGTTTGTTGTTGTTTTTTCCAATTCCTCCAAGTGTGCTGTTAGGTCTTCAATTTTAGCTCTTTCTTCTTTTTTAATATATGAATTTATGGCTATGAACTTCCCTCTCAGGACTGCTTTCGGTGCATCCCATAGGTTTTGATATGTTGTGTTGTTGTTTTCATTAGTTTCAAGGTAGTTACTGATTTCTTTTGAGATTTCCTCTTTGACCCACTGTTTGTCTAAGAATGTGTTGTTTAACTTCCATATCCTTGTGCCTAACCTGTTTCTCTGGCCCTTAGTGATTTCCAATTTCATTTCATTCTTGTCAGAGAAATTACTTTGTATAAACTCAATCTTTCTGAATTCATTGAGAGTTGTTCTGAATTCATTGAGAGTTGTTCTGTGGCCTAGCATGTGGTCTATTTTTACGTATGTTCCATGTGCACTTGAGAAGAATGTAAATCCCGCTGTATTTGGGTGTAGTGTTCTGTATATGTCTATTAAGTCCAGGTCTTCTAATGTATTGTTTTTTTTTTTTTTATTATGGGTAAAAATCAAAATTCTCACAATACATACAAACATTTGCAAAATGATATATAAATATATATGCATATATGTGTATTTGCTTACAAAAATGTTATTTATATATATATATATATATATACATATATTTTAAGAGGTGCTTAGATTACCTAAAATATTACATGGAACCCACTGGGATTCCCATGTTCCCCATCTCCCACACCTCCCACCACATCCCACACAAACATCTCCCACAGTATGGCCCACCAACCTCTAATGTATTGTTGAGTGCCTTAGCTTCTTTATTGATTCTCTGTCTAGATGTTCTGTCTAATGATGATAGTGGTGTGTTGAAGTCCCCTGCTATAACTGTAGAGGCATTTATTTCTCCTCTTAGTTTTTCCAGAGTTTGCCGCTCGTATTTTGAGGCACCTGGATTAGGTGCATAAATGTTGATGATTGTTCTCTCTTCTTGAGAGATTACTCCTTTTACTAATATGTAGTGTCCATCTTTGTCTCTTACAATAGTTTTGCATTTAAAGTCTATTTTGTCTGATATTAAAATAGCTACTCTTGCCTTTTTTGGCTATTGTTAGCTTGTAAAATGGTTTTCCAGCCATTCACTTTCAGCCTCCTTGAATCCCTGGGCCGAAGGTGGGTTTCTTGTAGACAGCATATAGATGGATCATATTTTCTTATCCATTCTGCCAATCTGTGTCTTTTGATTGGTGAATTTAATCCTTTAACAATCAGTGTTATTACTCGTAATGAATTTCTTACTTCAGCCATTTTTTCTTTGGGTTAATGTGTGTCATATGTTGTTTTGTTTCTCTTTTTGTCTTTTCAGTTGTTTTTAAACTCTCCTCCAACTCTCTCTCCCTTGTTTTTTCCTTTCAACTTGTAGAGATTCCTTTAGTATTTCTTGAAGTGCTGGTTTCTTCTTGACTTACTCTCTTAATTTCTGTTTATCTGTGAATGTTTTGAGCTCTCCATCATTTTTGAATGCCAGTTTTGCTGGATAGAGAATTTGTGGCTGGAAGTTTTTTTCTTTTAGTATTTTGACTATGTCGTACCACTGTCTTCTTGCCTCCATGGTTTCAGCTGAGAAATCAGCACTTAATCTTATTGCACTCCCCTTGTATGTGATGGTTCTCTTTTCTCTTGCTGCCTTGAGTATTTTCTCTTTGTCTTGAGCATTGGACAATTTGACAGGTATATGTCTTGGAGTTGGCCTGTTGGGATTTATACTATTTGGGGTGCGCTGTGCTTCCTGGATCTGCACATCCATCTCTTTCAATAGAGTTGGGAAGTTTTCAGCCATAACTTCCTTCAACATTCCTTCTTTTCCCTTTCCCTTCTCTTCTCCTTCTGGGATGCCCATAATGCGTATGTGTGTGCGTCTTGCATTATCGGTTAATTTCCTGAGTCCATGCTGGATTTTTTCTATCTTTTTGTCTATCGGTTCTACTATCTCTTTGATTTTAGCTGTATTGTCTTCAATATCACTAATTCTTTCCTCTGCCTGTTCAAATCTGCTGTTATGTGAATCCAGCGTCTTTTTCATTTCTTGGATTGTGCCATTGTTCATCATCATATCCATTACCTATTTAGGCATTTTTGCGATTTCTTCAGTATGTTCTCCCAGTGTCTTCTTTATATCCTTAATCTCTTCCTTCACTTCTTTAATTTGGTCCATAATATTTGTTTGGATAGCTTTGATTAGTTGTTTGATGTTCTGCATCACTTCCTGGTTTTTATTTTGTTCATTGGACTGGTCCTCGTTTTCCTGTTTCTCAGAGTCATTTGTATTTTTCTGTTGACCTCTGGTCATCATATTATCTTGATGGGTTTGTTCAGTTGATTAGCTTTTCTCTATGCTCTAGAGTTTTATTTAGCTGGTGGTTCTGCATGTGAGTTAAGTTTTCTCTTTGGCACTTTTTCTCCTTATTTCATTTTCTTGCTTCTTTCTATGTTCCCTTGAAGGCAAAAGACTAGGGCCAGAGGAATCAAAAGATGTAAGGAAGGCAGAAGGATAATAGTAATAATGATAAAAGTTAGAAGAGGGGCCAAATGAGACTTAATGAGATGAATATTTCACATGTGTAGGCAGTGTAGAGTAATAGGAAAAAAGTGGAGTTCCTACAATGGACTGGGAAAACAAATGAAGGAATATTTATATAGTGATTTAGAAGACTAGAATTATGAGGAGGGAGAGAAATAGTAAAGAATGGGCTGAAAGGAGAAAGTTAATACTAATAAAAAAAGAAGAAAACAAAAAAGATGGAATAGAAATTGACACCCTTAAGTTGTGGGCCTATGAAAAAATGTTGTATCTAAGAGCCACAACAGAAAGCAGAAGGCAGAAAGATGAAGGAAGGATAAGCGATAGTTTGGAATACAGAATCAATATAGACAGTGAGTGGGAAATTACTAAAGAAGAAGCACAGCAAAGAAGCAACAAGCTAGCAGCACCTAATTTTTAAAAAATGAAAGGAAAAAGAAAGGGAGGAGGAAAGAGGAAAGAAAAGCAAGAGACTAGAAATAAACAGAGAAAAACCAAAGATCCACACAGGCAAGCAGTCAAACAGAGCTAAATAGGGTCAGTGATTCCCCTAGGGTCCACGTGGATCCTCTCTGCCTGCTTGTGTTTATCAATCAATTTCCCCGCAGGGTTCTATAGGTCCTGAAACAGCTTTTAGCTATTAAAGTAAATTAAAAAGTATTCATTTTTCATTTATTGAAGTGACCGTCTCACCTTTTTTTTTTTTTTTTTAGTGAAATACAGGACCCAAAATAATTCCTCCTCTAGACCAACCCCCTTACGGAAGTGACCCTAGCTGGGCTCGTGGAAATTAATCAAGCACGTCCCACTTCCTGGACTCCCCAGATTAGCTGTAACTCTGATGTTAGTCAGTGCAAAGTGCTAAAGACAGCCGATTCCACCCCTTCTGGAGCCGAGCACCAGTGTCACCGGGTTGCTATGTATATCAGTTTGACTCTGCAGATTTGCGTCTGCTTTCAGCCTGATGCTACTTCAGGTCGGCTTACCTGCTCCCCAAAGCTATGGGGCGGTGCAGGCAGCCAGATCGATGTCGAAAAATAAAAATAAAAAATTCCCTTTCCTGTCCTCCAACAGAACCCTCCCTCTTTTGGAGAGTGTCCCCTCTTCCTGGCTCTGTGGCGGCCCGGGGCTTACCCCCAGGCAACTCGGTAAATCAACTCCCTGCCGGAACAGAATTCCCCCTCCCCTCTACCGGGTGCCGATTCGCTCCGGCTGTTCTGTTCACACAAGATCCAAGGGGCTCCAGGCAGCCAGATCCCCAGAAAATAAAACTTTCCTGCCCCGCTCATGGCTCCAATTAGCCGTTTTATTATTATTATTATTATTATTATTATTATTTATTTTTTTCTCCCTAACTGCGGGGCTCAGCCGTCTGTGCCAACCACCACCGGCAGGCTTAAAACTCACGAATCTCTACTGTTCTGTCCACGCCTTTGAGCCACGCAGATAGATGTCCCAAGCTTCTCATTCCACGTGTGCACAGCACAGACCCCCGGGCAGGACCCCATCCACAATTCGCCTTGCTCTGGGAGCTTGCAGTGTGTGCCCTCCTACACTAATGCCATTTTGGCCCCCTCTTGTCTATCCAGATATACATTTCTATCTCATCAAAAGTAACTTTTCCTAATATAACAGGAAAGCCCACTAGCAAAAACTTGGGAATATTTTAAAAATATTTTAAAGTAACTTGTAGCAGTTTGGCAGTTTGATGTAATTATGAATTCCAAAAATAGATATTGGATTATGCTTGTAAACTGGTCTGTTAATCTGGGCATGATTAAGTTATGATTAATGCATTGACTGGGCCACGTCAGTAGGGCATTGAGCCCCACCCCTTGGTGGATGGAGTATCAAATATAAAAGGCATGGCAAAGGACACAGTTGTAGTAGTTTTGATGTAGTTTGATGTAGTTCAAGTTTTGATGCTGGAGCCCGGGGAGGCCAGCAGACAGAGGAGCTTGGTCGTGAGGAAGGAGAGAAGGCCCCGGGATAGAGATAAGCCATTCTCCTGAGAGTCTACAGCTTACCTTGTGGAGAGAGGCAAAGCCTAGAGAGCCTCATAGTCTACAGCTGACCTTGTGGAAGAAACAGAGGAGCTAAGCCCAGAGAGAAATGTAACCCCGGGAAGAGAGAAACCCAAGAAGCCTGAACCCTGGCAAATGTCGGTAGCTGCCTTGCTCCAACATGTAGCAACAGACTTTGGTGATGGAAGAAACTTATGCTTTATGGTCCACTAACTGTAAGCTTCTACCCCAGATAAATACCCTTTATAAAAACCAACCTATTTCTGGTATTTTGCATCAGCACCCCTTTGGCTGACTAATACATAACTGTTTTGATTCCATAGGCTACTCTTGGAAACAAGGCCTTACTTCATTTGGTAGCTTTTGCATGTACTTTACTAAATAAATTCTTCCGTGTCTTGTTCAAAGAACTAACCAAAACATAGATCTTGCCATGCAGAAAGTAAAAAAAAAATCCTAGGTGATTAGAAGCTAATTTGCACCATCCTTCTTTCTGATAATACACTAGAATGTCTGTGTTCATGATGGCTGTAGGGTCATAAAGTCTTTGCCCACTCATCACTGGTCCATTCATACTTCCAAATACGATATACCATGAGGAGCATATTGAGCCCCAGCATGAGCCATTCTGCTGCACAAAGAAACATGACACAGAAGGAAGCGTGGATGAGGTCCTGTAGGAACAAGAGGGTTGAGAGTATTACACTGCCCTACAAGATTCTTTTTTCTTTCTTTCTTTTTTTCATTTTAAAAACAATTTATTGAAGTATATCATTCATACATGAACATATATAAAACATGTGTTCAGTAAACATTGTGAACTTACAAAACAAACATGCATAACATAATACAGGGCTCCCACACATCACCCCACCACAAATACTTTGCACTGTTGTGAAACATTTGTTAGCAAATTATGAAAGAGTATCATCAAAGTATTACTACTAGCTATTGTCCGTATCTTACTCCCCTATACTTTACTTTTTAAAGGATTTATTTATTTACTTTTATCCATTTTTACTCCCCTCCCCCCCCCCGTTTTTGCTGTTTTTGGGTCCATTTGCTGGGCAACTCTCTGTGTCCATTTCCTGCACTCTTCTCATCCTTTTCCTCCTGTCTTCACTGGGATTCGATCCTGGGAACCTCCAATGTGGGAGAGAGACATCCTACCACCTGCGCACCTTAGTTCCTGGTTTTTCAGCACATCTTGTCTTGGCTTTCCCTACGTCATCATTTTGCTGTGTGGCTTATGGGGCCTGGTGGTGCACCCATGCACAGGGCCTGGCGGTGCACCTGCACACTGGGCTTGAAGGCAAACCTGCTTGGGGGCCTGGTGGTGCACTGGTGCATAGGGCCTGGAGGGCTCACCCACTCGCGGGGTCTGGTGGCGCACCCACTTGCAGGGTCTGGTGGGACAACTGCTTGTGGGGCCTGGTGGCCCATGCGCCTTCTATATTTTTCTTTTTTTATTTTTACTGGGTGGGCCCAGAGATCGAACCCAGGTCCCTCCATATGGGAGATGGATGTCCAACCATTTGAGCCACATCTGTACCCCTTCTATATCTCTTAAGGTTGACCAAAGATACCTAGAGTTACAGTCATTTCCCATACTGGATGGTCATATAATAAATCAGGCTTGGTTTATCACCAGGATTCTAAAAACCAGACCTAGGGAGAAAAACTAGGTCTGGGGACACATGCATGGTTTCTAATATAGCGAATGTTTAGCCTACCCTGATTATCACAAAATCAGGACAGCGAGAATATTCACACAGCCTACATCTTTTGATTGGGGAGTTTAATCCATTCACATTCAATAATATTACTGTAAATGCGTTATTTACTTCCTCCATTTTATTCTTTGGTTTTCATATGTCATATCTTATTTTTGCCTGTCTTTTGACTCTTTTGGTTATCCTTTCTGCTATTCTTTCTTCTATACTCCCCTCCAAGCCTCTCTCTCCTGTCTTTTTCTTCCAGGTTCTGAGGCTTCCTTTAATATTCCCTGAAAATGTGGATTCTTTTTTGCAAACTCTCTTAGTTTCTCACCTTCATATTTGAAGGATTATTTTGCTGGGTAAAGCATTCTCAGCTGGCAGTATTTCTTTTTCTGTATCCTAATTGTATCATACCACTGTCTTTTAGCATCCATGGTTTCTGAAGAGAAATCTGCACTAAGTCTTACTCCCTTGTACATGATGGTTTGCTTCTCTCTACTCTGACAATTTTCTCTTTATCTTTGACATTTGATATTCTGAGTAGTATGTGTCCTGGAGTAGGTCTATTTGGATTTATCCTGATTGGGGTATGGTGTGCTTCTTGGACATGTAAGTTCATTTTTTTTCGTGAGAGTTGGGAAATTTTTGGCTATTATTTCTCAAACACTCTTTCTGCCCCTTTTCCCTTCTCTTCTTCTTCTGGAACTCCCATGACACATATGTTGTTTCGTTGTGTTGTCATTCAACACTCTGAGCCCCTTCTCATTTTTTTCCATCCTTTTCTCTCTTCAGTTTTAGCTGTTCTGTCTTCAGTATCATTTATTCTTTCTTCTATCATTTTGAGTTTGCTGTTGTATGCCTCAATTTTTTTTTATTGTGGGTAAAAATAAAGTTTTTTCACAATACAAACCAATATTTGTAAAATGATATATAAATATATATGCATATTTGTGCATTTGCTTACATAAATGTTATATATATATATATATATTTTTTTAAAGGTGCTTAGGTTACCTAAATATTACACAGAAATTACAGGGATTCCCATGTTTCCCACCTCCCACACCTCCCATAACATCCCACATAAACATCTTTCATTAGGGTGGCACATCACCTGCAATGGACATATACATCCTGGGGCTTTGCCACTAAGTGTAGACCACAGTTCACACCATAGACCACACTCTCTCCCACACAGTTCTGCCTGGTATATGCTGATGTAAAATGGCCTATATCTGTCACTGCAACGTCACTCAGGACAACCCCCAAGTCCTGAAAAAGCCCCTGTATTACAACTGCCCTTCCCCTCCCTGCCCTGAAAGCTTCTAGTGGCCACTGGCTCCACCTCAGTGTTATAATTTCTTCCATTGCTTGAATCACAATATGTCTACAACAGAATACCATTAAGTCCACTCTAGTCCATAGCTCTTCCCCCAATCCTGAGGGGACTGGGATGGTGATGTCCACTCCACCTTTAAGTGAGAGTGGGCTTATATCCCATGGATACAGTGGATGGGATTATCCTGCCTGCAGCTGCAGACTCTCTCCATTCCCTGGGATGGCCGTTGTCCATCATCATCTCCTCATCAGGTGACTTGGGTGAGTCCATTGAGCTGTAGGGTAGGAGTTGCAGCTCCACCGAGATTCCAGGCACAGTTGGCACATAGGTAGGCCAGAGGCTCCAGTCTCTGGAAGTATACCTGCAAACTCCAGCACCACATATAGGTTTGAATATAAGGGACTGATGGACTATGTGCAGGGAGGACTTATTTGAGTCCAACTCTGCCACTCTCAGGAGCACAGATTCCAAAGTAGAGCCCACTGATAAGGCATCAATCTCTGGGGCTATGCCCCCTTATATAGGACCTGGGTGTCTCCAGAGCCCTCAGGAGCCCCTCTGTGTGGGGTGATATCCACTTTGGTGTTCTATGAGATCCTACTGAGGTGTGCATAAATGTTACCTCTGGGATGACCTCCCGACTCTCTTTGAAGTCTCTTAACCACATGAACTCATTTGTCTTTATCTTTTCCCCTTTTATTCAAGGTCTTTTTCTAGTCGTGTTGCCAGTTGGCACTTGGTATTAAACCCTTGTTGCCAGGGAGGCTCATCCCCGGGAGTCATGTCCCACGCTGGGGGGAAGGTGATGCATTCATATGTTGAGTTTGGCTTAGAGAGAGGCCACATTTGAACAACAAGGAGGCTCTCAGGTGGCAACCCTTAGGCACCCCATAACAATAGGCTAAGTTTCAACTTCAAGAGCAAAGACTTGTAAAGCTAGTCTTCAATAACAAGAACCCATCAGTGGGCCAACCTCTTTTGCCAGACACTGCCCCTGCACTCAGGGGACTGTTGCTGTTCCCTTGAAGAATGTGGCAGAGCTCTCCAGGCTGGGAATTAAGATTCCCTCATTTATTGAGTGATTGTTTACCCACTGTGACCATGCCCCAACCCTTGATCATTTGAACAATTTTATATATCTTTCATGTATATTTAGATGAACTTATTCCCATGAATCCCCCATCCCAGACACCCCCCACCAATGATCCTCTGCAGTCCCCATTGTAACCATTCTGTGATCTTAACCTTCCTTGAAGATGAAGCCCATATAGTAACCAAATACAATTAATAGGAAAATGAAATAATAATGATAAGCTTAAATGCAAGAGATAAAATACAAGGAAACTCAGAAAAAAAACCCTAAAAATAAAATATAATTAGCAGATTGGGACATTCAAAAAAAATGGGAAAAAAACAAAAAAAATTCCTTTTTAAAAAATTATTCTTTTTTCCTTTTATCACTGCATTATTGGATGTCCAGTGTACTGTGACACCTTCCCCCTCTCATTCCCCAGTGTCTCCCAAATTTTCATTTAATTTTCAAAGAAGTTTTAGGTCACAGCAAAGTCACACATGGAATATTAGAGACTCCCACATAACCAACCTCCCTCCGCCTTCCCCACCCCATATTAAAACCTTTTTTTTTTTAATGGATGTTAGCATTGTTATAACTGTTATACAGATAGTGAAATATAGCAACTAAACATTGTCAATGGTTTACAGTATAGTTTACAATTTAGATGGTACAGTTTAATAATTTTTGATGATATTTACCATGTCCTGTGTCCATTACTGTAAGGTAATGAAAAACATTTCCCATGACCACTAAATACCCATTTGATTTTTTCTGTTCCTTCCTCCCCATCCCCCTGGGGTATATGACACTCACCTGTCTTGACTCATGGAATGACAAGATTCATAGTTACATGCCCTGGGTATTCTAACCTGCCCTTCCTAATCTACCCACCTGTCAACCCTGCACCATCAGTCCCAGTAATATCACTACCCATCTGTCCTATCCTTCAATATGCAACTATACTCTATCCCTTTACCATAGATTATGTCCATATGGGTGATGGCTCACAACCTACTCTTCTCTTTCTCTCCCTTGTTAACCTATCTTTCAGACAGTGGTGTTCTCAAAGACTGCTCACTTTCCTCAATTCAAATCAGTGAGGTCATATACTGTTCATCCTTCAATGCCTGGCTTCACTCAACATAAGGTCTTAAAGATTCATCCACATTATTCCATGTGTTAGCACTTTATTCCTTCTTACAGCAGAGTAATATTCCATTGTATGTATTTACCACATTTTGTTTATCCATTCATCTGTTGATGGGCACCAGGGCTCATTCCAACTTTTGGCAATAGTGAACAATGCTGTTATGAACATTGGTGTGCATATATCTGTTCGTGTCTTTACTTTCAATTCTTCTGGGTATCTACCCAGCAGTGGAATCACTGGATCATATGGAAGATCTATTGTTAGTTTTCTGAGGAACTGTCAAACTGTCCTTCACAGTGGCTGGACCATTTCACAATCCCACCAGCAGTGGATTAGGGTTCCTATTACTCCACATCCTCTCCAATACTTAGATTCTGCTGTTTTTTCAATAGCTGCCATTCTGATGGGTGTAAGATGGTATCTCATTGTAGTTTTGATTTGCATTTCCCTAATAGCTAACGATGTCCAGCATTTTTTCATGTGCTTTTTAGCCATCAAATGTGTTTTTGATCTCACCTATTGTGTCTTTCATTCCCATTAGCTCTGTTACTTTTCTGTTCAGGATTTCAAATACTTCTTTACACTCACTCAGTCAGAAGGTGAGTCAGTCTTAGGCTGTGTTCCTCTCTCTCCCCATTCTTGGGGTGGTAGATCCCTAGAGCCCCCTTTGTCTGTAGTCATAGGCCCAGAGGACTGAGAATTCTAAAGTGTCTTTAGTGTGGGAGATGATGCTGGAAGCAGCAGCTGCTGGTTTCAACTCACAGTTCTGTCATTGCATTTCCATCCTTTGTCCCTCTCTCCTCTGGGCAGTATCCACCATCTTCTTGGAAGTCCCCCATTACAGATTACAAGTCCCCATTACATATTGCAAGTCCCCTGGTCTATTTGCATGCTAATCAGTACAGGGAGAAAAAGGGCAAAACAAGACAGGTTTGACTTCCATGTTTGCTTTTAAACCATTAATTATTCTGCCCCTTTGCTAATGTAGGGGGAATAAACCCAGTTGTTTGCTGTTTTGATTGGATACCCCACCCATCAATTCCCCAAGAGGGCCCAATGATAAGGCCCCTTGAGAATATCTGAGGCTTTTCCTTGATCCTGGATGAAATCTCAAGCTGAATGTGGGTTCTCATGTTCAGCCATCTTGAATGGTCTTTCCTTCAGGGAGGGTTCCCATGGCCACATGTTTTATGGCCACGGTTTTCTGCCAGTTCCCAGATTAATCTCTTTATTCCTTAATCTAGCCTGCCTCACAAATACCCCTTTGGTTTTGGTCCCATTTATGGAAGGGAGCCAAATTATGATATAGCCTTTTTAAAAAACAACTGTATACAGCATACCACATCTTGTTGCAAGTAGAGAACTTAGCCCAATAATGTCCGGTCACTCTGAAAACTTCCATCCTTATCCAGGGGTGAATTGCAGATATTAGAAACAAGACAAAAGCAATGAACTGTAGTAGGCTGCCCTCTGTGGGGGAGAAATCTGTGGAAGAACATCTGAAACACTTGCCAACAATGACAGATAACTGTCTATCATGTCCATGCCCACTCCTCTAACAGCCCTCTTGGAAATATTGAGGCAGATATCCTCACAAAAATCTGAAACTATACCATTAAAATATGAGAAGCAGCAGAGTAGCTTCACAGGAAAAAGCAATCATTGTGGCTACCTGACCCTGTGACAGCAGTTCCAGCAGTTTGTGGACATCACCTATGAGTGTCCATTGTGCTCATTCCAACAACTGTAACAATTACCTCACTGGATTAGCTGAGCACAGACTCCAGTAGCTCAATGGTAAGTGGATTACATCAGTCCCCTCCTGCTCTCAGAAGGGGTAAGAAATGCTTTCATTGCCACAGACACTGCCACAGGACTCTTGTAACTAACAAGCTACTATTCATTACCTAGAAAAAGTAAATACCCAATATGTGGTGCTAGCCCAAATTAACAGTAATAAAGAAACTCCATTTACTGGTACCTCATGCAGTCTTGGGCTATCAATCAGGATATTATTTAAACTTTCCATCTGTCTTATAACCCACTGGTGCAGGTCTTATAAAAAGGATAAATGGCCTTTTAAAGAAACAAATAAAAAGCAATAAGAGATCTTTACAACAGTGGACTAAGAAGCTGTATCCAGCTTTAACCCATTTAAATTCAGCACCTCAGGGTACAGCCCCTGCTCCAATTGAAATGCTAATAACAGGACTGATGCAAGCATTAAGAATACGAGTTAAAGGGCCAGTAGCCCTACAGCCCAAAAGGGGAAGTAATAATAAGCTATTGTTGCCTATGCTTCAAACCATACAAACTAGGAAGATGAGGTCACTTGGCCATGGTAGTGTCCTATGCAGCCTCACTGGTTGGGAATCTTAAACCCATAGGAGTCATCCAAACATTGTTATAAAACCACAGTTTATACAAAAATGCCAGTAATAATCTTTATTAATAATCCTAAGCCTCCTATTCCCGCTGGGGTTCTAGGTGTATCTGTGTGAACTCTTTTTATACCTAAACTAGTTTTTGATATCACTGAAGAAAACCTGCATTTTCTATTCAGAAAGAAAAAAAAAACTCCACCAGATATTAAATCTGTTCTTTCTCTTACAGGACCTACCAATAACTAGCACTGAGGGAAGATACTGATCATCCGTCACACCTGTTTTGCAAATCATCCGAAATCTCTACAGTAGAACCAAGTGTTGGTACTGTGTAAATTTGCACAATCAATATCAAGTAATGCCTGGGCCAGCTGTACTGTGAAATACTTCAGTTAATTTGCACCTTGAAAGCAGTGGTCAGAAAATCCCACTTAAACAAAATTCACTTAACTTGCTTGTGCAATACCTTAATGATACATGCCTAATCATTATAACACCTCCAATAACTGGAGAAATATTCACTATAAATAATAGTAATCATAAATATAACATTTGCACCCTAACCAGTTCTACAAGGTCTGGAGCCCAACCTGGCTTGCTGCAACCAAACCATTGTAATCTGGTATCCTACAAAAGTATTAAAAACAGAAGTGCAAATGTCTATACTAGAACTGCTAGCTCAACAAATTATTATCTTACTTTGTATATCCACTTGTTGTGCCAAATTGAAAAAACAAACAAACCATATACTCATATGTTTATAGGAAATTTAGAACAAAATTCAACAGACTTTTGTAAAAACAGACCCCAAGACATGTAACATCAGAAATGATCAAAGAAGACAATCCAATTCATCCTTTTGTTTATCTTTTTTTTTTTTTTTAAGACTCACAGCATTTGCTGGGACCACAGCCACATCCTTATATTTAGCCACTAATCTCTCCATAGAAATGGGAGTAGGTATAGCCCAAATAGTAAATACTGTCTTAGTGCCAAAACAAGTAAATTCCTTAGCTGTGGTGGTGCTGCAAAACCACTGAACACTTAACCTCCTAACATCCTCACAAAGAGGAACATGTTTTTTTCCCCTCAAATAAGAATGCTGCTACTATGTAAATAAATCAACAAAGTCCTTGAGAACATTAAAAAAAACTAAAGAACAAAACCAATGATCTCATAACATGGGGAAATAATTTCTCCTTCTAAAACCCGTCCAGCTTCACCAAGTGGTTGCTCCCCTTTGTTAATTATTATCTTAATTCTTTTCGTGGTTGCACCCATACTCATATCATGTATGCAACGTTTTATCCAAAAGCAATTGCAAACTTTAACAGACCAACTTTTCCTCCTCAGACCACCCTCTTAGTATAGGTTCCTAAGAGATCAATGCCCATAGTGTCAACATGAAGTAGTTACAAAAGATCTGACCTTTGCCCCTTTCCCCTGAGATAAAAATATCACAAAAAACCAGAAGGAGGGAATTGATGGATGTAGGGTGACAGAATACCTGAAAGTAACTTGTTTGTTCCCTGTTGCTAGGATAAAAGGAAAGAATTATACGTAAATTAGAAGGTAATGTGATGCAACCCTCCATTGGTGCCAGATTCCATTTCTTGTGGTGGAGAATATCCTGTTGAAGCAATGAAGTTTGAAAACCAGCTTCAACCGGGTGGCCAGACCTGCATAGAAGAAGCCCCTGGCTGTCCTCACTTCAACTTGCTTAATTAGCATAGTAAAACTCCCATCTTGGGGTGGAGCTATCTGCCCCATTTTTGATCATGCAATGTATGTGCAAGCATAATTTCCTGAACATACTAATCACACAATTATGTAACTAGCCATGTATAGTCATCCATATACATAAAAAACTAATGTATAATCAAAGCAAATGGTAAATAGAAACTTAGGCATTTAAACAAGAGAGAAACCACAGCATGGGGAGTCAGGTCTAAGTCACTTTAACCTGACCTTGGCTCTTTACCTCTGCAGACGTAATAAATGGAAGTTCTGCCTAACTCTTGTGTTAAAGTTTTCTTTCTCTACATCTCTGGTTATCCCCAAAGGCCCATCTTTGAGGCCGAACACTACTTTCCTGCTTCCTTTACTGTCTGCTCCTTTCCTCACCTCTATATATACTCCTAGTGTTGGTCTCAGCAAAGGGCAGAAAACTAGTATCTGTGACTCAGGCCAATGATGGATAGAGTTTTTCTTATTAGCCAGTTTTTACCTGAAAGGCCCCCATCTATAACCAAGATTTTCCTAGACTCAGGTCTTGAGTGAAATTAGTACCTAAACACCCTAGACTCCTACCCTGGAAGTCTGTATCAGTCAGGAGTCAGTACAAGAAACAGAAACCACTCTTAACATTTTAAGTAGAAAGGGATTTAATAAGGGAATTGTAAAATCTTTGGAAGGGTAGGAAGAGTAGGCTCTAGGTTGATCCCAAAGGAAAGGCTTCTATAATCTTATAGAACTGACCTACTGGTGGACCCACCTATGAAACCACTGGAATGTTTCAGTTCAAGAACATATAGGCAATACAAAAGTAGTGGAGGGGCAAGATGGCGTTGGTGTAGGAGGGCGCACACTGCAAGCTCCCAGAGCAAGGCGGATTGTGGA
>JAKSZT010053809.1:64828-111640 GCA_026826555.1 Tolypeutes matacus
GTGTAAGTTCATTGAGGTTGGTGGGCCACACTATGGGAGATGTTTGTGTTGGATGTGGTGGGAGGTGTGGGAGGTGGGCAACATGGGAATCCGAGTGGGTTCCGTATAATATTTTAGGTAATCTAAGCACCTCTTAAAATATATGTATATATATATATATAAAATAACATTTTTGTAAGCAAATACACATATATGCATATATATTTATATATCATTTTACAAATGTTTGTATGTATTGTGAGAATTTTGATTTTTACCCATAATAAAAAAAAAAAAAAAAAAAAAGAATCTGTGTTTGTTGAGGTACACAATTTAACACCACATATCCCCATTTCTCAAGTAGTGGTAAGTTAAAATTCTTTATCATCTGCAGGCCTGGGGGTGGGGGTAGGGGAAGGATGAGGCTAGGAATGACTTGTGATTATCTGGGAATTTCTCAGTTCAATGTATGGTTTCCTAGTTACAGTAAGTTTATCAGATCTTTGTGCTTTTTGAGACAATAGAGATCAGCTAAAAATTATTGCTTTTTGTTAAACTTGAAATACCGTGACCCTGCATTTTATGAGATTAAAGTTTTTCGACTCCACTTATAGCTTTTTAGAAACTATTCTATACTTGCTTCTTCATTTCGTTTTCTTTGTAGAAGCCTATGTTATAATCTGGGCCTTGAGATAACACCCTTAGTGCATTTAAGGAGAGAGGGCAGAAATTATTGCACCTGGGTTTAGGATAGTTCTCTCTGGCAGGGCCATAGTCCAAGCCCACGTCCTTAAGGATATAGTGCTCAACTGAAGGGTATGTGTCATACAAGATCCTAGCTAGAAACAGTTGGCACAATCTGTGTAATTTGAGAAGAGTTTAATAAAGATACAGGCAGGTTTTGAGGAATCAGCAAAGGATAGTACAGTACTCCAGGGCTAGCAATAGTAAGGGAGTTATTTCATCTGAGGCCTAAAGGTACAAGTAAAAGAAAGTGTGACTGGTTACCAGAATGTAGAGAAGAAAGTTATTTGGAAAGGGCCTCTTGAAAGGAGCTGTGGCCGCCATTAGAAAGACACAGCCAACCTGTGATAACCCTAAAGGGAGTGAACTGGAGAAATAAATGCTCTTTCCCCATCCTCCAAACTCCTACTGGTGCTCCCCATTGGCCAAACCCAACCAGAAGTCAGAGGCAAGGCATCTCATTGATTAGTTCACATAGGTCAGCTTCCTGGGGGCACAAAGCATGGCAAACAAGGGTAAAGAGTGCACTTGGAGGGTAAATGGAAGACATCTAGCACAGGTAGGATGGCAGCCACTCTCTGACCTGGACCTCATGGAAATGATAAAGCTTTGGAGGTCCTTGTTTTCCTCCTTGGATCCTGAGTTGCATCTTTGAGAAGGTTCACTTCTCTCACTTCTATGTCTACATATAAGAGTATTTAAGAATCTGTGGGGGTATACACTACTCTGTTGGAAGGCATGTGTCCCCTCTCGTGTGAAATTTCCAACTGCTACAAATGAGAGATGAGATGGCTAAGTGAAACAGAATAAGAAGCCTAGCAATAGACACCAGTATAAATAAATGCTTAATAATTGAAGGTGGCATTTAAATTCAGAAGTTAAAGAGAAATTATTTTTTCCAGTTAACCACTCCAGCAACATTATTCAATAAAGTTATAACCTGACTTCACATTTCAAAATAAATTCCAGATGGATCAAATAGTTAAATGTAAATAATAATACAAGAGACCCAGATGAAAAAAAGTACATGAATATTATTTAGGAGTGAGAAGGGTCTTTTTATTTTTTAGGAGTTACTAGGGATAGAACCCAGGACCTGGTACATGGGAAGCAGGTGCTTAACCACTTGAGCTACAGCCGCTCCCTGAGAAGGTCTTTTTAAACATGACACCAAGGCAAAAACCTTAAAGAAATGATAAACAGATTTGAGTATATAAAAAGAAAACTTCTGAATGTCAAAAAGAATAGAAAGACAATGACATGCTGAGAAAATTTGTATCATATGACAGACAATGGGTAACACATAAACAGTATTTACAAACCAACATAGAAAAAAGATAGTCCAATAAATAAAAAAGGCAAAAAAGCCATGTGTGGGGAAGTTATAAATGAGTCTAACCCTGTTACATGGGGGAGCATATATTCCAAAGTAAGGCACACTGACAAAGTGCCAAATTCCTGAGATTGTCTTCCTTGCTTATAATATCTAGATGTCTCTAGAGCCCTCAGGAGCCCCCTGCTTGAAGCATTGTTTACTGTGGCAGTCAGTGAGAACCTCCTGAGACATGTATAAGTGTAACCTCTGGAATGACCTCCTGACTCACTTTGAAATCTCTTAGCAATAAAAACTCATTTGTATTTAATATTTCCCTTTCCTGGTCAAGGTTTTTTTCCAAATGCATCGCTAGTTGGTGCTTGGCAGTAGTCACTCAGTGCCGGGGAGGCTTATCCCTGGCAGTCATATCCCATGCCGGGGGGAAGGTAGTACATTTATATACTGAGTTTGGCTTAGAGAAAGGCCACATTTGAGCAACAAGGAGGCTTTCAGGAGGTAACTCTTAGACAATATATAATACTAGGATAAGTTACATTTTCACAAGTACAACCATCAATATCAAGGGCCTGACATAATGGTCTGTCCTCCTTTGCTAGGCACTACCCATGTACTTAGAGGATTCTTGCTGCTTTATTAGAGAATATAGCAGGACTTCCCGGGATGGAAATTCAATATTCTTTCGATTATTGTGTGGGTCTCCACCCACTGAGACAACACTCCATGACCACTTGAACATATTCATATGCCATAGAAGCATGCCCCAGATGCACCCCTCCCCACATATCCCCCCATCAACCACACACCGCACCAGTGATCCTCCCCTGCCACTGTTGGAATCCTTCTGAGATTCAAAACCTCTCCAAAAACAAAGCCAAAAAAAAAAAAAAAAAAAAAACCCAAAATTAATAAAATAAAATAATAATAGTAATGATAAATAACAAAATAACAAAATAAAAAATAACTTTTTCATTGTGTCTTTCATCACTGTAAGATCTGTTATCTTTCATGTACAGTGACAATTTCTTCTGTATATTCCCCTAGTGCCTTATATATATATATTTGCTTTATCTTCAAGGAATCTTTATGTTACAGAAAAGTCACCTAGAAAATATTGAGTATTCCTATATACCCAACCCTTCCCCTTCTCCCACTCTCCCCTATTAATACTGTCTTACATGAGTAAGGCATATTTGTTACAATTGATGTACAAATATTGAAGCATTGCTACTAACCATGGTCAATTGTTTACATTTTCCACCATACACTTTTTATTGGTTTTGACAAAATTGAAAATGGCCTGTATCCATCATTGCAACATCATGCAGAACAATTCTAATGCAGTGAAAATGCCCTATGTTCCATCTATTCTACTCTTTCCTCCCCCTCCCCTCGGAACCTATGGTAACCACTAAGTTTCAATTTTTGAAGACTATACTAATTTTATGTATATTATGTATAATAATATACATAATATATTGTATGTATATTATTATACATACAATAATACTGAGGGCTTGACATATTGGTCCATTTTTTAAAATTAGGCACTGCCTATGTTCTCCAGAGATTCTTGTCCCTCTAATTGAGAACATAGCAGGACTCCCCTTATGGGAGTTTAATATTGTCTTGTTTACTTTATGGGTCTCCACCCACTCAGATAACACACTATGACAAAATGAACACTTTCATATTCCATATAAGCATGCCCCAAGTCCACCCTATCCCGCATATCCTCCCATCCCTGATGACCTGCCACAGTAACCCCCTTGCCATATTTGCCAAAAGAATATTCCACTACTGTAGTTTTAACCTACAAATCCCCAGACTTCAGCTGTTCCTTCCTCCAGCCCTCCTCACAGTTTCATGGATAGACTAACCCACCCCACCACCCTACTCCCCCTCACATTCCAGCACCGTTAAACCCAATCACATGCCTGCATCACTATCACCCCCATCCACTGCCTAATCACCCCCTTCCACATTATCATAGCTTTTGCCCATATTGAGCATCGGTTCACCACACTCTACTCCCTTTCTGTCTCCTGAGAGCCTATCTTCCAGACTGTAGCTCTGTGAGTCTGCTCAATTTGTTTAATTCATATCAGTGAGGTCATGTAATATTTGTCTTTCAGTGATTGGGTTTCTTCACTCAACATAAAGTCTTCAAGATTCATCCATGTTGTCCCGTGTGTTAATACTGCATTCCTTCTTACAGCTGAGTGATAGTCCAGTGTATGTATATACCACAATCTGCTGATGGACACTTGGATTGCTTCCAACTTTTGGCAACAGTGAATAATGCCACTATGAACATTGGTGTGCACATATCCGTTCATGTCCCTGCTTTCAATTCTTCTGGATATATACCCAGCCGTGGGTTTGCTGGATCATATGGCAGTTCTATAATTAACTTCCTGAGTAATCACCAAACTGTCCTCCATAATGGCTGCACCATTCTATATTTCCACCAGCAGTGGGTGACTGTTTGCTTTCCTCCACATCCTCTGCAACACGTGTAGTACTTGTTAAATATATGTCCCAGAGACTTAAATCTTCAGTCTGTTCATATGCCAATTGAGCCTCGAGTTTCAGCACAGTTGCAACACTTACTCTCCAGTTCATTGGACTCACCCAGGACAACTAACAAAAGGATGATGATGGACAACACCTATCCCTAAAATACAGAGAGTATCTACAACTGAAAGCAAGACAGTTCAATCCATCTGTCCTATGGGATCTAAGGCCCTCTCAATCAGAAACAAATTGGGTGTCACAGTCCCAAAATCCTTAAGATTGAGGAATGAACAAACATAAGGGGGGAATGCAACTATGGGCTAAAGTAGACTTATTATTATCCTAGCAGTGAAAGAACTTGTAACAATGATATAAAGGCAGTGGCCACCAGAGATTCTGAGGAGGGGGAGAGGGAAGAATAGGTGTAACCTGGGGCATTTTGGGGACATTGAAATTGTCCTGTATGACATTGAAATGATAGATACAGGCCATTAAATATTTTGTCAAAACCTACAAAGTTGTGTGATGCAAAGAGTAAACTATAATGTAAACTATACCCATGGTTAGTAGCAATGCTTCAATATGTGTTCACCAATTGTAACATATGAACAACATGAATTAAAGAGGTTGTTAATGGAGAAAAGTGTGGGAGGGGAAGGGGGTGGAGTACATGGGAATCCCCCTATATTCTTGATGTAACATTTATGTAATCTAAATCTTCTTAAATAAAATAAAATAAATAAAGATATTACAATAGAAAAAATGGACAAAAGAAAAGGACAGACAAATTACAAAGGAACAAATACAAATGGCCAATGAACATATAAATCAGTTCAAATTCACTGATTAAAAAAATAAAATTAAACAATACCATGACATTTTTTTCACCTATCATTGGCAAGGAATAAAAGTAATGTTAATAACCAGTGTTGACTTGGGTATGAGGAAATAAACACTTTTAAGTACAGCTGTTGGGAGAATAAATTGGTATGATCTTCTGAAGGGTTATTTGCCAAAATGTTGCAAAAGTCTTAAATGTGCACACTCTGACTTATTAAAATCCAGGAACTGATCATAGAGAAATAATCAGAGGTGTTATAAAGACATTCTTACAACATTATTTTATAATGTCTAAAATTTAAAAGCCATCTGAATGACTTAAAAATAGGGAATGGTTAATAATTATCATACACCCATAAATTAACCACAGCACAACCATAAGCTGTAATACTATACTGCCATTATAAATAAAGTTATAGAATGAGCTGGGAAAATATCCACAATATATCACTAAGTGCCAAAAGCAGGCAATGAATCAATATTTGTTGAATAGCATTTTATTAAGCATACAAAGACAGGAAGGAAATAAGCAAAATAGTTAATGAGAGTAATTGCTGGGTGGTGAGATTGTGGATGATTTTAATGTTTTTTTTTCTTCCCTATTTTTGCATTAAGGAAGCATTATAAAGAAAAAAATTAAAATCACTATTAAAATTTAAACTGTTTTGGTTTGTTCTACTGTCTATAAAGGCAACTGAGTGAGGGACTCACATATTTATGATCATACTTGATGTTTTCATTTGAGTCTCCCATAGGCATCTAAAATTTAACATGTCTGAAACCAAAACTCCTGATTGTTCTTGAAAACTTGATCTTCCTGCAGGCTTCTCCATTTCAGTTAATTGGCAATTATATCCTTCTAGCTGCTCAGGTCTAGCACCTTGTAGACATACTTGACTCCTCTTTCTCTTACAGACTTCATCCAATTTATCAGCAAATCCTTTGTATTTCAAATTTCAACCAGAATCTGACCTCTTCTTACCAACTCTACTGCTACCACCCAGGTCCAAGCCTCTATCACCCGAACTTTATAACTGGTCTACCTGCCCCAACCTTTGTCTTCTACAGTCTATTTTCAACATAGCAGCCAGATGTTACTTGTTTGATCCAACCTTCCAACACCTCTCCATTTCTATTTGAGTAAAAGCCAGAGTCCTTACAAGATCTACAAACCCCTCCATGAGCTCACTCACTTCATCTACTAATACTCTTCCCATTACTTACTGCACTCCAGTCACAGTGTCTTCTTCTCTGCTCCTCAAACATACCAGGCATGCTGCCACCGCAGAGCTCATGCACTGACTATTCCTACCACCTGCAACGATCTTCCCCTAAAAAGTTACAGAGATTACTCACTACCTAATGGTCTTTGCATAAATGTCAGAGAGGTCTTCTTTAATCACAACTTTTGTGCAAGTCATTTATTTGGGAATATGACCCCAGGAAGCATGAATGAGGGACAAGGGAAGTGAAACAGGAAAGGAGTGAGAGCCAATATAAAGATCAGTTATGGGGTTGACTACAACTATGGGCAACTGTTTTCTCAATCCTGCTGGACTTTTGAGAAGACATGAAATGTGTCTTAGGATCATTTTCTGGGGACTAGAGAGGGGGAAGCATTTCTCCATCAGCTCCCAATCCCCCGTGCAGAACTTGCTACACAATTTGCAAGGCCCAGTGCAAAATGAAAATGTGAAGTTCCTTTTTCAAAAATTTATTAAAAAATTCAAGATGGCATCAACAAAATATTAGACCAAATGCAGGGCCCTTCTAAGCACAGGGTCCTCTGCAGTTGCACAGGTAACATATCCATGCAGCCAGCCTTGCCACCCCCCATGGGTCACATTTGCTTCAAGGTACCTTTGCTGTCTAGGAGGCAAGAGCCTCAGTGTGGACCTGAGGCAAGATATTGTCTTGTTGAGTCTGCTGAAAGCTGGTTGAAGACTGCATGGAATTGGTCACCGCAGCTGTGGCTGGAATAGAAGTAAGTCTGAGGAGATTTTGAAGTGTTGTATAGGAGAGGTCTGATAAACCTTGTCACTCATTCTATGCCTTTTCCTACTTTAATTTTCTTTGTGATGTTTTATTAGGTCTTTGCTTATCTTCTCCACTAGAATGTAAGTTCTATTAAGGCAGGAACTTTGTTTTAATCTCTGTTATATTTAAAGGGTTAGAACTATGGATGGCACATAGTGGATGCTCACCAAATTTTTGTTGAATGAATGAATGTATGATAGGCAGTGTATAGAGGTTAAGAGCTCAGGCTCTGTAGCCAGACAGCATAAGTTTGAATGACCCATGCCAATGTGTAAATGGCTTCTGATATGTGTCAATGCCCCCTCTCCTTTAACCTGGAACTGGTTAAATTGAACTTCAATAAAATTTGCAGTTTCTTAGTTAATTCTCACAACACTTTTGTAAGAAGGTGTTATTATCTACCCAGTTTTGCAGATAAGGACATTGTAACTCAAAAACCAACAGAAGGGAGGATGGTGGCAGAGTAATGAGTTCCAAGAGTCAGCTTGTACTACACGCAGTTAGTAATTACCCAGAGCAATCTAAAGCACCTGTTTGGGGACCCAGGAGACCAGAAGAGCATCCTGTAACATCCTTGGACGAACAGAAGGAGACTTCCCATCTGCAGTGAATATTTGTGAGTAGAGCACTCCATGCCACAGAGGCTGGTGCCCACCCCCCACTGACAGTGCAAGCCATCTTGGGAGCTATTTCCTGGCTGGAGTTGGAAGCTCCACCCCCCCCCCCAAAAAAAAAAAAAACGGAGGTGGAAGAGGCAGTCAGGCACCAACTTCAGCTACTGATTAGTAAATTTGGCTGGCTAAAGTCTAATCCTAAGAACAGCTAAAGTTTGAACCTGTCCAAGTAAGAAAGAGACCAGTAGCCTCCATTTTAACTCTGCCCCTGGCATGAGGGAAAGCTGGGCTGTTTGAAAAATCACAATGATGGTAGGGATTGGCTCCTTTCCACCCAGGTCAGATTGCAGCCAGGTAGGTTCCAGCCCCATCTCTGGCAAAGAGGAAGTTGGGAGGACCTGCACTTGTGTTCCCTCAACCTCTCTGGGCAACTGTAGGTACTTTTGGCCTGTACATACTGGATTGTTGGGCACCTGTAGCTCCACTCCCACCCCCCAATTGGATAGGAGGGAGCAATGTTTCCCCTGGCTCGCTGTGTAACTGCAGGTGCTTTCAGCTGGCACAGATTGGATTGTTGGACACTTGTGGTTCCATCCCCATGCTATGATAGGATAGGAAGGGATGGTGTTTTCTCGGCTTCTCAGGGCAACTGCAGATGATTTCAGCCTGCATGGACTGGATTGTTGGACTCCTGTGGTTCCACCCCTATCTCTGATAGGACAGGAGGGGGGCAGTTTTCCTCAACTTCTCTGGACAACTGCAGGCAATTCTTAGCCCACATGGACTAGATTGTTGGGCACCTGTGGTTCTATCCTCGACCCTGAAAGGGGCAGAAGGGACAGTATTACCTCAGCCTCTCAGGGCAGCTGAGGGGCTTTCAGCCCACACAGACTAGATTCTTGGGCACTCCTGAGGCTCCATCCCATCTCCTGGCAAGGGAAGAGGGTGGCCAGTGCTTTGTCAGTCTACCTGGGCAATGGAGATCAGTTTTGATCCACACGGCTTAGTTTGTTGCCCACACCTATGACTCCATCCCCACTGCAGGCAAGGGAGGAAGGGGCGTGAAGTTTCATCAATCTCTCTGGGCAGCTACAAATGGTCTTGGCCTGCATGGTTTCAATTACTGCACATGGCTATGGCTCTATCCCTAACCCTGGCAGGGGAGAAAGGTGAGAGAATCTTTATTCGTTCCTGAGGCAATGTGGGCAGCTTCAGTCTCCATGGATTAGAGTAACAATTGCATCCTTGACTCCTACCATGCAAACATCAGGGGAGAAAGGGCAAGAAACAGATGAAAAAGAGTTGAAAATGGGAGCGGATGTGGCTCAAGCAGTTGAGTGCCCGCCTCTCAAATGGGAGGTCCCAGGTTTGGTTCCTGGTGCTTCCTAAAGAAAACAAACAAACAATGAGCAGAGAAAAAGCAAAAACAATGAGCAGACAATGCACAAAAACAAATCAAGCAGGGAGTGGAAGTGGATCAAGAAGTTGAGCACCTGCTTCCCTTATGGGAGATCCCTGGTTCAGTTCCTGGTGCCTCTTAAAGAAAACAAAAAACAAAAAAGACAACAAGAAAAAACAATGAGCAGACAGTGAGCAAAAGAACAATGAGCAGACAACAAGCGAACAATGAGCAAACAGATGAGGGAGCGAACTCAGGGGAGCCAATGTAGCCCAGTGATTGAGCACTGGCCTCCTGCATAAGAGGTCCCAGGTTCAATCCCTAGTTCTGGTACCTCAAAACAATAAAAGCTGAAAAAATTCAGATTGGCTAAACATGAGCCACTATAAGTTTCCAAATTAAGGTGAAATAAGAATCAAAGAGGATCTGTTGCAGAAAGAAAATCAAATATAAAGCCCTAGACTAAAGAAATAAATTGCACCCAGAATAAACACATCTAGTAAGCTAGATGCCAAGACACCAACAAAAAAATTACAATACATACCAAGAAACAGGATGATATGGCCAAAGGAACAAGGTAAGCCTCCAGATGACATAAAGGAGTTGAGACAACTAATCACAGGTGTTTAAACAAACCTCCTTAATAAATTCAATGAGCTGGCTAATGAGATTAAGGATATTAAGAAGACACTAGGTGAACACAAAAAAAAGAATTTGAAAGCATATATAGAAAAATAGCAGATCTTATGGGAGTGAAAGGAATAATAAATTAAATTAAAAATACAGTGGAGGCATACAATAGCTGATTTGAGGAGGCAGAAGAAAGGAATTGAGCTTGAAGACAGGTTCTCTGAAAGCAAGCATACAAAAGAAGAGATGAATAAAAGAATGGGAAAAAATTGAACAGGGTCTCAGGGAACTAAATAATGGCAAGAGATGTGCAAACATAAGTGGCATGGGTATCCCAGAAGGAGAAAAGAAGGGAAAAGGAGCAGAAGGAATATGTGAAGAAATAATGGTAGAAAATTTCCCAATCCTATTGAAGGACAAAGCTATCTGTGTCCAATAAGCACAATTTACTCCCATCCAAATAAATGCAGATAGACCTACTCCAAGGCATATGTTAATCAGAATATCAAATGCTAGATAAAGAGAGAATCCTGAGAGAAGCAAGAGAAAAGTGATGCATCACATACAAGGGATGCCCAATAAGATTAACTGCTTATTTCTTATCAGAAACCATGGAGGCAAGATGGCAATGGTATGATATATTTAAGATACTTCAAGAGAAAAACTGTAGGCCATCAATTTTATATCTGGCAAGATTATCTTTCAAAAATGAATGTGAGTTTAGAATATTCAGGTATAAGCAGAAATTGAGAGAGTTTGTAACCAAAATATTGGCTTTGTAGGAAATACTAAAGGGAGTGCTGTAGCCTGAAAAGAAAAGACAGGAGAGAGAGACTTGGAAGAGAGTCTAAAAATGAAGATTATATCAGTAAAAGTAACTAAAAATGTAAAAGAGTGGTGAAAATAAGTTATGACAGATAAAACCCAAAGATCAAAATGGGTGAAGTAAGAACTGCCTTTACCATAATAACATCGAATGTTAATGGATTAAACTCCCCAATCAGAAGATGCAGACTGGAAGAATGGATAAGAAAATATGAGCCATCTATATGCTGTCTACAAGAGACTCATTTTAAAACCAAGAATACAAATAGATTGAAAGTGAAAGACTAGAAAAAGATATTCCACACATGCAGTAACAACAACAAAAAAAAGCTGGAGTAGCTATACTTATATCAGATGAAATAGACTTTAAAAACAAAGCTGTTATTAGCAACAAAGGGTGCATTATATATACATAAAAGGGCAATTCATCCAGAAGAAATAACAAAATAACTGTATATGCACCTAATCAGAATGTCCCAAATTACATGAGGCAAACACTGGCAAAACTTAAGGGAGAAATAGATGTCTCTACAATAATAGTTGGAGACTTCAATACACCACTCTCATCATTGGATGGAACATCTGGATAGAGGATAAATATGGAAATAGAGAGTCTGAATAATATGATAAATGAACTAAACCTAATAGACATATATAGAATATTGCATCCAAAAACAGCAGGATACACATTCTTCTCAAGTGCTCATGGATCTTTCTCCAGGATAGACCATATATTGGGTCACAAAACAGAACTCAATAAATAAAAAATGTTTGAAATTATACAAAGCCCTTTCTGTGATCATAATGGAATGAAGCTGGAAATCAATAAAGAACAGAAAAAGGGAAAATTCACAAATATATGGAGATTAAACAACATACTGTTAAATAATCAGTAGGTCAAAGAAGAGATTGCAAGAGAAATCAAGAAATATCTCGGGATGAATGAAATGAGAACACAACATATCAAAACCTAGGGATGCAGCAAAGACAGTGCTGAGAGGGAAATTTATAGTCCTCAATGGTTACATTCAAAAAGAAGAAAGAGCTAAAATCAAAGAACTAACTATACAGCTGGAGAAACTAGAAAAAGAACAGCAAACTATTCCCAAAGCAAGTAGAAGGAGTGAAATAACAAAGGTCAGAGCAGAAATAAATGAAATTGAGAACAACAACAACAACAACAACAAAAAGTATAGCAGAGAGAGCCAAAAGTTGGTTCTTTGGAAAGATGAACAAATTTGAGAAAACCTTAGGTAGACTGACCAAGAATAAAGAGAGAAGATGCAAATGAATAAAACCAGAAATGAAAACAGGGGCATAACTACTAACCCCACAGAAATAAAAGAGATCATAAGAGGATATTATGAACAACAGTACATCAACAAACTAGACAGTGTATATGAAATGGAAAAATTCCTAGAAACTTACAAACAACTACACTGACCCTAGAAGAAATAGCAGACCTCAACAAATCAATCAGAAGTAAAGAGATTGAAGCAGTCATCAAACAACTCCCCAAAATGAAAAACCTGGGAACAGATGGCTCCACAAATGAATTCTGCCAAGAATTCAAAGATTTAATACCAATCTTACTTAAAGTTTACAAAAAAATTGAACAAGAAGGAACACTACCAAACTCATTCTATGAAGCCATCACCCTAATACCAAAGCCCGATAAAGATATTATGAAAAAAGAAAATTACAGACCCATTTCTCTAATGAACATGGATACAAAAATCTTCAACAAAATATTCCTTTATTGAATCCAACAACACATTAAAAGAATTATTCATCACGATCAAGTGGGTTTTAAACCAGGCATGCAAGGGTGGCTCAACACAAGAAAATCAATCAGCATAATACACTACATTAATAAATCCAAGAGGAAAATCACATGATCATCTCAATTGATGCAGAAAACACATTAGACAGAATACAGCATCTTTTCTTGCTAAAAATACTCCAAAAGATAGGAATTGAAGGAAACTTTCTCAACATGATAAAAGGACATATATTAAAAACCCACAGCTAACATTATACTCAATGGTGAAGGACTGAAAGCTTTCCTGTTGAGAGCAGGAACAAAACAAGGATGACCATTGTCACCACTATTGTTCAATATAGTGCTAGAGTTTCTAGCTAGAGCAATTAGGCAAGAAAAAGAAATAAAATGTGTTCAACTTGGAAAGGAAGAATTGAAATTTTGCTACTCACAGATGATATGATCCTATACCTAGAAAGTCCTGAGAAATCTACAGCAAAGCTACTAAAGCTAATAAACGAATTCAGCAGAGTGGCAGGATACAAGATTAATACGCAAAAATCCGTAGTGTTTCTCTACACTAATAATGAACAGTCTGAGGAGGAATTCAGGAAAAAAATTCCATTTACAATAGCAACTAAAAGAATCAAATATTTAGGAATAGGGGAGAGGATGTAGCTCAAGTGGTTGAGTGCCTGCTTCCCATGTATTAGGTCCTAGGTTCGATCCCCAATACTGCCTTAAAAAGATAGAAAAAATATTTAGGAACAAACTTAACAAAGGGCCTAAAGCACTTGCATTCAGAAAATTACAATGCATTGGTAAAAGAAATCAAAGAAGACTTAAATAAATGGAAGAAACTTCTGTGTTCACGGACAGAAAGACTAACTATTGTTAAGATGTCAATTTTACCCAAATTGGTAGAGAGATTCAATGCAATCCAGATAAAAATTCACCAGCCTTTTTTAAAGAAATGGAAAACACAGTTATCAAATTCATTTGGAAGCATAAGCAGCCCCAAATAGCCAGAAACATTTTAAAAAGGAAAAACGAAGTTGGAGGACTCTCACTTCCAGACTTATATCATATTACCTAGCTATAGTGGTAAAAACAGCATCTACTGGCATAAAGATAGACATATAGACCAATGGAACCAAATTGATGGTTCAGAAATAGACCCACATATGTATGGTCAAGTGATTTTTGACAAGGCTGTCAAGTCCACCTAGCTGGGCCAGAACAGTACATTCAACAAATGGTGCTAGGTGAACTGGATATCCATATGCAAAAGAAAGAAAGAGGATCCCTATCACACACCTTATCCAAAAATTAATTGAAAATGGATCAAAGACCTAAATATAAAAGCTAGACTCATAAAACTCTTAGATGAAAATGTAGGGAAACATCTTCAAGACCTGGTGGTAGGTGGTGGATTCTTAAAGCTTACACTGAAACCACAAGCAATGAAGGAAAAAAATAGGACCTCCTCAAACTTAAGCACTTTTGTGCTTCAAAGGATTTTGTCAAGAAGGTGTAAAAGCAGCCCACCCAATGGGAGAAAATATTTGGAAACCACATATCAGACCAGGGTTTTATTTCCATGCTATATAAAGAGATCATACAACTCAACAAAAAACCAGCAAGCTATCCAATTAAAAATGGGCAAAAGACTTAAATAGACATTTCTCCCAGGAGGAAATACAAAAGGTGATAAAGGACAGGAAACAATGCTCAATATAACTAGCTATTAGGGAAATGCAAATCAAAACTACAATGAGATATCATCTCACACCTCATAAAATGGACATTATTTTTTTAAAAAAACAGAAAATAGTAAGTTCTGGATAGGATGTAGAGAAGTAGGAACACTCCTTCATTGTTGGTGAGAGTGTAAAATGTTGCAGTCTCTGTGGAAGACAGTTTGGCAGTTCTCAGGACGCTAAATATACAACTCACATATGATCCAGCAATCCCTCTACTAGGAATGTATCCAGAAGAACTGAAAACAGTGATGTGAACAGACATTTGCACACCAATGTTCATAGCAGCATTATTTACAATTACCAAAAGATTGAAACAACCCAAGTTTCCATCAACTGAAGAATAGATAAACATAATGTGGTATATACATATGATGCAATACTATGCTGCTGTAAGAAGAAATTAAATTGGGACACATGATAACATAGATGAACCTTGAGGACATTATGCTGAGTGAAATAAGCCAGACACAAAAGAACAAATATTGTATGGTCTCACTAATATGGCCTAAATACAGAGAATAAACACATGGAGTTAAAACCTAGAATATAGATTACTAGGAGATAAGATGAGGTCTGAGAAGGAATACTGATGCTTAATGTATGTAGAATTTTAAATTAGCTTGACTGTAAAAGTGTAGAAATGGATAGTGTTTATGGTAACACATTATAGCGAGTATAACTGGCACTGCTGATTTCTAAACAGGATTGTGGCTTAAAGGGGTAGTCTAGGGATATGAATGTCAATTGAAAGAAAGCTAGAGAATAATATAGGGACTGAATAACATAGTGAACCCAGAGACGGGTGAAGATTGTGGTTAATAACACAAACACAAGAATGTTCTTCTATTAACTAAAACAAATGTACATCACTATTACAAGGTGGTAAGAATATGGAGATAAATGGGAAAAACACAGTTAATGTAACTTACGGACTATATTTAACAACAATATTGTAATATTCTTGAATCAATGTCAAAGAAGGTACTGTGTTAATAATGGGGGGGAGGGGTTATGGAAAAAATATACCAAATGTATGCTATAGAACATTGTTGGTGATAATAGTCTAATGATGTTCTCTCATAATCTGTAACAAATGTTCCACAACAATGTAATGTGTTGGTGGAGGAGTGTTGTATGGGAATTCTGCACATTGTGCATGATTGTTTTGTAAGTTCACAAATTCTCTAATAAAAAAGTATATATTAATAAAACCAACAAAATGTATCCTTAAAGGGGACAAGACATTCCCTAACTCCTCAGTTGAAGAGTGCTGGAAAAAGGGATGACTTTATGTGTGCTTAGCTATGCGCTTTCCATCTCTTCTATAGCTTCCAAGGTACTGGAATCATGAAGACAAGGGCTCCAGAGAATATGGAGAAGAGATAAGACAGCAACAGGCGGCTGCCCTTGGAAGCATTTCCCTAGAGTAGCCCTAAGAATTTCCAGGTGGTACATAACTTATTGCCCAATATTTTGGCTTTGGCAAATGAATGGTTATTCATACTTGAATGAATGAGGGCTGTACACCTAGTTACAGTGATATGTTCTAACATCAGTAATAGCTGGTTAGTGGCCTGACAGCTGGTGGGACTACAAGTCAGCTTAAACATGCAGGGCTTAGAATGTAAATACAAGGGTAAAATTGCCATGGCTGTGTGTATTTATTGAAATAAGGATGAAACGGCAGAAAGAAGGACCAGAGTAAAGATTCAAAGACTATAGTTAAGATAATGTTGAGCATGCTGGAAAAGCTTACTGATTTAAACTGGGATACATACAAAGTCAGTTGCTTTCTGTTTAATAGACCGAAATTTTCATGATGACAGGCTAGAGTTTTTGTGGGAGAAGATGGGGACGAGGAGGACTGTTGCAAGGAACATAAGGTTGGAACTTCTGAGTGTAATGATATGAGATATTATGGTCAGTTCAGAGGAAGCACTTGACAATCTGTTACTTATCCTCCCTTTATTCCTCCAGAGTTCATTCGTTTCCTATTCCAAAGGAGCTGGAGAAAAGCGCAGGCATTCCCTAGCACAATCCGTCCTCCCATGTGGTCATGATATTAATATATTGGGGCATGGATAATATAGGTGTTCATCTTATTTTTTTCTCATGCTTGTGACTTTGCCTAAATGGCTCACATTTTTTCCTCTAGCTTGTGGCTGTGGTTGGGTGATGGATGTTGCCTTGAAAAATCACATGCCCTCATAGAACTTGTGCTGGGGAAATCTTTTCTTTCCCCAAAGTGGTTGTTTTAGTATGCAAACAGCAAAACAGGGATGGTCTTGACTTTTCCTCTGCGGCAAATACTGCTAGTTAACTACAAAAACATGTTCTTTCCTTCTTCCTGGGCACAAAAACTATTGCTACACCTACTGCAGATGCTTGTAAAGTAAGCATAACCATTTGACTAAGTAGTTTCCAGTGGAATGTGAATGGAAGTGATTTCTGCCGCTTCCAGGCCTTAAGAGAGTGGGTGTGCCTCCACATTGCAAGTCAGGACAACCTAACTTGGACCATGCAGATGACAACCATGCTCTAAGTGATGGAGGAGAAGCCCTACGCAAGGAAACTGGATTCTTAAGTGAACATGGAGCAGAATTGCCTTACCTACTTTGACCATGTACTTGCTTCACAAATATTATGAAAGTGATATATAAAGGTGTTTTTTAAATATTTAAAACATTTTAATGTATACATGGGAATATAAACATTAATTGCTTAAAATTTACATGAACTTTTTTTTAAATTAGAGAAGTTGTGAGCTTACAAAACAATAATGCATACCATACAGGCTTCCCATACATCGCCCAACCATGAGCACCTTACATTGTTGTGACACATTTATTACAAATGATGAAAGAACATAATCATAATGTTACTGCTATTTATATTCCATAGCTTATACTCGGGGTATTTTACCCACAAACCATCCTATATTACCCTTTTCAGCCACAATCACATTTATAAGTCTTCTGTGTTATACTCACTATAATGTATTACCATCAACTCTATCCATTTCCACACATTTACAATCAATATTATTAAACATTCTACATGCATTCAGCATCAGCTACCTCTTCTCCACACACATTCTGTATTTTAGTAACCTATACTTTATAGTTTAACTCCACGAGTTTACTCATCATATTTAGTTCATATTAGTGAGACAATATTTATCCTTTTATGTCTGGCTTATTTCACTCAACATAATGCCCTCAAGGTTCATCTATGTTGGCATATGCATCCCAAATTCATTTCTTCTTACAGGTGAACAGTATTCCATTGTATGTATATATAACATTTTGGTTATTCATCCTTGGTTGATGGACATTTGGGTTGTTTCCATCTTTTACCAATTTGTGAATAATGCCATTATGAACATTAGTGTGCAAGTGTCTGTTCGTGTCCTTGCTTTCAGTTCTTCTGAATGTAGTCCTAGTAGAGGGATTGTCAGATCATGCCACAGATCTATATTTAGCTTCCTTAGGAACCACCAAACTATCTTCCACAGATCCTGCAACATTTTACTTTTCACCAACAATGAAGGAGTGTTCCTATTTCTTCACTTCCTCTCCAGCACTTGTAGTTTTGTTTTTTTAATAATGGCTATACTGTAAGGCATGGAATGATATCTCATTGTAGTATTGATCTGCATTTTCCTAATAGCTAGTGATGTTGAGCATCTTTTCATGTGTTTTTTAGCCATTTGTATTTCTTCTTTGCAAAAATGTCTATTTAAGTCTTTTGCCTATTTTTAAAATTGGGTTGTATGCCTTTTTATTGTTGAATTGAATGATCTCTGTATAGAACATGGGAATCAAATCCTTATTGGATATGTGGTGTGGCAGTTTGAGATTATCTATGAATCTCCAAAACGAGAGATTATGTTTGTAAACTGGCCTGTTCCTCTAGGTGTGATACCCTTTGTTTGTATTAAATTAAGAGGTTTTAAGTTTACTTAATAAAATCAATTTAGGGCCTTTGATTTGACCACGTCAGTAGGGCATGACTCAGGGTTAAGTCTCCACCCCCTTGGTGGACTGATATAAATGAACACTCACTCAAGAAGATGCAAGAGGAAGAGAGAGAGAACTTTGTCAGTTTTGCTCCCTGAGCCCTGGGGAGAGATGAGACATTTGTCTGATAGTTTGCTGCTGAGCAGCTGAGGAAGCCTAGAAAGAAATAAGCCCTATGCCAGACTGATATAGGAAGCCCTGAGAGACAAACCCTATGCAGCCTACAGCTGAGATCGGAAGAAGCTGGGCCCATGGAGCCTTAAGAAGAGGGAAGGAGAGACCAGGCAGCGATCACCCACCATCTTGCTTCAACACATGGCAACTGTCTTTGGTGAGAAAGCAGCCTTGAGTTGGACTCTGTAACTGTAACTACAAGTTACTGTTGTAACTGTAAGCTTTTACCACAAATAAATACCCATTATAAAAGCCAACAGATTTCTGGTACTTTACATCAGCACCCCTTTGGCTGACTAATACATGTGGTTCCCAAAAGTTATCTCCCATTGAATAGGCTGCCTTTTCGCCTTCTTAACAAATTCATTTGAAGCACAAATGTGTTTGATTTTAAGGAGGCCCTATTTATCTATTTTTTCTTTCATTGCTCATAGTTTGGGTGTAAGGTTTAAGAAACCACCACCTACTACAAGATCTTAAAGATGTTTCCCTATATTTTCTTCTAGGAGTTTTATGGTTGTAGCTTTATATTTAGATCTTTGATCCATTTGTAGTTACTTTTTGTATAAGGAGTGAGATAAAGGTCCTCTTTTTGTTTTTTGGATATGGATATCCAGTTCTCCCAGCACTATTTGTTGAATAGACTGTTCCAACCCAGTTGGATGGGTTTGAGAGCCTTGTCAAAAATCACTTGACCATAGATGTGAGGGTCTGTTTCTGCATATTCAATTTGGTTCCATTGGTCTATACATCTATTTTTATGCCAGTACCATGCTGCTCTTACCACTATAGCTAAGTAATATGATTTAAAGTCTGGTAGTGAGAGTCCTCCAACTTTGCTCTTCTTTTTAAAGATATTTTTGGCTATTCAGTACCCCTTACACTTCCAAATAAATTTGATAATTGGCTTTTCCATTTTCACAAAGAAAGCTGTCGGGATTTTTTATTGAGATTACATTGAATCTGTAAATCAGTTTTGGTAGAATTGACATCTTAATGATATTTAGTATTCCAATCAGTGAACATGGAATGTCCTCCATTTATTAGGTCTTCTTTGGTTTCATTTAGCAATGTTTTTTAGTTTTCTGAATATAGGTCCTTTATGTCATTGGTTAAATTTATTCCTAAATATTTGATTCTTTCAGTCACTATTGTAAATGGAATTTTTTCTGACTTCCTCTTCAGGTTGCTCCATTACTACTGATTTTTTTGGATTAATCTTGTATCCCGCAACTTTGCTGAACTTGCCTATTAGTTCTAATAGCTTTGCTGTGGATTTTCTCAGGATTTTCTAGTTATAGGATCATATCATTAGTGAATAGTGAAAGTTTTACTTCTTCATTTCCTATTTTGGTGCCTTTTATTTCTTTTTCTTGACAGTGGGCTTCCTTGTCTTGTTCCTGATCTCAGCAGGAAAGCTTTCAGTTTTTCACAATTGAGTACAATGTTAGCTGTGGGTTTTTCATATATGAACTGTATTATGTTGAGAAAGCTTCCTTCTATTCTTTTTTTCTGAGTGCTTTTAGCAAGAAAGGATGCTGTATTTTGTCAAATGCCTTTTCTGCATCAATGAAGAGGATCCTGTGATTTTTCTTCTTCAATTTATTAATGTAGTGCCTTACTCTAATTGATTTTCTTGTGTTGAACCCCCTTGCATACCTGGGATAAAAGTCACTTGATAGTGGTGTATACTTCTTTTAATGTACTTTTGGATTTGGTTAGCAAATATTTTGTTGAGGGCTTTTGCATCATAATCATTAGAGAAATTGGTCTGTAATTTTCTTTTTCAAAATATCTTTATCTGGCTTTGGTATTAGGGTGATATTCACTTAGAATGAGTTTGGTAGTGTTTCCTCCTGTTAAACTTTTTGGAAGAGTTTGAGCAAGATTGGTATTATACCTTCTTTAAATGATTGGTAGAATACAGCTGTGAAACCATCTGGTCTTGTGCTTTTCATTTTTGGGAGGTCTCTGATGAATGTTTCAATCTCTACTTGTGATTGGTTAGTTGAGGTCTTCTATTTCTTCTAGGATTAGTGAGGGTTGTTTGTGTGTTTCTAGGAATTTGTCCATTTCCTCTATATTTTTTAGTTTGTTGTTCATAGTATCTCTCATAATCTCTTTTATTTTTGTGAGGTCAGCTGTAATGTCCCCCCTCTCATTTTGGATTTTGTTTGCATCTTTAGTCTAGCTAAGAATTGGTCGATTTTGTTCATCTTCTCGAAGAACCAACTTTTTTTTTTTTATTCTCTCTACTGTTTTTTGTTGTTGTTATTGTTCTCGATTTCATTTATTTATGCTCTGATCTTTATTATTTCTTTCCTTCAATTTGGTTTGTGATTTTTTGCTGTTCTTTTTCTAGTTCCTCCAGGTGTGCAGTTGGGTCTTCAATTTTAGCTCTTTCTTCCTTTTGAATGTAAGCATTGAGGGCTATACATTTCCCTTTCAGCACTGCCTTTGCTGTATCCCATAGGTTTTGATATGTTGTGTTCTCATTTCATTCATCTCGAGATATTTACTGATTTCTCTTGCAATTTTTTCTTTGACTCACTGGTTATTTAAGAGTATATTGTTTAATCCCCAAATATTTGTGAATTTCCCCCTTTTTCTGTCTGTTTATTTCCAGCTTCATTCCATTATGATCAGAGAAAGTGCTTTGTACAATTTCAATCTTTCTAAATTTACCAAGACCTGTCTTGTGACCCAACATATGGTCTATCCTGGAGAAAGATCCATGAGCACTTAAGAGGAATGTATAACCTGCTGTTTGAGGGTGTAATGCTCTATAAATGTCTGTTAGGTCTAGCTCATTTATCATATTATTTGAGCTCTCTGTTTCCTTATATATTCTCTGTCCAGATGTTATATCCAATGCTGAGAGTGGTGTATTGAAATCTCCAACAATAATTGTAGAGATGCCTATTTCTCCCTTCAGTTTTGCCAGTGTGTGCCTCATGTATCTTGGAGCACCCAGGTTAGGTGAATAAATATTTATAATAGTTATTTCTTCTTGTTGAACTCTCATTTTTCTAACATATAATTACCTTCTTCATCTCTTATAAGAATTTTGCATTTAAAATCTATTTTGTCTAATATCAGTATTGCTACTCCAGATCTTTTTTGGTTACTCTTTGCAAGGACTACCTTTTTCCAACTTTTCAGTTTCAACTTGCTTGTGTTCTTATATCTGAGGTGAGTCTCTTGTAGACAGCATATAGATGGCTCATATATATTTTAAAAATCCATTCAGTCAGTCTATGTCTTTTGATTGGGGAGTTCAATCCATTCACATTCAGTGTTATTACTGTAAAGGCATAACTTACTTCTTCCCTTTTATCTTTTTACTTTCCATTGTCATACCTTACTATTGTCTGTATTTTACCCTTTTAGTTACACTTACTAATGATCATCATTTCTGTATTCTTCCCCAAGCTGCTCACTCTTGCCTTTTCCTTTTTAGGCTCCAGCACTTCCTTTAGTATCTCTTGTAAATTCAGTCTCTTGGTGTCAAGCACTCTCAGTTTTTGTTTGTGAAAACTTTAAACTCACCCTCATTTTTGTAGGAGAGTTTTGCTAGACAACAGATTTTTGGCTGGCAGTTTTTCTCTTTCATTACCTTAAATATATCCTACCACTGCCTTCTCTCCTCCATGGCTTTTGATGAGAGATTGGCACTTAGTCTTATTTATCTTCCATTATATGTGATGCATTGCTTTTATCTTGTTGCTTTCAGAATCCTCACTTTATCCATGATATTTGAAATTCTGTGTGTCTTGGAGTAGGTCTATTCATATATATTCTTTTTGGCTGTTTTGCCTTTCTCGTATATTGATATCTTTCATAAAGGTTGGGAAATTTTCATTCATTATGTCCTCAAATAGTCTTTTTGCCCCTTTTCCTTTCTCTTCTCATTATGGGACACCTATAATGCATATGTTTGTGCACTTTGGGCTGTCATTCAATTCTCTGTGACCCATTTAAATTTTTTCTATTCTTTTCTCTTACCATCTCAAGTTTGGATGCTCTGTCTTCTGATTCACTTATTCTGTCCTCAGCCAATTCCAGTCTGCTTTTATATGCCTATAATGTATTTTTAATCTCATCCATTGTGTTTTTCATTCCCATAAGCTTTGTTACTTTTCTTTGCAGGCTTTCAAATTATCCTTAATGCTTACTCAGTGTCTTCTTAATATCCTTTATCTCTATTGTTCTTCAACTCCTTAAATTGCTGTAGGATACTTGTATAAACATCATTGCTTAGTTTTCTTAAACACTCTTTCTCATCAAGATTTTTGATTTGTGCCTTTGGCTCTTCCATATCTTCCTCTTTCTTAGTACTGCTTGTAGTTTTTTGCTGATGTCTAGGTGTCTGATTATGTTCGTGATTTTTATGTTGGTCAATTTCTCTCTTGAATAGTGGTTTTGTTTCATGTTTTGTGGCGGTTTGATATTATTTATGAATTCCAAAAGAGATTTTTATTATGTTTGTAAACTGGTCTGTTCCTCTGGGTGTGATACCCTTTGATTGTATTAGATTCAGCTGAGATGTCTTTAATTAAATATGTTAAGATTAGGCCTTTGATGAACCACATCATTAGGGAATGTAGGGTTGAGTCTCCACCCGCTTGGTGGGCTGATCAAACAGACTCTCACAAGAAAGTAGACACAGATAAGAAGAACACAGAGGAATAGAGTCAGCTCATTAGACACAGCAAAGGCCCTGGGAAGAGAGATGAGCCTGATAGTCTTCAGCTGACTTTATGAAGAGAACCAGGCACCTCAGCCTGGAAAGAAATGAGCCCCAGGGAGAGAGACAAGCCTTATGCCAGCCTACAGCTGAGATTGGAAGAAGCTGAGACCTTGGAACTTTAAGAGGAAGAAGGAAGGCTGAACCCTCACAGACATCACCTGCCATCTTGCATCAACACGAGGCAGCAGACTTTGTGTGAGAAAGTACCTCTTATGGTACCTTGAGTTGTACCCTTTATAAAAGTCAACAGAGTTCTGGTAATTTGCATCACCACCCTTTTGGATGATGTACACATGTCTCTTCTTTGATATTTGGTAAAAATTTTTCTACAACTTTAAAATTGCCCTGTTTAAGTTATCACAACAGGGCAGGGACCCACTGTTGGGGCACAGACCAGGTCTACAGGGGCTTAGGAATAGGGACAAAAGAAAGAAGTCTTGTCTTCCTTCACTTTCCATGTCTGCTAGCAGATGGTGCTCTTCAGCAAAGCTTTCCGAAGGAAGTGGATCTTTGGACTACTGCTGGCTGCAGTGTCTGAGCCTGTAATTGAAAGCAGGGCCATGCTCTTTTACTTGCTGAAGAGAAACCACACTTAGCCCTCCACTGCACCCTCCCTCATCCCAGGGAGGGATATGTCAGTTACCCTCTCAGTTGGCTGCTGTGAGCAGCCAGTTTAATGGTGGCTATTCACCTCGAAGGTGGGGGAAGGGCACCTTTTTCAGCCATGGGGGCGAGTAACTCATGGTTTTCATTTTCAGCCTCTTCATCTCTCTCTGTCCCTAGTCCCTCCTGGACATTGCTCATGGCAATCTTCTGGTATGCAGATCCCCACAGCAGCTCCTTTGGACAGCTTCTGCCTTTCCTCACGTTTTTCAAGAGTGCTGTGCCCTGCCTGACCTACTCTTATGCCATCTTTCCAGAACTCCTCAAGGTGGTTTTTAAATCACTGTATTGTTAATACTATTTGTTACAACAGCTTATCATTTTATTCTAACTCATTGTAAATGTGCTTTATGTGGTCTTCAGGTAGCTCATGTCAGAACCCCAAATTTGTTAAGATCTTTTTGCTCCATGTAATTTTTGTGCAGGTGAAGGAAAACCTCATTACACTTTTAAACAGAAATTGAGTTGTTCTCATGGTGTGAGTGTTTGCACAGATGCAGCCCATAATATCACCTGTTCTCCTTGAGAGCCAGGTGACCTGGCCAACTCTGGGGTCAATTTGAGACTGGAGTCAAGAATGCAGACTGTGCCTACAGAAAGCCAGCTGGCCTGTACTTGGGACTGCATCATTAACAATAAGCACCAATCAGTTGAGTTAATGATGCCAGGGAAAGGAAGCCTGAGAGTGTGTCAAGTTGTTTATTTGAAAAATAATAGTGAAACAAAACCTGTATAATTCTATTAAAAAGATCCTAGACATGGAGGGAAAAAGTCACATTTTTGTCATTGTAACTTGATCCTATGGTTACTAAAGATTGTATTCTGTGAGAAATTTCACTTGGTTTATTAGATCATGAGACATTCTTGAGCAAAGAAATGGAGGTTTGACAAAGAGTTGCCAAACTTCAAAGACACTTGATACAAGGGATTCTGAATCTTTACAGTACAGCAAAGTTATCCTTTCTTTAGGTGGCTAGAAATGAAATCTTTTGTCTTCCTAGAAAGCCACAGAAGGCTTTTGTTGATTTCATGAAAGCAGAACTGTGGGTTTAAGAAGCATCAGATGTGTCACCACATTGACGACACTAAGAAATGTGCACTCTTTAAACATGAAAGAGGTAGAATGCTTAATATTTTAGCTGGAGGTTTAAAGGGTGATCTTAGAAATGTAATTCTTTAGTAACTTAAGATTTACTACTCAAATCTTGGGGGGAAAGGAGATGAAACTGCACAAAAAATTGAGCCCATGTAGGAATTAAATATTTATTTGCCTTCTAAATGATATTGCAGCAATAAATCATAAAGTATAGCTTTTCATCTCTTTGCAGGGGAGGGGGAGTATACCACCTGATGCTAATTAGCAATTAATTGAAGTTTTAAAAATAGACAGAATATATTAGTTGAGGGCTGTTTGTTTATATTTTTCCTGAATATTTTCCTGAATGCTACTGCTCCAGGTATGGAGTAACCAGCATTTGCATGCTACGAGCTATGTGTTATTTCACATCTTTGGAGCCTGGAGGAACAGTTTTTCCATTCATAGTCAGGTGATGTTTCAGTTAGCTTGGTTGCATAACCAACTAGCTCAAAACATATGGCTTATAACCATAGCCATTTTATTTGCTCACAACTCTTTGTCAGTGATTTTAGCACATTTATATCTTAAAAATATTTTTTATGAGAACAGGAATAATATTCAAAAATAGTTAACAGCCAATATTTCATGGGTACCATACAATTAGAATGGATGCCAGCCTTGGTTTTGGAACATGGTCCTGAAGGCTCTGTGCTGTGGCACGCACTGGTCCTTTATTTCCTGGATTGTGGGGAGGTCCAGGGAGTTCTGAGAGAGTCACTGGAGTTATTGGTGGGACTCCAATTGAGGGACTCAGGGCAGCCATTATTTATCAACAGGTATGGAAGTATTTCAATATTTTAATAAGAGGCATAGCTGTATTGGTGCATACCAGTTGAATACAATCCTAGTTGAGAGAGCCTGTGGGCCATAGGGATGAGCAAAGTTACTTTGAGGGTCCAGATAACAAAGCAAAATACAATATCAGGGAGAGATCCTTTCTTATTTGTGAAGCAACACCCTTGGAATGAACATTTTCATGAGAGGCACTATTAAGAGCAGCAGGAGAGAAATTCTTTAAAAAGACTTTTCCTTCATTTACTCAACAGGCATTTATTTAGCACCTACTACATGACAGGCAATAGAATAAGCTTTAGGAATAGAGATGTTAAGAAGAGACAAAAATCACTGCTCTGATGTAGCTTAGATTTTAGGAGGAAAAGGCACTGGTGGCTTAGCAAAAAAGAAACCACATTTGAGAGGTTCCCAGTTCTCAAGTTCTTTAGGGCACTTTATAGACTTTTTGAGGTTTAATAGAGATTCAAAAGTCCATTGGCTTTTCAGGCAGTGGGCACTAACAGGTGGTAGCCAAATAGCATTAGAATAAGAAGTGGCTAGGTGGTGATGATAACTGTAGTGCCTGTGGTAGCTTTTGTTTCTGTGTGCCCAATGGGTTTTCCCATTCTCTTTCATGTTATGCTGTGCCTCTCTCCTCCTTCTAAAAAACAAAACACAGCAAAACAAAATAAAACTCAGGAATGGGTACTTAATCTAAAATAGCTAGTCAGAATCCTTGCCCTTGTTTCTTCAATTGCAACTCGGGGAAAGATAGTCTAGCCTATTGGGACACCCTCTGTGGTCATACTCTAAGAATATGAATGAAGTTGGGGCTTCCAGTGGCCATCTTCCCTGCTATTTTGAGAAGTACTATTAGTAGTAGGAAAGAATGAAGCCAGTTAGAGAAAGGCAGAGATGAGAGATGGATAAAGAGAGAGAAATTCCTGATACCATTGAGTTTTATTCCTCAAGGCCCTGGTTCTGCATCTCTTCTTTTGATTCTCTAGCCTGGGGTTCTTAACCAGGGGTCTGTGAGCTTGAATTGAAATTCAAAAAACATTTTTCTTGTGGGGACATGTTGGTGCAGGTGTGATATATTTATTAAATAATACACATTATAGTGTGGACTTAGTAAGGGGTCTGTGGTTTTCACCTGACTGGCAAAGGGGTCCATGGAACAAAAAAGGTTAAGAACCCATGCTGTAGTCTAGCCCAGTACACTTCCTAGCCATGTGGGCCAATCATATTCCTTTTTTGTTAAGTCAATTATCAAATTTATTTGGAAGGGCAAGGGGCTCTGAATAGCCAAAAACATCTTAAAAAAGAATGAAATTGGAGGATTCTCACTTCTTGAATTTAAAGCATATTACTTAGCTACAATGGTAAAAACAGCATGGTACTGGCCTAAAGATAGAGAGATTGACCAATGGAACTGAATCAAGAACTAAGAAACAGACTTTCATCTCTATGGTCAAGTGATTTTTGACAGGGCTGGCAAGCCCACCCAGCTGGACCAGAACAGTCTATTCAACAAATGGTGCCGGGAGAACTGGATATCCATTTTCAAAAGGAAGAAAGAGGACCCCTATCTCATACTTTATACAAAAATTAACTCAAAATGGATGGACTTAAATATAAAAGCTAGAACCATAAAACTCCTAGCAGAAAATGTAGGAAAGCATCTTCAAGATTTGTGGTAGGCAGTAATTTCTTAAACCTTACACCCAAATAATGAGCAATGAAAGAAAAATAGATAAATGGGACCTCCTCAAAATTAAATACTTTTGTCCTTCAAAAGACTTTTTCAAGAAAGTAAAAAGGCAGCTTATTCAATGGGAGAAAATATATGGAAACCACATATTCAATAAGGGTTTATATCCTTGTTATAAAAAGAGATCATCCAACTCAATGATAAAAAGACAAGCAACCCAATTAAAAAATGGGCAAAAGACTTGAACAGACATTTCTCCAAAGAGGAAATAGAAATGGTGAAAAAGCACATGAAAAAATGTTCAACATCACTAGCAGTATTAGTCAGCGTTCTCTAGGGAAACAGAATCAACAGGAGATATCTGTCAATAGCATGAGATTCTACAAGAGTCTCTCACATGACTGTGGGATGCACAAGTCCAGGTTCCACAGGCAGGCTGCAAAGCAGGGGCTCCGATGAAAGTCCAATGAAGATCCTTGATGAGTGTCCAGGAGCTGCTGGCTGTCCCAAGACAAGCTGGGAAATTCTTTCTGAATGCTGAAATCACTTCCCCTTATAAGGCATTCAACTGATTGGATAAAGCATCGTTCATTGCTGACGGCAATCTTCCTGGCTGATGTAGATGTAATCAGCTATCTATGCAGTAAACTCACTGGTAACTAAAGTCCATAAATGTTCTTGGATTACAATTAGCCCAGTGCTTGCTTGACCAAACAACTGAGCACAATTACCTGGCTGAGTTGAGACATTAGCCTAACCATCACACCAGCTATTAGGGAAATGCAGATCTAAACCACAATGAAATACCATTTCACACCTTATAGAATGGCCATTATTAAGAAAACAGAAAACTACAAGTGCTGGAAAGGATGTGGAAAAACAGGAACACTCCTTCACTGTTGGTGGGAATGTAGAATGGTGCAGTCTCTGTGGATGAATATAGAACTGCCATATAATCCAGCAATACCGTTTCTAGGAATATAATCAGAAGAACTGAAAGCAAAGAGGTGAACTTACATTTGCACACCTGTATTCATAGCAGCATTTATTCACAATTGCTAAGCATGGAACCAGCCCAAGTGTCCATCAACCGGTGAATGGATAAAAAAATATATGGTATATACATACTGTGGAATACTATTCAGGTGTAAGAAGAAATGAAATTGGGATGCATATGACAACATGGATGAACCTAGAGGACATTATGTTGGGTGAAGGAATTTAAAAGCTACTGTCATCTTAAATATCTTTATCTTGTCTATGCTAAATAGTTCTTTACTAACTGTAGAATGTTTTCTCTATTTTTTTTTTCTTCCCCATCCTCTCTTAGGCAACATTAAGAGCTCCATATAGAATATATTCTGATTTATTTCTAAATATTTAGCTGCCAGAGTAGATTTTAAAACATTTTTTCCCTATCATGTGCTCTAAAATGTAAATATAGCATAGCATCTTAGTAGCTACTAACATGTTTAATTTTGTCTCAGTGGCTACAAGATGTGGTTTGCCAGTTGTCTAAAACTTGGTTGTTGAACTCTATTAAATATGAATATCCCTGAGCATAATTTTCATTTAATATCTATGATTTATTTATATTTTGTTTCTCAAATTTCTGGGTTTTAAAGTGTAATGAAACTTCCATTAACATAAATCTTAAAGATGACGGTAGTTTTAAATCCTTCATGAATGCTTCAGATCTGAGATCTGCTCTTTCAACCCGTTCTGCCAAACTTGTGCTAATTTCTCATGCTTTTTTTTTCAGCAGTTACCAAATGGCCACCTATTTCTCTGAACTCAGATAGTTTTCCCACTAAGGCCAGTTTCAGGGATTGAATCAGGTTCCCCACAAAGACGTTCAAGTTCTAACCCCTGGTCCTTTGGATGTGAACTCATTTGTAAATAGGATTTTTGAAGATCCCATTTAAGATGATATTTGGGTTATGCCTGAAAAATCTGAATCAGGGTGGACTGGAGTCCTTATAAGCAAAAGAAATTTGGGTACCATAGTAGGAATGAGGAGGAGACAGAAAGACATGACCATGTGATGGAGGCAGAGATTGGGTTATGAATTGCTGGCAAGTCACCACTAGAATGCTACTGACTTTGGAGAAAGCATGGCCTACAGATAACTTAATTTTGGGCTTTTAGTCTCCAAAACTTTGAGACAATAAATTCCTATTGTTTAAGCCAACCAGTCTGTGGTATTTGTTACAGCAGGCCTGGCCAATTAAGACAGCCAGATTTTGAGGCCAGTCCACAATGGTGGGCAACATTTTTGCATAATGCCCATTGAGTGGAATAAATAAATAGGAAAAGTGAGAATGAAATGAAAAAATGAAAAATTGAAAAAAAATCCTTATGAGAAATATGAGGCATTCCAATTCACCGTTGTCTAAACAGATGTCAAGTATTAGACAGATGTGAATGATGACAACACAGTCTGTATTAGACAACCCACCCCTCTATGCTTGTGTTGCCAAATACGTATATAATACTGATTGGTCTGGTCCCTTTGGCCTTACTCTACCACGTGATTTTTTCACTTTATACCTGTCCATGTACTTGAGGCATCATCAGGTAGATATGTTTAAAATAATTAAGTGACTACTATTGTCTTTATGATAAAGCCCAAAACTCTTCCCATGGTGGTAAAGGCCATTCTGTTTGGTTTATTGATATCTCTTCATCCAGCTTAAACTTGTGCTACTCCCTACCTCATATGCTACATTCTTGCTTTACTGAATTCTACTACCCATACTCACCAACCACCCTATACAGTTCAGCACCAATAAACAACAATCACCATCCACACTCATCAGCCCTACCCACCCCCATTAAACCCTGTTTACTAGGTCTGTTTATCAGCCCCCCTCCACCACCAGCCATACCCAACAATCCTGGCCACCACCCCAATCACTGCCCATCAGTCTTGTATTTCAGCAGCAACACTATCTACCCTTTTTCTCTCTCACAAATGCCTTGGCTTAATCCTGTTGATTCTCCTTAATACCTCATTAAATACCTCATGCATCAGTCCTCTTCTCTCTGATTCTACTACCTTGCTATAGATCAGACCACCAGCATCTCTCCTCTGGAATATCACACAAGCCTCCTGACTGGACTCCCTGCTTCCAGGTTAGCCTCTCTCCAATTCATCTAATACATGCTGCTAAAGTGATCTTTCTAAAATCTAAAAATGACCATATCCTCCCCCTGCTTAAAGGCTGTGGAAGTCATTAATGCTGTATACTAAATATATTTTGCTCTCTCTTCTTTTAAGCATATGGTAGGATTGCACTTCTCTACCACTTTGAAGTTGGATGAGGATATATGACTTGCTTTAGCCAATGAAATGTGGGCAGAAGTGATGTGTGACATCTTTGGACAGAAGCTTTAAGAGCTAGTGTACAATTTTCTCCACTCTCTGCCCCTTTGACTTCAGGTGGTGGCAGCTCTGTTGGCTGGGTCTAAGAGTGAGTAGGAAATAAATCTTTTATTTAAGTCATTGAGATTTTGGAGTTTTTACTGAAGCATAATCTAGGACACTTTGAGTAAATACAAAGACCAAGATAAAGCTCAAAATCTTTAGCATAATGTTGATAATCTTTTTAATCTGGTCTCTACCTTTCAAACTCATTTTAAACTATTTCTCTTTCCCTACTCTATACACCAAACAAATTGCTGTCCTTTCCAACTTAGCATCTCCAAAAATTATCCTAGTGGGAAGCAATCTCTCCTTGCTTAAATTCCCATAGTATTTTATCTGTATTATTTTCCTATTTTTATCAGAGTTTATTATATATGCCTCTTATCTGCTCTACTTGCCGGGAATTTTCTACAGGTCAAGGTTTATGTTTTTTTTTCCATATAATAATCTTTATTTTTAAAGAAGTCTTAGATTACAGAAAAGTTATATTGAAAGTATAGGGACTTCCCATATACCCCACCCTCTCCCCTTCCCATACTTTTCTCCATTAACAACATCTTTCATTAGTGTGGTACATTTGTTACAATTGATGAACATATATCGAAGCATTGCTACTAACCATGGTGTATTAGTCAGCCAAAGGGGTACTGATGCAAAACACCAGAAATCTGTTGGATTTTATAAAGGGTATTTATTTGGGGTAGAAACTTACAGTTACCAGGCCATAAAGCATAAGTTAGTTCCCTCACTGAAGTCTATTGCCATGTGTTGGAGCAAGATGGCTGCTGACATTCAGCCTTCTTCTTCCTCTTAAGGCTCCATGGTCCCAGCTTCTGCCAATATCAGTTGTAGGCTGGGATGAGTCTCGTCTTTCTCTCAGGGCTCATTTCTCTCTGGGCTCAGCTGCTCTGCTCCTTCCACAAGGCCAGCTGTGAACTATCAGGCGAATGGCTCGTCTCTCTTCCTGGGGCCTCTGCCATGTCTAAGGAGCCGTCTCTATTCCTCTGTGTTCTTCTCCTGTGTGTTTACTTCCTGGGGTTCCAGCATCCAAAATTCCCAACTCTGTCCTTTGCCATGTCTTTTATCTATGAGTTCCCACCCACCAAGGGGCAGAGACTCAATGCCCTACTGACGTGACCCAATCATAGCTCTAATCATAATTTAATGAAGTAAAAGTGAAACCTCAGACAGACCAGTTTACAAACATAATCCAATATCTCTTTTTGGAATTCATAAACAATATCAAACTGCTACATTTGGTCTATAGTTTACATTATGGATTACACTTTGCACTGCACAATTTTATAGGCTTTGACAAAATGTATAATGGCTTGTGTTCGTCTTTGCAATAGCTTGCAGAACAATTCCAATGTCCCCAAAATGCCCCATGTTACACATATTCTTCCCTCTCCTTCTACTCAGAACCTTTGGTGACCACTGCCTGTATATCAATGTCACAAGTTCTTCCATTACTAGAATAATAAAAAGTCTACTTTAGTCCATAATTGCATTCCCCCCTTATGTTTGTTCATTCCTTAATCTTGAGGATTTGGGGATGGTGATGTCCACTCTGCATCTGACTGGGAGGGGGCTTGGATTCTATGGGGCAAATGGATGGAACTGTCTTGCTTGCAGTTGTAAATACTCTCTGGATTTTAGGGATGGGTGTTGTTCATCATCATCCTTTTGTTAGTTGTCCTGGGTGAGTCCAATGAACTCGAGAGTAGGTGTTGGCTGCAACTCTGCTGAGATTCATATGAACAGCCAGATTTAAGTCTCTGGAAACAATACTTAATGGGTAGAGTTCAAATAAAAGGTTCAAATAAAAGGGGCAGAAGAACCATGTATAGGAAAATTATAAATGATTCTAAATTTGATACATTGGGGAGATAGGTTATCATATATTCCAAGATAAGGTCCACTTGATAAGGGAAGTGCTGGGACTCTAATCCCCATCAGTAGAAACCCACAGTTTTAGGAAAATAAACCCCCCCCCCCCCCCCCGTCCCTTTTCTCCCCTCCTCCCTTTTCTCCATGAAATCCACATCATTAGGAAGATAAGCACTCTCAGCCTACCCCTTTCAACGGGAATTTACAACTCTAAACAGATAATGACTCTTTTCCTCCCTGATAGCCCTGTGCTTTAGGAAGATAGCTAACCTCGCTCTTTTTGCTTTTGTAACCCTGCCTGCCCGCTTGCTTAGGAATTTGCCCGCTTAGAGTTCTGCTTAGAGTTCCTATATAAACTAATGAAAATCAAGACACGAGGATTAGATGTTTTTGGAGACTTGACTCTCCTCTGGGCCTGCGCGTAATAAAACTTTGTTCATCAGCACCCCTCAATGCCCATATTGAACATCAGCTCAGCACACCCTACTACCTTTCCGTCTCCTGATAACCTATCTTCCAGACTCTAGCTCTTTAAGTCTGCTCAATATGCTTAGGTCATATCAGTGAGGTCATGCAATATTTATCCTTTAGTGACTGGCTTACTTCACTCTTTACAAGGTCATCAAGATTCATCCATGTTTTTGTGTATGTCAATACTTCATTCCTTCTTACAGCTGAGTGATATTCTATTGTATGTATATACCACATTTTGCTTATCCGTTCATCTGTTGATGGACACTTGGGTTGCTTCCAACTTTTGGCAATAGTGAATAATGCCACTATGAATATTGGTGTGCATATATTTGTCCGTGCTTTCAATTCTTCTGGGTATATACCCAGCAGTGGGATTGCTGGATCATATGGAAATTCTATAGTTAGCTTCATGAAGAACCTCCAAACTGTCCCTCACAATGGCTGCACCATTCTACATTCCCACCAGCATGAATGAGTGTTTCCTTTCCTCTACATTCTCTCCAACACTTGTAGTTCTCTGTTTTCTTCCAAATATCTGCCAGTCTAACGGGTGTATGATGATATCTCCCATTGTAGTTTTGATTTTCATTTCCCTTATAGGTAGTGATGTTGAATATCTTTTCATGTGATTTTTAGTAACTTGTATTTCCTCTTTGCAAAGGTGTCTATTCAAATCTCTTGCCCATTTTTAAATAAGTTGTTTGTCTTTTTATTTTCAAGATGTTGGATTTCTTTATATAAGCTGGATATTAGACCCTTATTGGATAAGTGGTTCCCAAATATTTTCTCCCATTGAGTAGCTGCCTTTTCACTTTCTTGACAAACTCCTTTGAAACACAAAGGTTTTAATTTTGAAGAGGTCCCATTTATCTATTTTTTTTTTGTTGCTCGAGCTTTGGGTGTAAAGTTTATGAAACCATTTCTTACTACAAGATCTCATAGGTGCTTCCTTACATTATCTCCTAGGAGTTTTATGGTCTTGGCTTTTATATTTAGGTCTTTGGTCCATCTTGAGTTAATTTTTGTAGAAAGCATGAGATGATGTCCCTCTCACTCTTTTGGATATGGATATCCAGTTCTCCCAGCACCATTTGTTGAAGAGCCCATTCTGTCCCATTTGAGTGGGCTTGGTGGCCTTGTCAAATATCAGTTGACTGTATATTTGAGGATCTATATCAGAACTCTCAATTTGGTTTCAATGGTCAGTATGTCTATCCTTGTGCCAATACCATACTGTTTTTCAAAAGATTTATTTATTTACTTTTATCCATTTTTACCTCCCCCCCCCCGTTTTTGATGCTGTTTTTTGTGTGTGTCCATTCACTGGGCAATTCTCTGTGTCTGTTTCCTGCCCTCTCTTCTCGTCCTTCTCCTCCTGTCCTCACTGGGATTCAATCCTGGGAAACTCCGATGTGGGAGAGAGGCTTCCTACCACCTGTGCCATCTTAGTTCCCGCTTTTTTTTTGGCATGTCTCATCTTGGCTTTCCCTTGTGTCACTCTCCTGTTATGTCATCATCTTGCTGCATGGCTTGGCGGGGCCTGACGGCACACCCATGTGCAGGGCCAGGGGGCTCATCTGCTTGCGGGGCCTGACGGTGCACTCGCACATGGGACCTGGTGGCCCACACGCCTTCTATATTTTTCTTTATTTTTACTTGGAGGTCCTGGGGATCGAACTCAGGTCCCTCCATAAGGGAGATGGATACCCAACAATTTGAGCCACATCCACCCCCCAATACCATACCGCTTTTACCTCTGTAGTTTTGTAGTATGCTTTAAAGTCAGGTAGCATGATTCTTCCACTTTCATTTTTCTTTTCCATATGTTTTTGGCTATTCAGAGCCCCTTGCCCTTCCAAGTAAATTTTATAATTGGCTTTTCCAATTCAGTAAAAAATGCAGTTGTAATTTTTATTGGGATTGCATTAAATCTGTATATCAATTTGTGCAGGATGGACATGTTAAAGATATTCAGTCTTCCAATACATGAGCATGGAATATTCTTCCATTTATTTACATCTTCTTTGATTTCCTTTAACAGTGTTTTTGTAGTTTTCTGTATACAAGTCCTTTACATCTTTAAGTTTATTCCTAGATATTTGATTCTTTTAATTACTATTGTAAATGTAATTTTTTTCTTGATTTCCTCCTCAGATTGCTCATTAGTGTACAGAAATGCTACTCATTTTTGCATGTTGATCTTATATCCTGCTAATTTACTGAACTCATTTATTAGCTCTAGAAGGTTTTTTTTGTAAATTTTTGGGGACTTTCCACATATAGGATCATGTCATCTGCAAATAGTGAAAATTTTAATTCTTCCTTTCCAAGTTGGATTATTTTTATTTCTTTTTCTTGCCTATGTGTTCAAGCTAGTACTTATAACACAATGTTAAATAAGAGTGGTGACAGTGGACATCCTTGCCTTTTCCAGATCTTAGAGGATAAGACTTTAACATTTCACCATTGAGTATGATGATAGCTGTGGGCTTTTCATATATATCCTTTATCATGTTGAGGAAGTTTCCTTCTATTCCTATCTTTCGAAGTGTTGTTTTTTATAAAATCAATTTTATTGATACATATTAATAAAGCATATAATTCCTCCAAGGTGTACAAACAATGGTATTTGCTATAATTACATATTTGTGCATTTATCACTTCAATCATTATTAGAGCATTTTCATTATTTCAATAAAAATAATAATAAAGAAAAAAACAGACAAGGATACAAACAAGAAAATTCTTTACCTCTCAATCTCTCTATGCTTCCCCCACTGTACATAGCTGCTGTTTCTGGATATTCTATCCAAAGTGTATAATCAATGGTTCATAGTATAATCACAATGTTGTACATTCATCATCTTAAAAATTCTAGAACAATTTCATTACTCCAAAAAGAAAGACTCCAGACACAGTAGCATTCTTTCCTCAGACGTACATAACAACTAATCTTTCAACTTTATGAATTGATTTATATTTATATTTTATATAAATGGATTCATACAATATATAGTACTCTGTATCTGGTCTCCTTCACTTAGTATAGTGGTTTTTTTTGTCTGATATTAACATTGTATAGTATTAACTTACATTTGTTCTGCTTCAAGGAAAAATGGCCTTATATATGCAACTCTACCCATATTCATATTTCATATAATATATTTATATTTCACATAATATATTTAGTGCATAATAGGGCAATCATACAGTATTTTTCCTTTTGTATGTCTGGCTTGCTTCACTCAGCATAATGTCCTCTAGGTTCATCCATGTTGTCATATGTTTCATGACTTCATTTCTTCTTACCACTGCATAATTTTCCATCATGTGTATACTCCAGAATTTGTTTATCCATTCATCAGTTGATGGATACCTGGGTTGTTTCCAAATTTTGGCTATCATGAATAATGCTGCTTTGAACATCCGTGTGCAGATGTCTATTCGTGTCACTGCTCTCAGTTTTTTTGAGTATATACCTAGCAATGATATTGCTGGGTCCCATGGCAAGTCTATATTCAACTTCGTTAGGAACTGCCAAACAGTCATCCACAGTGGCTGTACCATTCTGCATTCCCACCAACAGTGAATAAGCATTTCTATATCTTCACATCTTCTCCAACATTTACAGTTTTCTGACTTCTTAATAGCGGCCAGTCTAATAGGTGTGAAATGATATTTCATTGTAGTTTTGATTTGCATTTCCCTAATCGCTAGTGATGTTGAACATTTTTGCATGTGTTTATTCATCATTTGTATTTCTTCTTTGGACAATTGTCTTTTCAAGTCTTTTGCCCATTTTTTAATCAGATACTTTGTTTATTGTTGAGTTGTATGCTTCCTTATATATCATGGATATTAAACCCTTATCAGATATGTGATTACCAAATATTTTCTCCCATTGAGCTAGCTGCCTTTTCACCCTTTTGACAAAGTCCTTTGAGGTAGAAAAGTGTTGAATTTTGAGGAGGCACAAAAATCCTCAACAGAATATTTGCAAACAGAATCCAAAAGCACATTAAAAGAATTATACACCACAATTAAGTGGGTTTTATCCCAGGTATGCAAGGGTGATTCAACATAAGAAAATCAATTAGTGTAATAAGCCACATTGATAAATTGAAGAAGAAAAATCACATGATCACAAGAAAAGGCATTTGACCAAATATAGCACCCTTTCTTGATAAAAACCCTCCAAAAGATAGGAATAGAAGGAAGTTTTCTCAATATGGTAAAGTGCATATATGAAAAATCTACAGCTATCATTGTACTCAATGGTGAAAGACTGAAAGCTTTCTTACTGAGATCAGAACAAGACAAATATTCCCACTGTCACCATTATTATTCAGTATTATGCTAGAAATTCTAGCTAGAGCAATTAGGCTAGACAAAGAAATGAAAAGCACCAAAATAGGAAAGAAGAAGTAAAACTTTCACTATTCACTGATGACATGATCCTATAGCTAGAAAATCCCTAAAAATCCATAACAAAGCTGCTAAGATTAATAAACGAGTTCAGAAAAGTGGTGGGATACAATTTAATATGCAAAAATAAGTAGTGTTTCTATCCACTATTGATGTGCAATCTGAGGAGGAAATCAGAAAAAAATTCCATTTATAAAAGCCATGAAAACAATAAAATATTTAGGAATAAACTTAACAAAGGACATAAAGGGACTGTATTCAGAAAACTACAAAACATTCCTAAAAGAAACTGAAGAAGACTTAAATAAATGGAAAAACATTCTGCGTTCATGGATTGGAAGACTAAATATCGTTAAGACATCAATTCTACCAAAACTGATTTACAGATTCAATGCATCCCAATAAAAATCCCAACAGCCTTTTTTGCAGAAATCGAAAAGCCAACAATCAAATTTGTTTGGAAGGGCAAGAGTCCCCAAATAGCAAAAAAATATCTTAAAAAAGAAGAATGAAATTGGAGTTACTTCCTGACTTTAAAGCATATTACTTAGTTACAGTGGTAAAATCAGCATGGTACTGGCATAAGGACAGACAGATTGACCAATGGGGCTGAATTGAGAACTCAGAAATTGACCCTCACATCTACAGCCAAGTGATTTTTTTTTCTTTTTTTTTTTTTTTTTTAAGATTTTATTTATTTATTCATTTATCCCCCCCCCCCTTGCTGCTTGTGCTCACTGGGTCAGCTAACCACGCCGTGCGGGCGGGCTTGCCTTCACCAGGAGGCCCCTGGGAACCGAACCCGGGGCCTCCCATATGGTAAACGGGAGCCCTACTGATTGAGCCACAGCCGCTTCCCCAGCCAAGTGATTTTTGACAAGGTGGTCAGAGAAATTTCCAGCTGGGCCAGAACAGTTTATTCAACAAATGGCACTGGGAGAACTGGATAGCCATATCCAAAAGAAAAAAGAAGACCCCTACCTCACACTTTATACAAAAATTAACTCAAAATGGATCAAGGACTTAATATATATATATATATATATAAACCATAAAACTCCTAGAAGAAAATATAGGAAAACATCTTCAAGATCTTGTGGTAGGTTGTAGTTCCTTAAACCTTATGCCCAAAGCACGAGCAACAAAAGAAAAAAGAGATAAATTGAAGTGTTTCTATCAAGAAAGGATGCTGTATCTTGTTAAATGGTTTTACTGCATCAATAGAGATAACCATGTGATTTTTTTCTTTCACTCTTTTAATGTGGTGTATTACATTGATTTTTTTATGTTGAACCATCCTTGCATATCAAGGATAAAACGCGCTTGATCATGGTGCATAATTCATTTGATGTGTTGTTGAATATGATTAGCAAGAATTTTGTTGAAGATTTTAGCATCTAATTTCATTAGAGACATTGGTCTCTAGTTTTCTTTTGGCGTCTTTAGGTGGCTTTGGTATTAGGGTGATGTTTGGCTCATAGAATGAGTTAAGTAATATTCCCCCCACTTATATTTTTTTGAAGAGTTTAAAGTTTAAGTAGAATTGGTATTAGTTCTTTCTGGAATTATTGGTAGAATTCACCTGTGAAGCCATCTGGTCCTGGGATTTTCTAGATTGAGAGGTTTTTGATGGCTGATTCAATCTTTTACTTGTAATTGGTCTGTTGATTTTATCAATTTCTTCTTTGATCAATGTAGGTTGCTTGTGTGTTTGTAGAAATTTGTCTATTTCATCTAAATTATGCATCTTTTTGGCATATAATTTTTCAAAGTATCCTCTTATGATACGCTATTTCTGTGGGGTCAGTGATGATAACCTTTCTAGCATTTTTTATTTTATTTTCATCTTTTCTTTTTTCTTCTCTGTTAGTCTAGCTAAGGATTTGTCAATTTTAGTAATCTTCTCAAAGAATCAGCTTTCAGTTTTGTTAATTTTTCTAGTTTTTTTAAATTGTCAATTTCATTTAGTTCTTCTGTAATCTTTATTTCCTTCTTTCTGCTTGCTTTGGGATTAATATGTTGCTGTTTTCCTAGTTCCTCCAGACAAAGAGTTAGGTCTTTTATTTTAACTCTTTCTTCTTTTTTAACATAGGCATTTATGGCTATAAATTTCCCTCTCATCACTGCTTTAGCTACATTCCATAGGTTTTGAGGAGCTGTGTTCTCATTTTCATTTGTTTCAAGGTATTTACATATTTCTTTTGCAGTTTCCTCTTTGACACACTGATTGTTTAAGAGTGTGTTGTTTAACTTCCATATCTTTGTGCTTATTCTGGTTCCCTGCCCCTTATTAATTTCCATCTTTATTCTATTGTGGTCAGAGAAATTTCTTTGTATAATTTTGATCTTTCTAAATTTGTTGAGACTTGTTCTGTGACTTAGCATGTGGTCTATCCTGGAGAATGATCCATATGCTCTCAAGAAGAATGAATATCTTGCTGTATTTGGGTGTAATGTTATGTATATGTTTATTAGGTCTAGATCCTTTAATGTATTATTCAAGGTCTCTGTTTCTTTTTTAACCCTCTGTAGAGATGTTCTGTCTAATGGTGATAATGGTGTATTAAAGTCCCCCACTATAATTGTAGAGGTATCTATTTCTCCCCTTAGTTTTTCAATGTATTATCCTCATTATTTTGGGGCACCCAGGTTAGGTGCATAAATATTTATTATTGTTCTTTCTTCTTGATAAATTACCCCTTTTATTAATATATACTGTCCTTCCTTGTCTTTTACAATAGTTTTGTATTTAAAGTCAATTTTGTCTGATATTAGTATAGCTACTTCTGCCCCTTTTTGGTTATTGTTTGCATGTAAAATCATTTTCCAACCATTCACTTTCAGCCTCCTTGCATCCCTGTGTCTAAGGTGAGTTTCTTGTAGAAAGCATATAGGTGGGTAATATTTCCTTATCCATTCTGCCAATCTGTTTCTTTTGGTTGGAGAGTTTAATCCATTAACATTCAATGTTATTATTGTCAAAGCAGTAACTACATTAGCCATTTTTCTTTAGGTTTGTATGTATCATAATTTATTTTTATTTCTCTTTTTATCTTTTTAGGTATTCTCACTAATAATCTTCCTTTATGAACTCACCTCCAACACTGTCTCTCCTGTTTTTTTCCTTTCAATCTGTGGGACTCCCTTTAGTATTTCTTGAAGGGCAGTCCTCTTGTTGACAAACTCTCTTAATTTGTGTTTATCTGAGAGTATATTGAACTCTCCCTCATTTTTGAAAGCCAGCTTTGCTGGATGCAGAATTCTTGGCTGGCAGTTTTTTTTTTTTTTCTTTTAGCACCTTAACTATGTCATACCACTGCCTTCTTGCCGCCATGGTTTCAGATGAGAAATGAGCACTTACTCTTTTTTACTTTTAAGCAGTTTTATTGATATATATTCACATACCATATGATCTCTCCAAAGTGTATAATCAATGGCTTTTAGTATAATCACAATGTTCTGCATTCATCACCACAAAAATTTTTAGAACAATTTCATTATTCCAAAAAGGAAAAGTCCACACACCTTAGTAGTCACCTCTCAATTGTTCTATCCTTTCCCAGCACTACATAACCACTAATAAAATGTCATCTTTATAAACTGATTTATATTTACATTTTATAAATGTATCATACAATATGTACTACCTTGTGTCTGGTTTCTCTCACTTAGTATAATGTTTTCTACCCCCTGATATTAACTTCTGGTTGTATTAACATACATTTGTTCAATTTCAAAGAAAAATGTTCTTATAAATGCAATTTTAACCACATTCATATTTCACATATGGTTTTACTATGTTATACAGTCCCATTTCACATTTTTATCTTTCCTTTTAGTAATATACATGACCTTAGACTTTCCCTTTATACCACTGTTATACCCATATAATAGTACAGCTAGTTACAAACATAATGTAGTGCTTTCACCTTTTCTATTCATTTCCATAGATTAACACACATCCTTTTTTTACCAATTCTGCATAAGTTAGCCCTCAGTTTTCCATTCTCTAACTTCATTCTATTTTCTGGTGACCCATATTCAGGTTATTAACTCCATGATATTACACAATATATTTAGTTTATAGTAGCACAATCATACAGTATTTGTCCTTTTGTGACTGGCTTGCTTCATACCAAATAATGCCGTCCAGGTTCATCCATGTTGTCAGATGCTTTATGACTTCATTTATTCTTACAACTGCATAATATTCCATCGTGTGTATACACCACAGATTGTTTATCCATTCATCGGTTGATGGACACCTGAGTTCTTTCCATCTTTTGGCAATCATGAATAATGCCTCTATGAACTTCGGTGTGCAGATGTCTGTTTGTGTCACTGCTCTCAGTTCTTCTGGGTATATACCTAGTATTGGTATTGCCTGGTAACATGACAAATGTATATTCAACTTCTTTAGGAACTGCCAAACAGTTCTCACAGTGGCTAGACATTCCCACCAACATTGAATAAGTGTTCCTCTCTCTCCACATTCTCTCCAAAACTCGTAAATTTAATAATGACCTTTCTAATAGGTGTGAAATGATATCTCATTGTAGCTTTGATTTGCATTTCCATAATCGCTAGTGATGTTGAATATTTTTTCATGATTTTTTTTGCCATTAGTGTTTCTTTTTTGGACAAATGTCTATTCAATTCTTTTTTATTTATTTATTTTTTTTATGGGTAAAAATAAAAATTCTCACAATACATACAAACATTTGCAAAATGATATATAAATATATATGCATATATGTGTATTTGCTTACAAAAATGTTATATATATATATATATATATATATATATACACACATATATTTTAAGAGGTGCTTAGATTACCCAAAATATTACACGGAACCCACTGGGATTCCCATGTTGCCCACCTGCCACACCTCCCACCACATCCCAGACAAATATCTCCCAAAGTGTGGCCCACCACCCTCAATAAGCTTACACATCCTGGAGTCTTGCCACCAACCATAGACCACAGTTCACACTGTAGACCACACTCTCTACCACTCAGTTCTGAATGGTGTGTGCTGATTTAAAATGGCCTACATCCGTTGCCACAACAGTACGCAGGACAACCTCCAACTCCCAAAGAAGCCCCTGTATTTCAACTGCTCATCCCCTCCCTACCCCAAAAGTGTCAAGTGGCCACTGGCTCCACCTCATTGTTATAATTTCTTGCATTGCTAGAATCACCATATGTGAACAAGAGAATACCATCAAGTCCACTCTAGTCGATAGTTCTTCCCTCAATCCTGAGGGGACTGGGATGGTGATGTCCACTCCAACTCCAAGTGAGAGAAGGCTTATATCCCATGGATATGGTGGGTGGGATGATCCTGCCTGCAGATGCAGGCCCTCTCTATTCCCTGGGATGGCCATTGCCCATCGTTGTCTCCTCACCAGGTGACTTGGATGTGTCCATTGAGCTGTAGGGTAGGAGTTGCAGCTCCACCTAGATTTCATGCACACGTGGCACATAGGTAGGCCAGAGGCTCCAGTCTCTGGAAGTATACCTAAAAACTCCAGCATCACATATAGGTTTGATTAGAAGGGACTGGTGAACCATGTGCAGGGAGGACTTATTTGAGTCGAATTCTGTCACTCTCAGGAACACAGATTCCAAAATAGAACCCACTGATAAGGCATCAGGCTCTGGAGCTATCCCCCCTTATATAGGACCAGGTTGTCTCCGGAGCTCTCAGGAACCCCACTGATTGGGGTGATAGGCACTTAGATATTCTATGAGCTCCTACTGAGGTATGCTTAAGAGTTACCTCTGGGATGACCTCCCGAATCTCTTTGAAGTCTCTTAGCCACTTGAACTCATTTGTCTTTACCATTTCCCCCTTTTATTCAAGGTCTTTTTCCAGTTGTGCTGCCAGTTGCACTTGGTATTAATCCCTCGTTGCCAGGGAGGCTCATCCCCGGGAGTCATGTCCCACGTTGGGGGGAAGGTAATGCAATCATATGCTGAGTTTGGCTTAGAGAGAGGCCACATTTGAGCAACAAGGAGGATCTCAGGTGGCAACCCTTAGGCACCCCAAACTGCAGGCTAAGTCTCATTTACAAGAGCAAAGACTCACAAGGGTAGTCATCAATAAAAAAAAACCACATCAGTGGGTCATCCTATTTTGAAAGGCACTGTCCCTACACTCAGAGGACTATTGCTGCTCCCTTGGAGACTGTTTCAGAGCTCTCCAGGCTAGGAATTCAGATTCCCTCATTTATTGTGTGATTATCCACCCATCGTGACCATGCCCCATCCCCCGATCCTTTGAATGATTTTGTATATCTTTCATGTATATTCGGATGAACCAATCCCCACGAAACCACCCCCCAGACACCCCCCCAATAATCCCCCGCAGTACCCATTGTAACCCTTCTGTGATCCAAATTCTCCATGAACATTTAGTCCATAAAATAATCAAATACACTTACCAGGAAAAAGAAACAAATGTGATAAGCTTACATGCAAGAGACAAACATAAGGAAACTCAGGGGGAAAAAAAAAAAAAAGAGAGAGAGAGAAGGAAAAAAAACAAATAATCAAACAAAGAACAAAACAAAATAAAATATAATTAGTGGATTGGTACATTCAAAAAATGGGCAAAAAAGCAAAGGAAATGCCTTTTATATATATATATTCATTTTTTTTTCCTTTCCCTTTTCTTTTTTCCCTTTTTTCCTTCCCTTTATCACTGTGTTATCGGATGTCTGGTGTGCCATGACACCTTCCTCCTCTCAATCCCCATTGTCTCCCAATATTTCATTTAATTTTCAAAGAAGTTTTAGGTCACAGCAAAGTCACACACGGAGTGCCGGAGACTCCCAGATACCAAACCACCCCCCCTTCCCCACCCCATATTAACTCCCCCCCCCTTTTTTTTGGTTGTTAGCATTGTTATAACTGTTATGCAGATAGCAAAATATAGCAACTAAACATTGTCAGTGATTTACAGTATAGTTTACAATTTAGATGATACAGTTTAATAATTTTGATTATATTTACCATGTCCTGTGTCCATTACTGTAAGGTAATGAAAAACCTTCCCCATGACCACCAAACAACCCATTAGATCATGACTGTTCCCTTCTCCACAGCCCCCCAGGGCCCGTGATACCCCCCCTCTCCCAACCATTGGAATGTCAAGATTCACAGTTACATGCCCTGGGGATTTGAACCAGCCCTTCCTAATCCACCCACCCCCCAGTGCTGCACAACCAAACCCAGGAACACCACCACTCATCTACCCCATCCCCCAACATGCAACCACACTCTATCCCTTTACCATAGATTATGTCCATATGGGTGATGGCTCAAAGCCTGCTCTTCTCTTACTCTCCTTTGTTAACCTATCTTCCAGACCATGGTTCTCAGAGACTGCTCACTTTCCTCAGTTCAGATCAGTGAGGTCATATACTGTTCATCCTTCAGTGCTTGACTTGCTTCACTCAACATAAGGTCTTCAAGATTCATCCACGTTATTCCATGTGTTAGCACTTTGTTCCTTCTTACAGCTGAATAATATTCCATTGTATGTATGTACCACATTTTGCTTATCCATTCGTCTGTTGATGGGAACCGGGGCTGATTCCAACTTTTGGCAGTGGTGAACAATGCGGCTATGAACATTGGTGTGCATATATCTGTTTGTATTTTTGTTTTCAGTTCTTCTGGGTAGATACCCAGCAGTGGAATTGCTGGATCATACGGAAGATCTATTGCTAGTTTTCTGAGGAACCGCCAAACTGTCCTCCACAGTGGCTGGATCATACGGCAGTCCCACCAGCAGTGGATGAGGGTTCCTATTCCTCCACATCCTCTCCAACATTTAGTGTCTCCTGTTTTTTTAATAGCTGCCATTCTGATGGGTGTAAGATGGTATCTCATTGTAGTTTTGATTTGCATTTCCCTGATAGCAAGCGATGTTGAGCATTTGTCCACGTGCTTTTTAGCCATTTGTATTTCTTCCTTGGAGAAGTGTCTTTTCAGGTCACTTGCCCATTTATGAAATGGATTGTTTGTCCTTTTATTTTCAAGGTGTAGGGTTTCTTTATATATGCAGGATATTAGGCTCCTATGAGATATATGGTTGCCGAATATTTTTTCCCATTGGGTAGGCTGCCTTTTTATTTTCTTAATAACATCCTTTGAGGTGCAGAAGTTTTTAATTTTGAGGAGATCCCATTTATCAATTTTTTCTCTTGCTGCTTGTGCTTTGCTGTGAAGTTCATGAAACCATTTCCTATTACAAGGTCCTGTAGATGCTTCCCTACATTATCTTCCAAGGTTTTTATGGTTTTGGCTCTTATATTTAGATCTTTGATCCATCTTGAGTTGATTTTTGTATAAGGTGTGAGATGGTATTCTTCTCTCATTCTTTTGGATATGGATATCCAGTTCTCCAAGCATCACTTGTTAAAGAGGCCATTCTCTCCCAACTAAGTGGGCTTCGTGGCCTTGTCAAATATCGTATGACTGTATATGCGAGGATCTATATGAGAATTCTCAATTCAGTTCCATTGGTCAGTAGGTCTATCCTTGTGCCAATACCATGCAGTTTTGATCACTGTAACTTTGTAGTATGTTTTAAAGTCAGGTAATGTGATACCTCCAACTTCATTTTTCTTTTTCATTATATCTTTGGCAATTCGGGGCCTCTTGGCTCTCCAAATATATTTTGTGGTTAGTTTTTCCAGTTCCTTAAAAAATATAGTGTTGACTTTTATTGGGATTGCATTAAATCTGTAGATTAGTTTGGGTAGGATAGACATCTTGATGATGTTTAGTCTTCCCATCCAAGAACAGGGAATATTTTTCCATTTATTTAAGTCTTCTTTGATTTCCTTTAACAGTGTTGTGTAGTTTTCTGTATATAAGTCCTTTACATCTTTAGTTAAATTTATTCCTA
>JAKSZT010053809.1:111650-145392 GCA_026826555.1 Tolypeutes matacus
AAGTTTTTTTCTTTTAGTGTTTTGACTATGTCATACCACTGTCTTCTTGCCTCCATGGTTTCAGCTGAGAAATCAGCACTTAATCTTATTGTGCTTCCCTTGTATGTGATGGTTCTCTTTTCTCTTGCTGCCTTGAGTATTTTCTCTTTGTCTTGAGCATTGGACAATTTGACAGGTATATGTCTTGGAGTTGGCCTGTTGGGATTTATAGTATTTGGGGTGTGTTGTGCTTCCTGGATCTGCACATGCATCTCTCTCAATAGAGTTGGGAAGTTTTCAGCCATAACTTCCTTCAACACTCCTTCTGTTCCTTTTCCCTTCTCTTCTCCTTCTGGGATGCCCATAATGCGTATGTTTGTATGTTTTGTATTATCGGTTAATTCCCTGAGACCATGCTGGATTTTTTATATCTTTTTGTCTATCTGTTCTACAATCTCTTTGATTTCAACTGTGTTGTCTTCCATATCACTAATTCTTTCCTCTGCCTGTTCAAATCTGCTGCCATGTGAGTCCAGCGTCTTTTTCATTTCTTGATTTGTGTCTTTGTTCACCATCATATCCATTACATTTTTAGGTGTGTTAGCTATTTCTTCAGTATGTTCTCCCAGTGTCTTCTTTATATCCTTAATCTCTTCCTTCAGTTCTTTAAGTTGGTCCATGATATTTGTTTGGATAGCTTTGATTAGTTGTTCGATGTACTGCATTGCTTCCTGGTTTTTATTTTGTGCACTGGACTGGTCCATGTTTTCCAGTTTCTCAGAGTCATTTGTATTTTTCTGTTGCCCTCTGGTCATCATATTATCTTGATGGGTTTGTTCAGTTGATTAACTTTTCTCTATGCTCTAGAATTTTATTTAGGTGTTGGTTCTGCGTGTGAGTTAATTTTTCTCTTTGGCAGTTTTTCTTCTTATTTTATTTCCTTGCTTCTTTCTATGTTCCCTTGAAGGCAAAAGGTTAGGGCCAGAGGAATCAAAAGATGTAAGGAAGGCAGAAGGATGATAGAAATATTGATAAAAGTTAGAAGAGGGGCAAAATGAGACTTAATGAAATGAATATTTAACTTGTGTAAGCAGTGTAGAGTACTAGGAAAAAATATGGAGTTCCTACAATGGACTGGGCAAACAAATGGAGGAATATATATATATAGTGATTTAGAAGGCTAGAATTATGAGGAGCGAGAGAAATATTAGAGAAAGGTCTGAAAGGAAAAAGTTAATACCAAAAAAAAAAAAAAAGATGGAATAGAAATTGACACCCTTAACTTGTGGGCCTATGAAAAATTTTTGTCTCTAATAGCCACAATAGAAAACAGAAGGCAGAAAGATGCAGGGCGGATAAGCGATAGTTTGTAATACAGAATCAATATATACAGCAAGGGGAAAATTACTGAAAAAGAAGCCCAGCAAAGAATTGACAAGGTGGCACCACCTGTTTAAAAAAAAAAAAAATAGAAGGAAATAGGAAGGGGGGAGGAAAGAGGAAATAATTGCAATAGACCAGAAAGCAACAGAGAGAAACCAAAGATCCACACAGGCAAGCAGTCAAACAGAGCTAAGGGAGGTGAATGATTCCCCTAGGGTCCACGTGGATCCTTCCTGCCTACTTGTGTTTATCAATGAATTTCCCCACAGGGTTCTATATGCAGGTCCTGAAGCAGCTTTTAGCTATTAAACTAAATTTTTTTTTTTTAAAGATTTTTTATTTATTTATTCATTTCTCCCCCCCTTCCTGCTGTGCTCGCTGGGTCAGCTAACCACGCCGTGCGGGCGGGCTTGCCTTCACCAGGAGGCCCCGGGAACCGAACCCAGGGCCTCCCATATGGTAAACGGGAACCCTACTGATTGAGCCACAGCCGCTTCCCAGCTAAACTAAATTAAAAAGGATTTATTTTTCATTTGTTGAGGTGACCTCACTATTTTTTTTAAATTTTTTTTTTTTTTTTTAGCCAAATGCAGGACCCAAAATAATTCCTCCTCTAGACCAACCCCCTTATGGAAGGGATACTAGCTCGGCCCGTGGAAATTAATCAAGCACGTTCCACTTTCTGGACTCCCCAGGTTAGCTGTAGCTCTGTTGTTAGTCAGTGAGGAGTGCTAAAGACAGCGGATTCCGCCCCTTCTGCAGCCCAGCTTGAGCGTCACCGGGCTGCTCAGTAAATCAGTTTGAGTGCAGATTCGCGTCTGCTCTCAGCCTAATGCTGCTTCAGGTCGGCTTATCTGCTCCCCAAAGCTATGGGGCAGTGGAGGCAGCCAGATCGATGTCTAAAAATATAAAATACCCTTCCCTGTATTCCAACAGAACCCTCCCTTTTTTGGGAAGTGTCCCTTCTTCCTGACTCCGCAGTGGCCCGGGTCTTATCCCTGGGTGGCTAGGGAAATCAGCTTCGTTCCCCGACCAAAATCCCCCCTCCGGTTCACCGGGTGCTGATTAGCTCGTTTGTTCTGTTCACACAAGTTCCAAGGGGCGCCAGGCAGCCAGATCCCCAGAAAATAAAACTTCTTCGCCCCGCCCACGGCTCCAAATGGCCGTTTTATTTAATTTTATTTTTTTTTCCCTAACTGCAGGGCTCAGCCACCCGTGCCAACCTCCACAGGCAGCCTCAAAACTCACGAATCTCCACTGTTCCGTCCACGCCGCCGATCCGCGCAGATAGATGTCCCAAGCTTCTCACTCCATGCGTGCACAGCCCAGACCCCCTGGCAGGACCCTGTCCACAATCCGCCTTGCTCTGGGAGCTTGCAGTGTGTGCCCTCCTACACTAACGCCATCTTGGCCCCTATCTCTGCCCTGTTTCTTTCTTTCAGGTTGTAAGACTCCCTTTTATAGTTTCTACAAATATGGATGCTTTTTATGAACTCTCTTAGTTTTTGTTTGTTTGTGAATATTTTAAACTTACCTTCATTTTTGAAGGACAATATTGCTGGATAAAGAATTCTCAGCTGGCAATTTTTCTCTTTCAGTATCTTAATTGCATCATCTCACTGTCTTCTCACCTCCTTGGTTTCTGATGAGAAATCTGCACTAAGTCTTACTAGGCATCTCTTGTATGTGATGATTTTCTTCTCCCTCTCTGCTCTCAGAATTTTCTCTTTATCTTTCATGTTTGACATTCTGCATAGTATGTGTCTTGGAGTAGGTTTATTTGTATTTATTCTGACTGGGGAACACTGTGCTTCTTGGACACATAAATTCATTTCTTTCATGAGAGTTGGGAAATTTTCAGCCATTATTTCTTCAAATACTCTTTCTGGCCCTTTTCCATTCTCTTCTCCTTCTGGAACTCCCAAGACACATATGTTGCTGTGTTTCATGTTATCATTCAATTATCTGAGCATTTGCTGAATTTTTTCCATTCATTTCTCTCTTTGTTCTTTTCTCTCTTCAATTTCAGCTGTTTTGTCATCTGTATCACTTATTCTTTCTTCTGTCATTTCAAGTCTGTTTTATGCCTTTAATGTGTTTTTTATCTCACTTATCATGTCTTTAATTCTCATGAGCTATGTTATTTTTCTTTACAGGTTTTCAAATTCTTCTTTGTGCTCACTCAGTGTCTTCCTGATGTCCTTTAACTCTTTAGCCATATTGTCTTTCAACTCCTTAATTTTATTTTGGATATTAATGTGAATCTTGTTGATTAGTTGTCTCAAATCCTGTGTCTCATCTGGGGCTTAGAATCTTCCTTTACTTAGGACATGTCTTCCATTTTCTTAGTATGGATTGTAAATTTTTGCTGATGTCTAGATATCTGATTAGGATGGTGAGTTTACTCAGATGCCCAATTTCTCTCTCTTTCATAGGGATTTAGTGGTGGGAGGCTGTGTGTTACTGCTGTTGTTTGATTCTTAGTTCAACTTGTTCTGCAATTTTGGGATTTTTTCTCTTAGTTTCTCAAATCTGGGCCCTGGACCCAAGCATTCAGCACTCAATTTTATCAAGCTTCCCTTATATATAATGGATCTCTTTTCTCTTGTTGCTTTCAGAATTCTTTCTTTGTCTTGAGTATTGACAATTTGATAAGTATGTGTCTTGTGGTAGGTCTGTTAGGATTTGTATTGTTTGGAATGCACTGTGCTTTCTGGACATGTACATCCATGTCCCTCAAGAGAGTTGGCAAATTTTCAGCTATTATTTCCTCCAACACTCTTTCTGCCCCCTTTCCCTTCTCTTATCCTTTTGGGATGCCTATAATGCATATATTTGTGTGTTTTGTGTTGTCACTCAATTCCCTGAGTCCCTACTGAATTTTTTCTATCTTTTTATGTATCTGTTCTTCCATCTGTGTGATATCAGATGTTCTATCTTCAACACCACTAATTCTTTCCTCTGCCTATTCAAATCTGCTGTTATGTGTTTCCAGCATATTTTAAAATTTATTGCATTGTGCCTTTCATCAGCATCAGATCTGTTATCTTTTTATGTATGCTTACAATTTCTTCTATATATTCCCCCAGTGTCTTCTTGATATCCTTTATCTCATCCTTCACTGCATTAAGTTGATTCATGATATTTGTTTGGACATCCTTGATTAGTTGTTCCATCTTCTGTGTCTCCTTCTGTTTTTTAGTTTGTTCATTAGACTGGGTCATGTCTTCCTGTTTCTTAGTATGGTTTGTAATTTTTTTTTTTTTTTGGTGTCTAAGCATATGTTTATCTTGATGGGTTTATTCATTTGGTTAGCTTCTCTTTCAACTCTAGGGTTTTATTTCATTTAGTTTTGTGTTAAGGGTCCACTTTGACACTTGGTTCCACTTATTCTATATCCTTGTAGTTGAATGTGTTCCCACAAGAAATATTACAACCACAGAAAAGAAAAGAAAGAAGATGATGATAATAATAATAATAATAATAATAATAATAATAAGATGGAAAAGGAACAATAAAAGAACTTAGAAATAAAATAAATAATAAGAGTGAAAATCATAAAAAATTAGAAGGAAAAAGAATTAGAAATGGTAGAATTAAAAAAAGAAATAGGAACAAAATAGAATAAAAGAAAATACCAGAAAGATGAGAAGATAAGAAAGAAAATAAAAAGCAAACAAGAGAAGGTAAAAAGAAATAAAAATAATGGGAGAGGGAAAAATGAAAGAAAGAAAAGAAATAAAGAAACTAAGGAGAAAAAAGTAGGAAAAGGAAAAAAAAGAAAAAGAAAAAAACCCCAGGAAAACAAGCTTCCCTCTTTGGCCACTAGGAACTCTCTCAAGATTCCAGTGCTCATCAATCAATCACCCTGCAGCCTGTCCTCCACAGGTAAGGTACCCAGATGTAGAGAAAAATATAAAGAATAAAAAAATACGGAAATAAAAAAAATAAAATAACAAATCAAAAAAAACTTAAAAAAAGCTCAATTATAAGTTCTTTATCCCGAGGCTGTTTTTCCCCCAACTCTTACTCCCCCAGGGAGCCCCTGACAACCTGCTGGATTGCTCTCTGGACCCCTTCTCTTCAGTGCTGCTTGGCCTCATCCCACACCACTATTCCTCAGACAGGTTAAACCTTTTTTTTTTTTTGCACATACTGGGAATTGAACCTGGGACCTGATCTATGTGAGGCAGGTGTTCAACCACTGAGCTATACCCACTCCACTTGTTAGACTTCTGAGGGATTGTTGTATTCCTCTGCCTACCCTCTTTTCCCTCAGGCCAATTGGGCTTCTGATTGTTTTCCAGTTGCCTCCCCCAGCTTTCCTCTCTACCAGGTTGTTTGGCACCTGTTAGCTCACGCCATCACTGACCCAGTTCCTCTCTCTTTTGTTGTGGGTGGGTATGACAGCTTGCCTGATCAGCTCCCCCTCCTCTTCATCCAATGGCATCTTTCCATTTTTTCCCTCTGGTATACCTGCCCCCTTACACCACTCTCCCTCTGAGTTGGCTGAGTGTCAGCCCCACAGTTCTTTGTCCTGCAGCTTCCCCACCTCAAGAGCCTGCTGGATACTGGGACACTCTCTTGGTCACCCCGAGGCTTTCCTCACTCTTGGAGCCAGCTGAGTGCTGGTCTTCAAGCTAAGTAACCCCCTGTCTTCCCTGTCCCTCTGAGCTGTCTGTGTGCTGGCTTAAGTGCTCTATCTCCTATGGCTTTCCCCTGGCCAACTGGTTCCCCAATGTTTAGCTGCCCTCTTCACTTGCCCCATAGTCCCATGGCTTCCCTTCTGCCAGATAAACTTGCCTACCTTCCTGCAGTTTCTGGAGGAATAATGCAGTCTGCCATTTCATACTCCACCATCTTGGATCTCTCTCTAGCATTTTTTTATACTCAATTTCATGTAGTTCTGCAATAATCTTTCTTATTTCCTTCTTTCTATTTACTTTGGGATTTGTTTGTTTTTCTATTTCCTCCAGGTGTGCAGTTAGGTCTTTGATTTTAGCTCTTTCTTCTTTGTTAACATGGGCATTTATGGCTATAAATTTCCTTCTCAGCACTGCTCTAGCTGCATTTCATAGGTTTTCAGATTTTGTATTCTCATTTTCATTCATTTCAAAGTAGTTACTTATTTCTTTTGCAATTTCTTCCTTGACCCACTGATTGTTTAAGAGTGTGTTGTTTAACTTCCATATCTTTGTTCCTATTCTGGTTCTCTGCCCCTTATTAATTTCCATCTTTATTCCACTGTGGTCAGATAAATTACTTTGTATAATGTAAATCTTTCTAAATTTTTAGTATGTAATTTTTTTCTGTTGATGCCTAGGCACCTGTTGATCTTGAGATGCTTATTCAGTTGGTTAGTTTCTCTTTCTCATTTAGGGTTTTATTTTTGTTGGTTTTGTGCTAAGAGTCATCTTTATCACTTGGTTCAACTTATTCTTTTTTTTTCTTTTAGGAGGTACAGCAGATTGAACCCAGGACCTCGTAAGTGGAAAGCAGGTGCTCAAACATCTGCTTCCCAGTGAGAGTTGTTTTCTTCATTTGTTTGTTTTTGTTTTTAAGAGGTACTGGGCATCAAACCTGAGATCTAATACATGGGAAGAAGGTGCTCAATCACTTGATCTACATCTGCTCCCCTAAATTTATTCTATAGCCGTGTATATGCCTGTGCCAAACAGGAAAAATATTTGATTCACAAAAAAGAAAAGAAAGAAAAGAAAAAGAAAAAGCAAAGAAAAATAAAAAAGGAAGGAAAAAGAACTAAAAAGAGACAGAAAAAAATAATAAGAAGGAAAAACAGTAAACAGCATAAAAAATGTAAATGGTGAAAAAAAAGAAAGAGGAAAATATAAAATTTTAAAAATTCCAGATATGTGAGAAAAGATGATAGAAAAATAAAACAGGGCAAAGTAGGAAGGAAAAGAGAAAAGGGGGAAATGAAAGAAAGGTAAAGAAGAAAAAAATAAAAAGAGGAAGGAAAGAGAAAAAACAAAACAAAGATGTAAAATAGTAATAAATAAAAGATAAAAGGGAGGAAAAAGAAAAAAGGGAAAATAAAAGACAAGAGAAATTGAGACAAAAGAAAGAAAAGAAGAAAAACGGAAGAACAAGGAATGAAAATAAGGAAGAGGAGAATAAGAAACAAACAAGCAAAACAAAAGGAAACAAAAATTTGGGTCTTCCTCCTAAACCACCAGGACTGGCTAGGCATCTCCTCTCAGTCTGCTTGTTTTGGTCAATCAAGCGCCCCACAAAGAAAAAATAAAATACAAAAAATATATAAAAAATAAAAAAACATGCTTTCCTCTCAGGATACCAGCAATTCACTGGTATACTACTCTCCAGCTTCTTGTAACTGCCAATCAATCACCCCACAGACAGCCTCTCCTCCAGTACCTGAATAAAGAAAAAAAAATTAAAAATTTAAAAAAGGAAATAGAAAAAAGAGAGGGGGAAAAACCTCCAACTAAGTTCCCTCAGCTCTCCCTGTGGCTTGCCCTTCTCTTCCCTACCCTATGGAGGTTGGGCATAGCAGCTCCCCTCTCCCCAAGGGCTGGCTGCATGGCTCTCCATCCCCCATGGCCAGCCAGGAAGTTTTCCTCTCCTCCTGGGCCAGCTGGTAAACTCCCTTCTTCTCCAGGGCCAGCTGGGCAGCTTCCCTTTTTCCTGGTGCCCAGCTGGGATCCCTCCCTCTCCAGCCACCCTCTCCTATAGACCCTGCAACACCCTGGCTTCCCTTATGCCTGGGAAGCCTGCCTACCTTTCCACAGTTTCTAGAGGAAGAGTGCACTCTGCCATTCCTTATTCCACCATCTTGGATTTCTCTCTTTTTTAAAAAAAATGTAAGCATTTAGGGCTATGTATTTCCCTTTCAGCACTGCCTTTGCTGCAACTCATAGGTTTTGCTATGTTGTGTTCTCATTTTTGCTCATCTCAAGATAGTTACTGATTTCTTTTGCAATTTCTTCTTTGACCCACTGACTGTTTAGGAGTGTGTTGTTTAATCTTCATATATTTGTGAATTTTCCCATTTCCACCTGTTATTGATTTCCAGCTTCATTCCATTATGATTAAAAAAAGTGCTTTGCATAATTTCAATCTTTTTAAATTTATTGAGGCCTGTTTTGTGACCCAAAATATTGTCTATCCTGGAGGAATATACATGAGCACTTGGGAAGAATGTATATCATGTTGTTTTGGGTTACAATATTCTCTATGTCTGTTAGGTCTAGTTTATTTATTATATTATTCAAGTTTTCTGTTTTGTTATTGGTCCTCTGGCCAGATGTTCTATCTAATTATGAGAGTGGTGTATTTAACTCGCCACCAATTACTTTAGAGATGTTTGTCTCTTCCTTCAGCTTTGCCAGTGTTTGGCTCATGTATTTTGGGGCAAAAATAATAAAATTTATTATTGTCATTTCTTCTTGGTGAATTGCCCCTTTCATTAATATATAATGTTCTTCATTGTCTCTTATAACAGTTTTGCATTTAAAATCTAATTTGTCTGATAATAGTGTAACTACCTGTAGCAGTTTGACATTGTTTATGAATTCCAAAAATAGATATTGGATTATGTTTGTAAACTGGCCTGTTTCTCTGGGGATGATTAAATTATTATTAGGCTATGATTGGGCCATGTCAGTAGGGTGAGAAAACCACACAGCAGAGAAAAGAGTTGGAGTTTTGAGCTTGAGGCCTGGGAAGTAAATACACAGGAGAAGAACACAGAGGAATAGAGGCAGCTCCAGAGATATAACAGAGGCCCTGGGAAGAGAGATGAGCCTAATAGCCTACAGCTGCAACTGAGCCTGGAAAGAAATGAGCCCCAGGAAGAGAGATGAGCCTTATGTCAGTCTACAGCTGAGATCAGAAGAAGCTGGGACCATGGAGCCTTAAGAGGAAGAAGAAGCCTGAACCCTTGCAGACATTGGCAGCTATCTTGCTCCAACATGTGGCAAAAGACTTTGGGGAGGGAAGTAACTCACACTTTATGACCTGGTAACTGTAAACTTCTACCCCAAATAAATGCCCTTTATTAAAACCAACCAATTACTGGTATTTTGCATCAGCACCCCTTTGACTGATGAATACACTACCCCAGCTCTTTTTTGGTTACTGTTTGCATGGAATAACTTTTTACATCCTTTCACTTTCATCCCATTTGTGTCTTTATGTCTAAGGTGAGTTTCCTGTAGACAGAATACAGATGACTCATATTTTTATCCATTCTGCCAGTCTGTGTCTTTTGATTGGGGTGTTCAATCCATTAACATTCAATATTATTGCTGTAAAAGCATTACTTAATTTGCCCATTTTATCCTTTGGCTTTCCTGTATTTTATCTTTCTGTTGTTTGTCTTTTTACCCTTTTAGTTACCCTTACTTCATTTTTACCCTCTTTTCTAAACCTCTCTACCCTGTCTTTTCCTTTCAGGCTGCAACACTCCCTTTTTTATTTCTTGTAACAACGATCTCTTGGTGACAAACTCTTTCTGTTTCTGTTTATCTTTGAAAATTTAAACTCACCCTCATTTTTTAAAAGATTCATTTTATTTATTTATTTCTCCCCAACTCTCATTGCTTTTACATATGCTGTTTCTGCTTGTGTGTTGGTCTTCTTTCAGGAGGTGCCAGGAACTGAACCTAGGACCCCTGATGTGGGAGGGAGGCACCCAATTGCCTGAGCGACCTCCACTCCCCACCCTGTTGTGTCTCATTATATTTTTCTCGTGTCTTTTGTTGAGTCAGCTTGCCTGCCTGCCTGCTGCATCAGCTCACTGTCTTGCCCGTCCTCTCCAGGAGACAACAGGCACTGAACCCGGGACCGCCCATGTGGCAGGTGGAAGCTCAACCAATTGATCCACATCCACTTTCCTCACCCTCATTTTTGAATGACAGTTTTGCTGGATAAAGAATTCTTGGCTGGCATTTTTTTTTCCTTTCAGTATCTTAAATATATTATACCCCTGCCTTCTCACTTCCATGGTTTCTGATGAGAAATCAGCACCTAGTCTTATTGAGTGTCCCTTGTATGTGATTAATTGCTTTTCTCTTGCTGCACCCAGAATTCTCTCTTTATCTCTGGCACTTGACATTCTGAATAGTATGTATCTTGGAGTACGTCTATTTGGATTTATTCTGTTTGGAGTATATTGTCATTCTTGGATATTAATATTTGTATCTTTCATAAGAGTTGGAAAATTTTCAGCTATTATTTTCTAAAATATTCTTTTGCCCCTTTTCTATTATCTTCTCCTCCCTAGACACTCAAAATGTATATGTTTGTGTGATTTGCACTGTTACTCAATTCCTTGGGACCCTGTTCAATTTTTTCCATTGTTTTTCCAGTCTGTTCTGTCTTTTCAAGTTCTTCTACCATTTCAAATCTGCTGTTGTATGCCTCTAATGTATTTTTAAAGATTTATTTTATTTACTTATTTCTCACCACCCCCTTGTTGTTTTTCACTTGCTGTGTCTGTTCGTCTTCCTTGTTTCTTTAGGAGGCACTGGGAGCCAAACCCGGGACATCTGATACAGGAGGGAGGTGCCTAACTGCTTGAACCATCTCCATTCCCTGCTTTTGTTGTGTCTCTTATTCTGTTTTTCCTCCCCACATCTCTTGTTTCATCATCTTGTTGCATCAGCTCACCATGCCTGCCCATTGCATTAGCTCACTGTCTTCTTTAGGAAGCACCGGGAACCTTTGCTCCCTGCTTTTGTAGCGTCTTTCATTATGTTTTTTTCTTCTTGTGTCTCTTGTTGTGTCAGCTTGCTGTGCCTGCCCGTCACTCCAGCTCACTGTCTTCTTTAGGAGGCACCAGGATCCGAACCAGTGACCTCCCATGTGGTAGGCGTGACCCCAGTCACCTGAGCCACATCCGCTTCCCTCTAATGTATTTTTAATCTCATCCATTGCATCTTTCATTTATGTATGATCTGTTACTTTTCTTTGCAAACTTTCAAATTGTTCTTTAGCTCACCCATTGTTTCTTAACATGCTTTATTTCTTTAGCCATATTTTCCTTCAACTCCTTGAATTGATTTATTAAATTTGCATGAACATTATCGGTTAGTTGTTTAAAATCCTGTGTCTCATCAGGATTTTTGGTTTGTTCCTTTGGCTGGACCATATCTTCCAGTTTCTTAGTATGGCTTGTAATTTTTTGCTGATGTCTAGGCATCTGATTACGTTGGTGAGTTTACTCTGATGGTAAAATTTCCCCTCTTGCTTAGGAATTTATAGTTGAGTGTTTTTGCTTCATGGCTTTTCTTTTCTTTTTGGTTCAACTTACTCTAAATCTTTAAAATTGTCTTGTTTAAATTTTAAAAACAGTGCCAGGGACCCACTACTGGGGTGCAGAACAGATCCAAGAGGGCCTGGGTCTATGGACAGGAGAGACTCAAAAAAATCTTTTTTTCCCTTCACTTTCCCAGCCTGTCAGCAGATAATACTCTGCAGGGAAACTTTCCATGGAGGTGTCTCTTCCAAACTCCATCAGCAGGTGTTTCTGTGCCAGTTAGAGCCTGGATTCAAAGCTGGGCCATGCTGTTTAAACTTGCTAAAGAGATATCACAGTCAGACCTCTGCCGCACCCTCACTCTTCCCAGAGAGGAAAACATCTACTCCCCTCTTAGTTGGTGGCAGTTAGCTATGGTTTATACTGAGGCTGTTTGCCTTGAGGTTGGGGGATAGACACTGTTCCCAGCCACAGTAATGAACAACTTACAGTTTCCATTTCAGCCTCTTAATCTCTCTGTCCCACTCTCTCTAGGATGATGCATAGCACTCCCCTGGTCTGTAGATCCTCAAAGCAGCTGCTTTGGACAGCTTCTGCCCTTCCTCCATTGTCTTTGTAAGAGAGATGAGCCCTGCCAACCTATTCAGATGCCATCTTCCTGGAACTCGCAGATAGCATTTTTACACTCAAAGCTTTTTGAAACAATTTGACATAATTTTAATATATTTTGTGTGTATGTGTTTGGGTCGTTGGTTCACATAGTGGTCAGTGGTGTGCCGGTAGATGTTTAGCATCTCTGGAAGTGTAAGGTATGTAGTATTTGCCAATTGCTGTGGTGTAAATACTCCCACCACGGCCAATTTTAAGCTACCAATTGAGCATCAGTGAATATGAAGTTGGGAAGAGACAAGCACAATTAGCTCTCACAAGTCACTGCAAGTTGCCTCAAGCACACCACTTGCAGGAGTGCTGGTCTGGCAAGGACAGAGGCAGAATGAAAGATGAGAGAGGGTAGGGATGTAAATAGTGAAGGAACTTCTCTAAAAACTTTAAAGGAAAAAGCAAGATCAGAAGTTTGGTCAGTTTTGAACTACCTAATCAGCCTCTTGAAAACTGAGAGTTATTGTTGTTAAGTAATGAGTGCTGGACTTTTGCCTGAGCTGCCTTTGCAATAGTGACAGATAACTTCAGTCTTCAGAAACTTCAGGGAATTTCTAAGCACTGAATTTACATTTTGAAAAGGTTGCTCACTTTGTACATCCCCTCTCATCCCAAATGCTTCTTCCAGGTGTATATTGGATAAACAATAGTGGGAAGGAAGTGTGAGGTAGGGAAGAAATACATATTGTCTTATTAGATAGTGTACATACCAAAAGCTGTACTACATAATGTGCTTTTGCACAGTGTACATTTCATCCAGTGCATTGTTCATTACACACACAGTGGTGTTAGGTAGAAAATTTGGATCAGGTAAATAACACCAGGAAGTAATGCCTGTTGACATTACATGTAATAATCTGTTTTCCTAGAACAAACTGCAAATGTATTCTGTTTGGAATTAATACAGTATTTTAAATTTTATCCATAAAAATGACTTATGAGTTGAAGCCATTAGTTTAATGGAATATCACCAACATTTTTCCATACTTATTTATATTGCAATCAGTAGAATGGGGTGTCTATTTTGAATAAGAAAATGAATGTGAATGCCAAAGATATTTTCTTATTTAATTTTAGTAATTGTAAATCATCATATGTGATATGTATTTTTCAAATTTATGCCTGCCATTAAATTACACCAGAGGAAATAAAAGAGGGAAAAGCCACATTAAGACTTGAAAACTGTTTCTCCTAGATGCTTTTAGAGTTTTATATTTCCACAATGAAATAGTCAGCATTAAGGCATGGTCCCTAATGTGGGTAAGGTATGGGCCAGCAGTAATGATCAATGGACCCATGGCGTGGTTTTCATTTCTGGATCCATTTCAGAGGACCCTTGCATTTTGCTGGGATATTTGTCAAGACTAGAATTTCCAATCAAGACCTGGGAATAACTTGGATTGGTAATTCCTTTAGAAGAAATGTCCAAAAAGTGTTGTGGCTCTGTCACTTCTGGAAATTAGCCAATCAGTAGCATGAAATTTTACTATTATTCACTTATACCTTTGATGAGTAGTACTGCATCTGCAGGATGGCCCAAGGAAAATATCCTGCCACTTACCAGTTGTATTTAGCAAGTTTTTAAAACTCTCTGTGCCTCAGTTTCTTCATTCGTAAAATGGAGAGAATAAGAGTACTTACATCATAGTCTTGAAGTGATGATTAAATGTGTAAATATGCCTTTCATATCAAGGCATGATTGGTTTATTAGAGTAAATCTTTTTCCTATAGAACATTAAGAAAAGCAGGACTCTGGGGCCTGGGAAGTTTAGATGAGGGTAAGTTCTACAATGTATATAATTTTTGTCTTGAGATATATTAACATATTTTTCTCTTTTACTTTTAAAAAAACAAATCAATTTTATTGATACATATTAATAAAGCATACAATTCATTCAAAGTATACAATCAATGGTATTTGGTATAATCACAAAGTTGTGAGTTCATCATTTCAGTGAATATTAGAGCATTTTCATTATTACAATAATAATAAATGAAAAAAAGAGAAACAAACAAGAAAGTTCCTCAACTATCCATCTCTTTATGTTTCCCCTGCTGTACATAGTTGCTGTTTCTGGCTATTATTGCACAATCATTTATTTGTTTATTAAGCAGTTTTATTGAGATATATTCACATACCATATGATCTATCCAAAGTGTATAATCAATGGCTTTTAGTATAATCAAAATATTGTACATTCATCATCTCAAAAACTTTAGAACATTTTCATAACTCCAAAAAGAAAGACTCCATACCACTTAGCATTCCTTCCTCAGCCCTACATAACCATTAATCTGATTTCATCTTTATAAATTGATTTCTATTTACATTTTATATAAATGGAATCATAAAATATATAGTACTCTGTGTTTGGTCTCTTTCACTTAGCATAATGTATTTTTTTGTTTATTAACATTTTGTAGTATTAACTTATATTTGTTCAGCTTCAAAGAAAAACTGTCTTCTATATGAAATTTTACCCATATTCATATTTCACATAATATATTTATATTTCAAATAATATATTCAGTTCATAATAGGGCAATCATACAGTATTTGTCCTTTTTTATCTGGCTTGCTTCATTCAACATAATGTCCTCCAGGTTCATTCATGTTGTCATATGTTTTGCGACTTCATTTCTTCTTACTGCTACATAATATTCCATCATGTGTATACTCCAGAATTTGTTTATCCATTCATCAGTTGATGGACACCTGGGTTGTTTCGAACTTTTGGCTATCGTGTATAATGCTGCTATGAACATCCGTGTGCAGATGTCTATTTGTGTCACTGCTCTCAGTTCTTCTGGATATATACCTAGCAGTGGTACTGCTGGGTCCAATGGCAAGTCTATATTCAACTTCATTAGGAACTGCCAAACAGTCATCCATAGTGGCTGTACTATTCTACATTCCCACCAATAGTGAATAAGTGTTTCTATTACTCCACATCCTCTCCAACATTTACAATTTTCCAACTTCTTAATAGGTGTGAAACAATATCTCATTGTAGTTTTTATTTTATTTTATTTTATTTATTGTGGGTAAAAATCAAATTTTTCACAATACATACCAATATTTGTAAAATGATATATAAATATATATGCATATATGTGCATTTGCTTACATAAATGTTATTTTATATATATATGTATATATATTAAAAGGTGCTTAGGTTACCTAGATATTACACAGAAATTACAGGGATTCCCATGTTCCCCACCTCCCACACCTCCCACAACATCCCACACAAACATCCTTCATCTAGGTGGCACATCACCCGTAATATATACACATCCTGGGGCTTTGCCACCAAGCATAGACCACAGTTCACATTGTAGACCACACTCTCTCCCACACAGTTCTGCATGGTATATGCTGATGTAAAATAGTCTACATCTATCGCCACAACGCCACTCAGGACAACCCCCAAGTCCCGAAAAAGCCGCTGTTTTTCAACTGCCCTTACCCTCCCTGCCTCGAGAGCGTCCAGTGGCCACCCGGCTCCACCTCACTGTTATAATTTCTTCCATTGCTTGAATCACAATATGTCTACAACAGAATACCATTAAGTCCACTTTAGTCCATAGCTCTTCCCCCAATCCTGAGGGGACTGGGATGGTGAAGTCCACTCCACCTCCAAGTGAGAGAGGGCTTATATCCCATGGATACGGTGGATGGGATTATCCTGCCTGCAGCTGCAGGCCCTCTCCAATCCCTGGGATGGCTGTTGCCCATCGTTGTCTCCTCGCCAGTTGACTTGGATGAGTCCATTGAGCTGTAGGGTAGGAGTTGTAGCTCCACCGAGATTCCAGGCACAGCTGGCACATAGGTAGGCCAGAGGCTCCAGTCTCTGGAAGTACACCTAAAAACTCCAGTATCACATATGGGTTTGAATAGAAGGGACTGTTGGACCATGTGCAGGGAGGACTTATTTGAGTCCAGCTCTGTCACTCTCTGGAGCACAGATTCCAAAGTAGAGCCCACTAATAATGCATCAATTTCTGGGGCTATCCCTCCTTATATAGGGCCTGGGTGTCTCCAGAGCCCCTCTGTGTGGGGTGATATCCACTTTGCTGTTCTATGAGATCCTACTGAGGTGTGCGTAAGCGTTACCTCTGGGATGACCTCCCGACTCTCTTTGAAGTCTCTTAGCCACCTGAACTCACTTCTCTTTACCTTTTCCCCCTTTTATTCAAGGTCTTTTTCCAATTGTGTTGCCAGTTGGCACTTGGTATTAATCCCTCGTTGCCAGGGAGGCTCATCCCCGGGAGTCATGTCCCATGTTGGGGGGAAGGTAATTCATTCATGTGCTGAGTTTGGCTTAGAGAGAGGCCACATTTGAGCAACAAGGAGGCTCTCAGGTGGCAACCCTTATGCACCCTATAACAGTAGGCTAAGTTTCAATTACAAGAGCAAAGACTCATAAGGCCAGTCATCAATAACAAGAACCCATCAGTGGGCCATCCTTTTTTGCCAGACACTGCCCCTGCACTCAGGGGACTGTTGCTACTTCCTTGGAGAATGTGGCAGAGCTCTTCAGGCTGGGAATTAAGATTCCCTCATTTATTGAGTGATTGTCTACCCACCGTGACCATGCCCCATCCCTTGATCATTTGAACAATTTTATATATCTTTCATGTATATTCAGATGTACTTACTCCCATGAATCCCCCATCCCAGACACCCCCCACCAATGTTTGCATGTCTCTAATTGCTAGTGATGGTGAATATTTTTTCATTTGTTTCTTTGCCATTTGTATTTCTTCTTTGGACAGTTATCTTTTCAAGTCTTTTGCCCATTTTTTAATAGGATAGTTTGTCTTTTTATTGTTATATATCATGGATATTAAACCATTATCAGATGTGTGATTGCCAAATATTTTCTCTCATTAAGTCAATTGCCTTTTCACTCTTTTGACAATGTGCAAAAGTGTTGAATTTTGAGATCCCATTTATATATTTTTTTCCTTGTTTTGCTCGTGCTTCAGGTGTAAGGTGTAAGAAACTACCGCCTACCATAAGATCTTGAAGATATTTTCCTACATTTTCTTCTAGGAATTTTATGGTGGTTGTTTTTATATTTAGGTCCTTGATCCATTTTGAGTTAATTTTTGTATATGGTGTGAGATAGGGGTCTTCTTTCTTTCTTTTGGATGTGGTTATCCAGTTCTCCCAACACCATTTGTTGAATAGACTGTTCTGGCCCAGAAGGGTGGGCTTAACAGTCTTGTCAAAAATCACTTGGCTGTAGAGGTGAGGGTCGATTTCTGAGTTCTCAATTCAGTCCCATTGGCCAATCTGTCCATCCTTATGCCAGTACCATGCTGGTTTTTTTTTTTGTTGTTGTTGTTGTTTTTTTTTGGTTTTGTTTTGATTTGTTTTACCACTGCATCTAAGTAATATGCTTTCAAGTTAGGAAGTGAGAGTCCTCCAACTTCGTTCTTCTTTTCTAAGACATTTTTGGCTAATCATGCCCCCCTACCCTTCCAAATAAGTTTGATTATTTGCTTTTCGATTTCTGCAAAAAAAGGCTGTTGGGATATTTACTGGGATTGCAATGAATCTGTAAATCAGTTTTGATAGAATTGACATCTTAACAATATTTAATGTTCCAATCCATGAACACAGAATATCCTTGCATTTATTTAAGTCTTCTTCAGTTTCTTTTAGGAATGTTTTATAGTTTTCTGAATACCATTCCTTTATGTACTTGGTTAAGTTTATTCCTAAGTATTTGATTGTTTTAGTCGCTAGTATAAATGGAATTTTTTTTTCTGTTTTCCTCCTCAGATTGCACATCAGTAATGTAAGGAAAGGCTCTTGATTTTTGCATATTAATCTTGTATCCCGGCACTTTGCTGAATTCGTCTACTAATTCTAGTATCTTTTTGTGGGTTTTTCAGGATTTTCTAGATATAGGCTCATGTTATCAGTGAATAGTGAAATTCTTTACTTCTTCCTTTCCTATGTGGGTGCCTTTCACGTCTTTGTCTATCCTAATTGCTCTAGCTAGAGCTTCTAGCATAATATTGGATAATAATGGTGACAGTGGGCCTCCTTGTCTTGTTCCTGATCTCAGCAGGAAAGTTTTCAATCTTTCCTCATTGAGTATAATGCTAGTTGTAGGTTTTTCATATATGCACTTTACTAAATTGAGAAAGCTTCTTCTATTCCTATCTTTTGGAGTGTTTTTTTTTTTTAATCAAGAAATGGTGCTGTGTTTTGTTAAATGCCTTTTCTGCATCAATTGAGAGGATCATGTGATTTTTCTTCTTCAATTTATCAATGTGGTTTGTTACACTAATTGATTTTCTTGTGTTGAATCACCCTTGCATACCTGGGATAAAACCCGCTTAATTGTGGTGTATAATTCTTTTAATGTGCTTTTGGATTCTGTTTACAAGTATTTTGTTAAGGATTTTTGCATCTATATTCATTAGAGATATTGATCTGTAATTTTTTTTTGTAGTATCTTTATCTGGTTTTGATATTAGTGTGGTATTGGCTTCATAGAATGAGTTTGGTAACATTCTTTCCTGTTCAATTTTTTGGAAGAGCTTGAGCAAGATTGGTATTAGGTCATCTTTGAATGATTGGTAGAATTCACTTGTGAAGCCTTCTGGTCCTGGGCTTTTCATCTTTGGAGATTTTTGATGACTGTTTCAATCTCTTCACTTGGATTGGGTTTATTGAGATCTTCTATTTCTTCTAGGGTCATTGTAGGTGGTTCATGTATTTCTAGGAATTTGTCCATCTTGTCTACATTTTCTAGTTTTTTAGCATACAGTTGTTCATAGTATCCTCTTTTGATCTCTCTTATTTCTATGGGGTCAGTGGTAATGTCACCCCTCTCATTTTTTATTTTATTTATTTGTGTCTTCTTTCTTTTTTTCTCTGTCAGTCCAGCTAAGGGTTTGTTGATTTTGTTGATCTTCTCAAAGAACCAACTTTCGGTTTTGTTGAGTCTCTCGATTGTTTTTTTGTTCTCAATTTCATTTATTTCTGCTCTGACTTTTACTATTTCTTTCCTTCGGCTTGGTTTGGGATTAGTTTGCTGTTCTTTTTTTAGTTCTTCCAGGAATGCAGTTGGATCTTCAATTTTAGCTCTTTCATTTTTTTTAATGTAAGTATTGAGGGTGCTAAATTTCCCTCTCAGCACTACCTTTGTGTTGTCTCATAGGTTTTGATATGTTGTGTTCTCATTATCACTCATTTCAATATATTTGCTGAATTCTCTTGCAATTTCTTCATTTGCCCATGGATTATTTAAGAGTGTATTGTTTAATCTCCATGTATATATGAATTTTCCTTTTTTCTGTCCAATATTGATTTTCAGCTTCATTCCATTATGATCAGAGAAAGTGCTTTGTATAACTTCAATCTTTTTATGTTTATTGAGACTTGTCTTGTGACCCAACATATAGTCTATTTTGGAGAAGGATTCATGAGCACTTGAAAAGAATGTATATGCTGCTATTTTGGGGTGCAATGCTCTATAGATGTCTGTTAGGTCTAGTTCATTTATCATATTATTCAAGCTCTCTGTTTCTTTATTTATTATCTGTCCAGATATTCTATCCAATACTGAGAGTGGTGTATTGAAATCTCCAACTATTATTGTAGAGATATCTATTTCTCTCTTCAGCTTTGCCAGTATGTGCCTCATGTCTCTTGGAGACACTGAAGTCAGGTGCATAAATATTTAGTATAGTTATTTCTTCTTGTTGAATTGCCCCTTTTAATTAATATATAATGATCTTCTTCATCCTTTATAACAGTTTTGCATTTGAAATCTATTTTTTCTGATATTAGTATCACTATTTCAGCTCTTTTTTGGTTACTATTTCCGTGGGATATCTTTTTCCAACCTTTCACTTATAACTTGGTTGCATCCTTAATCTGAGGTGAGTCTCTTGTAGACAAAATACAGGCGGCTCATATTTTTTCATCCATTCTATCAGTCTATGTCTTTTGATTGGGGAGTTCAAGCCATTAACATTCAATGTTATTATTCTAATGGCATTACTTTCTTCATCCATTTTGACTTTTGGCTTTCTGTTGCCATATTGTACTATTGTCTATCTTTTTTACCCTTTAATTTACCCTTTCTAATACTTTCCACACTCTTCTACAAGTCTCTTGCCCTTGTTTTTTTCCTTTCAGGCTGTAGCACTCCTTTTAGTAGCTCTTGTAAATCTAATCCTTTGGTAAAATATTTTATCAGTTTTTGTTTGTCTGTGAAGACTTTGAACTCCCCTTCATTTTTAAAGTACTTTTTAAAATTAAAAATGAATACTTTAGATTTCATAAATGTTACAGAAAAAATATAGGGGATTTCCATATGCCCTACTCCTTACCCCTCTCGCACTTTCCCACATTAACAACATCCTTCATTAGTGTGGTACATTTATTACAATTGATGAACACATATTGGAGCATTGCCACTAAGCATGGATTATAGTTTACACTGTGTTCTGCACAATTTTGTAAGTTATGACAAAATATTTAAAGGCCTTTATCCATCTTTTTCTCTTTCAATACCTTAAATACATCATACCACTTTTTCCTCTCCTCCATGATTTCTGATCCGAAGTTGGCACTTAATCTTATTGAGTTTCCTTTGTATGTGATTCATTGCTTTTCTCTTGCTGCTTTCAGAATCTTTTCTTTATCTCTGATATTTGTCATTCTGAATAGTAGGTGTCTTGGGGTAGGTCTATTGGGATTTATTCTGTTTGGGGTGCATTGTCCTTCTTTGATATTGATATTGAAATTTTCAGCCATTGTTTCTTCAAATATTCTTTCTGCCCCTTTTCCATTTTCTTCTCCTTCTGGGACACTGATAATGCATATGTTTCTGCATTTCACATTGTCACTCAATTCCCTGAGACCCTGTTCCACTTTTTTCATTCTCTTCTCTTGTTTTTTCCAGTTCAGTTGTTCTGTCTTTGAAATCACTAATTCTGTCTTTAAGCAATTTAAATCTGCTCTTATGTAACTCTAATGTATTTTTTTAAAAGATTTATTTATTTACTTTATTTTTCTTTAGTTATCCTCCCTTCCCCAGATGGTTCTCTTGTCTCTCTGCACATTGTTTGCTCGCCTTCTCCAGGAGGCACTGGGAACTGAACCTCGGACCTCCCACATGAGGGGCAAGTGCCCAATGGCCTGAGCCACATCCACTTCCCACATGCTGCAGTGTTTGCTGGCTTGTGGCATCTGCTTGTTGCAGCAGGGGTGGCATCTAGCTCATTTTTTTGCAGGGGTTGCTGCATCTAGCTCATTTTTGCACTGGGGTCAGCATCTATCTCATTGCAGTGGGGCAGCGTCTAACTTGTTGCAGCAGGGGCGGCGTCTAGCTAGTTTTTGCAGTGGAAACAGCATCTAACTCATTGAAGTTGGGTGGCATCTAGCTCATTGTAGTGTGTACGGCATCTGCTTGTCTTCTTTATGAGGCACCAGGACCCGAACCTGGGACCTCCCATGTGGTAGGTGGGCACCCAACTGGTTGAGCCACATCTGCTTCCCTGTACGTGTTTTTAATCTCAATCCATCATGTCTTTCATTCCCATAACAACTGTTACTTTTCTTAGCAGACTTTCAAAATGTTCTTTCTGCTAGCCAGTGTCTTCTTAATATCTCTTTAGTCATATTTTCTTTCAATTCTTTAAATTATTTAGGAGAATTGTGTGATTATCATTGATCAATTGTCTTAAATTCTGTATCTCTTCAGGATATTTGATTTGTTCCTTTGTCTGGGCCATCTCTTCCTGTTTCCTAGTATGGCTTGTAATTTTTTGCTGATGTCTAGTCATCTGAATATGTTGGTGAATTTACTTTGATGGCGGATTTCTCTCTCTTGTCTATTGTTATTATTTTTTCACAGCTCTTCTTTGATATTTGGTTCAACTTATCCTAAGTCTTTAAAATTGCCCAGCTTAAGTTATCAAAATCATGCCAGGGATGCACTAATGGGGCACAGATTTTTCCCAGAAATTAGGGAATAGAGAGACCCAATTACAGTTGTTTTTCATGCAATTTCCAGACTGGTCAGCAAATAGTGCTCACTGGTCACCTTTAGGGAAGTGTATCTCTTGGTTTTCCTTTGTTTTAGTCTGGCCAGAGCCAAGATTCAAAGTGAATACTGCTGGCCGATTTCACTGAAGAAAATCCCCCCAAATCCCCCTCCCTTTTCCCTTGTAACAGCTGACAGGGAGGAAGACATCTGCTCCCCTGTCAGTCAGCTCCAATGAACCAGGGGTTTTACTCCTGCTTAATATCTCAGGGATGGGAGAGGGGAGCCCTTTCTCACAGCCAGGAAGTTTAATAACTCACTGTTTGTTGTTTCAGGTTCTTCATCACTCTGTCCCTCACCCTCCTGGGAGTTATGAAGCACTGTCCTGGTCAGTTGACCCTTAAAACAGGTCCCTCAGGCAGCTTTTGGATCTTTCTCCATTGTTTTTGTGAGAGAGCTGAGCCTTGTCGGTCTGATCTGATGTCATCTTCCCACAGTCTTCCAGAACCATAGATTTAGCATCACTTTTATGAATTTTCATATTTTAAAATGTTAACTCTGGGAGTTATTCCCTGTAATGTTTATTTCTTTGAGTTCATAACCAGTTTTTGGTATGACAGATTTTCTTGAGTGTCAGGATCTTACAAAACCAAGCATATCTAAGTTAAAACAAAACAAAACAAAACAAAACAAAACAAAAAACACCTTTTACTCATTGTCTTTTAAATTTTTCTTTTTGTTCGTTGGTATGCTCCTTCAGAATTCAGCTTTCCTATCAGGAAGTTCAGCCCAAGGTGAATAAAAAGTGTAGTGTCCTCCCCATCTTTTCTGGGCCTGTGCTTGTCTTGATATTGTACTTGCCAGTGGCCTTAGGAGTTCCCCTGTTTACAGGAGTTTGAATATCCTTCTTCTTCCCATAAAGCAGACCTTCTCCCCTCCTTGTTGTTCCACTGCTGGACTTAAAACTGGTAAACCTGTGTCCCCAGGCCATCCACCTTAATTGTTTCTTATACTGCTTTTGGTGTCTCAAGCTATTTTTACCTGGTGGCACACTGCAAGGGGTTTCCCAAGTAAGTCTTTCCTAGATAGAACAAAGCTAGGAACTCACAAATGGAGTGCTGGCCAGCTCCAAACTGAACTTGGGAGCTGATGACAGAAGGGGCAGGAAGGGTGCCAAGAGCCTCTTCTATGGCTCTCCAAAGCTGCATTTTCATGACTCTGCCCGCACCCAGCAAATTCAGCCCTTCAACTGTCTGCTGCATCTCTGAGGAAGTGTACCATCTTTAAGTCTGCTCTGCTGCCTTTGTCAGGGGTGGGCTGGAACAATAGTCACCTTCAGAGCTGGACCCCCAGTCATCCAAAGTAGCTAATCAAAAGCACTGATCACTGATTGGTCCACACACACCCCCTCCCATGTCCTGGGGAATTGGATTTTTATGTCCTTCTCTGGCACCAGTAAGCTACACTTGATGCTGGAACTCACTGCTGTCTGCAGTGAGAGTAGGGGTTGGGTGATAGTAACCACTGCCCGGAAGAAGCAATTTATTGGTGTCTTCTGTAATTTACTAGCCTCTTCCTCCTGCTCTTCTCTGGACACTATACAATGTTCTACTGGACTGCAGAATTTTGAAATATCTGATTTAGACAGTTCCGGTCTGCTTAATAATTGTTCTGATAGAGGGATTTATTCCTGGAGCTTCTCACTCTACCATCTTCCCACAATTCCCTCATTCTTTCACTTTTAGTTCTGGAGACAAGTTTCATTAATCCTCAGTGCCACCTACCAGCCTTTCCCAAGACCTTGCCTTTCCCTTAGTCCACATGATAGGTGTGAACTTGCAAGTCCTTCCAATGCCCTCAGATTAAAGAAAGATTTACTGATGGGATGCTGTGGTGGTTTGGAGCTGTATGTTCCCCATAAAAATCACGTTCTTAAACTTGATCCATTCACGTAGGTGTGAACTTATTGTATGTAGGATCTTTTGATGAGGTTAATTCAGTTAAGGTGTGGCCCAAATTCAAGAAGTTTGGGTCTTAAGCCTATTCCCGAAGTACTTTATAAGTGGATTGAAATTCAGAAAGAAGAGAGAAATCCATTGGAAGCAAGATGCTGATGGTCAATGGAACTAGAAGAGAAGGGAGAGGTCAGGAGAGGCTCCCATGTACATTGCCATGTGACAGAGGAGCCCAGGATCAAGGATCACCAGCAGGCAGCCCCAGAACACCAGTCTTCAGATAGAAAACAATGCCTCAATGACACCTTAATTTGGACTTTTTCCTAGCCTCAAAATTGTGAACTAATAAATTCCCATTGTTTAAACCAATTCATTGCATGGCATTTGCATGAGTAGCCAAGGAAACTAAAACAGTTACTAAGTTCCATGTGCCTCCACAACTGAATGCAGATTTATTGCTACTGTGATTCCTGTCTGTCAAATGACCTGATAATAAATTGTTGCCCAGAAAGCCCAGTACAACAGGGTGAGGATAGGAGGGCAGGGCCCAGAGTAGCTGAAAAACTGGTTCAGAGTTTGAAAGTATCTTACACACTGATAATAGGTTTTGGTGGTGTTTGTGTTTCAACTGGTTTCTGACCCTATGAGACAACATATTAATGCATCTTCTTCTTCATTGAATCTTGATTCTGAGGAATAAAGGTTTTGCTTTTTATAATCCATTTGTTCTTCTGCTCCTCTATGTTCATTCACTCCAAGAAAGGAAGGTGATATGATGTGCCATTTCTCTCATGACCCTACAAAGTTTTCCTTAAAGATATTTGCCCTTCTTGTTTTAAGGTTGTTCTATTGACAGAGTATAATCAGCTTTGTGTCTTAACAGGGCAAGAAACCCAATACAGAGACCAAGAGTCATTCCCCTTCTGGGCACAGGGGAATGTGCCATTTGAAGCTCAAAGCCTTTTTCCTTTAGCAAGTCTTGCCCTATGTGTAAGCAAAAATATATAGCTACCTATAGTCCTCTTTGAGAAATGTAAAAGTACTCCATTTTGCTTCTCCCTTCCTCCAGGGAGGAAAAAAGCTCCAAATCCCACCTAAACCAAAATAGCTCTCCACCATCATGTGCCACAGCATCTGAGACTATTTTCTCTTTTGAGCAATGAATTAAAACACCTGTAAAAATACAAATCTATTGTTTTGAACGATCCAGGGACATCATTTGGTACTTGAACTGATTTCATCAGCCCCCAAATGGACTATCACTCTAGTCTAGTCACTGAGGTTGCTTCCTTAGAGAATCAGTTTCCTTCTGGTGGGACTGCTATGGGTGTACTAATCAAAGGAAAGAAAAGCAGTTAAAGAGTTTTATTTTTTTTTATTTTTTATTTTTTTTTATTTTTTTTATTTTTTATTTTTTTATTTTTTTAGCAATATCTTTTTTTTTTTTTTTATTATGGTGTGAGTGGTTCACCAGCTAATCAGCCCTTAAGAGGACAGAGGAAATGGTAGTAATATGCTGACGCCTACAGGCCAAGTTGAACACAGCATGATGATATTAGCTAACACATCAGAATCTTCTGAGTCTTCCTTTCCCACTCTTACATTTTTCCCTCACCCAGGCCTTGTGTTCTTTGCTCCCTAGCTCCGTAACCCAAATATTTTTCTTCTTTTATCTCTCTAGCATCTCAACTTTTCACTTGCAAATTATCCTCTTTACTTCTTTTCTATCACCTTACTATTTTTTTCCATCGTGGCCATAATATAAAACTGGTCTATATTTAACACTTTATTTATTGAATAAAGTTGTATTCCATGTTCAGAATCTACAAATCAGATTGGTTCATTAGTCTTTCATTAATCTGTCAGAAATATTCTAAAATCAGTATAGCCCCAAATTCACTATTTCTCTCCCCTACTCTAGATTGGTGGCCTTTGGTAAAATAAAGGGTTCTTACTGGGACATTAAATATTAGTTATTAATGTAGTAGCACAAAACTTAACCAAGTAACGAAAAATATTAAGACATATACTTTGTGGTGACATGGGAAAGTAATTGGAAGTGTTTTAGAAAATCCTCAATCTTGAGCTTGGGCATTTCCTTGGGAGGTCAGATCTGGAGATAGGAGGATTGGGGATCAAGATTAGGGTGAAGACAGGCCTCTGGGGAGAGGGTCTCAAAGGGTAGAGGAAACAAAGAATGGGGATTGGTACAGTTCCCTTTAGGTTGAGGGGCCTGAGCCTAACTGTGGCTGTATTTGGGGTGGGGAGAGGTGTAATTCTTTCTGAAAATCATCAGTAATGTGATAGTCACATCATTGGCAAAGCTTTTTTTTTTTAAAAGATTTTATTTATTTATTCATTTATCCCCCCTTGCTGCTTGTGCTCGCTGGGCCAGCCAACCACGCCGTACGGGCGGGCCCGCCCTCACCAGGAGGCCCCCGGAACTGAACCCGGGGCCTCCCATATGGTAAACGGGAGCCCCACTGATTGAGCCACAGCCGCTTCCCGAATAATAACTTCTTGATATCTGCATCCAAGTAAATTCTAAACAGCTAGTCAAAGCACAGAAACAGAATTCTTTTTTTACAATTTTATTTACAAAATGTATTAAAACTTTGTACAATACCCCATGGTAATGAGGCTCTGTAATTTATGCCCACACATGCAATTTATGCTTTACGGCCATTAGTTTGCTTGGCAATATTTCTGTTCACTGAAGTACAGGTCTAACAACAAGAAGAAAAGGATTGGAAAAAAAATCCTCAAGTGACTACTGCCAAACTCCCATAGCTTGAAGTTAGTAGCAGAAATTTGAAGCAATCAACACTTTTTTAAACATGCAGATTTTTAAAAAAATAACAAACCAATTTATCCATCTCTTCATCTCAGTGAAGTTTCCTCTCTGAAAAACTGATTTGAGTCAATAAACATACATATCTCTTTATACAGTACCTATGAAAACATTTGTGTGTAGGTTGTTTTTTTTTATACAACTTCATATTCACACAGCATTAGCTTCCTGTGCTGGGGACATTATAGCATTCAGAAGTTGAAAATCACAGTTTCATGGGGAAAAAAACACAACAGCTTTCCTTTTTGTTCAATACCATTTAAAATTTGACAGGTGAGTCATTCACTTATGACAAATTTTGGAATGAAAGTTTATATTACACTTTTTTGAAAATGTTTCATTGGAACACGCCTCTTCCTTTCTCTTCTGAAGACAAGAGCAAATATGCAGTGAGTCAACTAAGCATCTAAGGGTCACACTTGGAAATGAATGTGAGTTCCTGGTTCTTACAGTCTGGAAACTTCCCAATGCACATCACTGATGAGAGCAAACTACTGAACTACAGAAAGCATACATTGTTATAGAGGAGGTAATTAGTGAGCGGAGACTATTTCCTCTGACTGTTCTGATGATGCCAACGGCAGGTACGCAATTAGTTACTTGGTAGCCCATGGAGCAGTGGAGCGATCTTCTGAGAGTCAGTAGAGAGAATGCTCTGAGCAAGGACCTGGGAGTGATGCTGAGGCCCTCGGTTTAGCAGAAGGTTTGAGAATGCATTTTAGTCTTTGCAAACTAGAAAAGGTCACATGCAGTCTGACGGAGAGTCACGGGCAGTAACAGGCAACAGCTGGTAGGACAGACCTAGCAAGAGTAAAGTCAGATTTAGAACTGTGGTCTGAATCCACTGGCCCGCCTTGCAATGCGGTCCTGTCTCCGTGGTGTACACTTGAAAGGCATACTTAGCAGAGAAAGCAGAGCTAAACACAGTGTTGTTTCTGAGAAAGATATTCTAAACACATCTGGGAGTATAGGCAGCATTTCCCTCACCTCAATGTTAAATACTCAGCTATATTGTCTTAAAGTACACACTGAAGCAAGAAAAACAGATCTGTGAGCTGAAATTCCTGGCTTCTTGGAAAGCCTCAGGATATGTTTGAGGAAAGCACCTAGAGGTATGCCTGATAGTGCCCTGTCCCTTGAATTTCGAAAGCGCTGTTAATCCCTTCACCAAGTGGGAAACTGTCAAAGCATTTTCACAAAACCATCTCAAGAATACAGAGAAGTCACTGTTTAGTCCCTTTTCCAAAGTATTTGAATTTTAAGTGTTGCATTTATGTTCTAAAGATATATACATTTCAGCAACAGTGAAAAGAAAGAGGGTGCAACAGAACATCACCACCAACAGGAAATACCAAAAACATCTGGTTAGCAGATCCTAGAAGAAATGCCAGTCTATCTTCCCAAACTTTGGGAGTCAAAGATTTTTTTTAAATCAAGAAGAATTATTTTAGCTAAGATGGACCTATTTGCTGAATTGGAATTTTAAATGTGTGTGTATGTGTGTGTGTGTGTGTATTAAAGAACATGGTGCTTGTATACTGTGCAGTGGTATCAAAGAATGGCTTTTGTTGAACTGATTTTTTAAATAAGATTTATTTTCGCATACTGGAATCTTGCATGTCCATTTTTTGGTTGGTTTTTGTTTTAATTTTTTTTCAAGCAAAGCAAAAGGATTTCAATGATGGTTTGCATTGTTGCGAGTCTCAGAGTGTTCCATAAGGCACTGAAGGAAAAAAAAAATCAGTTTTTCCTATTGAAAGGTCATTGCACCATCAGCAATATTTGTGTCATGCCCGATACCAAGGAGTGTGAAATCTGGCTCAGGATCCTTGAAGCAGCCTCGTTTTCGGTGATTCCTCTCATCACATGCCTCTAGAGGGAAGGGATCTGCAAAGGCAAGGGGAAATTTAAATTTGAAGGGGTTTTCTACTGGGAATTGAGAAGCTTCTTATGGCTCAGTTTATCTTGGAAAAAAACATGGCTTTTTCTCCAATTGGCATCTCCGGGGCTGCACCCTGTTTGATGGGCTTTAGGCAACAGGTCTGGCCTAAATTCTTTAGCCCAATGCAAATGCTTTGCAATAAATTCAATTAGGTTCATTTTCTACTATATGCATTGTGCTAAGGAATATTCAGGTGTTGCATGAAGTCTAACTCAAGACTTAAATCACTTAGAATATTGGTATACTAGAAAGTCGTAGTGGCATTTAAATACAGATATTCAGGATAACTACACCACAGGGTGTATTTTGATGGCAGAACCTGTGACAAAGCACTGTTTACCTAGGACAGAAGGCAATGTTCTACAGCTTGCTGGATTGAAATCCATTTTGACTATGAGAAGAATATTTGCTGGTTGTTGTCAGAAAGGTGACAGCTTGCTCATCTTAATACCTACAACCTTAGTTAATAAAGTTTGAAAATAGCACAAAGACTTTAAAGAGACAGCACATTCCAAGAAGAGGCCAGAATACTGATACCCATGATGGGGCTTGGCATCTGTTGGGGTCTAACATTATGGACTTGATTGTGATACTGATGGTGTCCTCTTTTTGAAGGTATTAACTAGTGCAGGGGATTCACTTGCCCCTGACTCTGAAAACTGAAGGCCTCTTTCTTGTCTCTTCTTCAAGCCCACCCCCTTCCATCCTTTCTCTCTACACTGATGGGGCATTTCTTTTTTTCTTGAATTAACACTGATTTTTATCCCAAAGGGATGGCATAATCATTTGGGATGCAAGAAGAATGTCAAAGATGAATTTTAAGACCAAAAACCCCAAAGAGGGGAGAATAAAACTAACATGAAAGTGGGTAAACCTCTTCTTTGGAATCACTAGAGTCCTGAGACATATCTATATCTGAAGCTTTGAGAAGTTTTTATATATCTATGGTAGAAAGATCATGAGGTGTCACTGATTAGCTGCATGGCGTTGAGAAATTTGGGAAAGCCACCTAACCTCTCAGTGTCTCCATTTCCTGATTTTAAATGGAGATAATAATGAAGTGTTATCACTGAGGTAAAAGTCCTTTGGACAGAAACAACATCAACTCCTCAGTTATCCAGAAAGGTTTTTCCACTTACCATATGATAAACTTTTATTTAAGCAGGAAAACTAGAATGCCTATGCAAAGGCTACAAAAAGAAAATTGATCATTTTGAAAACAGGCCACCTGACCAAAGTTAATATTCCTAGGAAGACTAAATGGAACAGACTTAGAGGAAAAATGGACATCTTTCCCCCCTAAATTCAGGCATTTTGAGATATTGAAAATGAAAGGGATTTCAAAAACATTGTTGAAGAAACCAAAGAAACCAGAAGTAGTTGTGAACAACAATGAGAAAAGTGGAAAGAATTTCTTAAAACAATTAGCAGAGCTAACCCTAGAGTGCAGTGAATCTGGAGCACTTGATGGTTGGTCACCTGCCAAGGTATGCTTCGGGGCCACACTGCCAGTGGGAGGCAGTAGGTAGTCAAGAGGCTGTCTACTCCCTAGTAGTACTAAACAAGGTCTGAGGCTGAGTCACATGTTCCCACAATGAGCCTAATAATCCTGACCTCTTTTACCAAGAGAAAATGATAGATGTCTCCCTCCTCTTCCAAGGATCCCCTTTTATTAATTAGATTTCACCTGGATCATATTGTTGGAAGTGATTTGTCCTAGAGTCACTTTCCATGAAGAATTACTGGTACTGTAAACCTCCAAAGATGGCTCTGAGAATTAGCAATAAAAGTGGATTCTCAGGGTACATTTTGATGTCTGTGTCCCTGGACAAGTCAGAGAACTGGAAGTCTAAGAATTAGGTAACAAATTAGAAGTCACTAGGAAATATTCCAGAACTTGTTGGGAAATAAAAGATGAATGGGTGAAGAGCTCATGCTTCACTTAAGCAACATTCTGCAAATATTACATCATCAAACTGGCTGAGGACAGCAGAGGAGTTTCTTGTTCAGCCCGCTTTGTGCCTCTCAGTTGATGCATGTAAGTTTTCCTGGTGTCTTCCAAGGTTTTTCCTTCTTGTCTGAAACTTCACCCAGGCTTGGAAGACAGATTTTTTTGCAGAGGCTCTTCTCAGATTTTCTTTTCATCCCAGAATGGTTGCCAAGGTGTTCGCTAACTGGGCTGAAACCACATGGCATCAGAGTCTATTAAAATGTGACTTTGCCTCAATTAGCCTAGATTTCACTTCAAAAAAGTGGATCAACGAAGACGACTAATGGAAGTCTAGGGAGCCAGAAGTTGTGGTAAGTTCATTTTTTAGGCCCTTCCTCCAGTTTTGATGTTCTGGGCCTCCACTTTAGAAATGCAACAAAGGTTTGCTGATCCCAGACTGCCTTGCCTGTCTTTCTTTCCCTCTTTTCCTTTCTTTTGCTATTTCTCTCTCTCTTTATCTTTATCTCTCTGTCTTTTCTCTCTCCCTCCCTCCCCCTTCTTTCTTTTCTTCCCTCTCTTTCCTTCCTTCCTTATTTTCCTTCCTGTCTCTCCCATCTCTCTTTCCTTCTTTCCTTTTTTCCTTCTCTCTCTCTCTCTCTGTCTGAAATAATTTTCTCTACAATGTTACTACTCCTCGGACCAGCAGCATTGGCATCACCCGGGAGCATGTGAGAAATGCATAATTTCAGAACTAACAGCAGAGGTCTAAATCAGGATTTGCATTTTTACAAGATTTTGGGTGATTCACACGTACATTGGCGTTTGTGAAGCAGTGCTTTGGGGCTTCAAAGAGACTAAAGCTATAGTAGTGTGGGGGGGTAAGGGCACAGATTTTCATATGAGATTGTTGATGATAAAGAAGGTCTGAATGCTTTGTTAACCTGATATCCAATACCCTTCTGTTTCACTAAGATTTTTTTCTGGAAAAGTAGGAGTGATTGAATATACAATCTCATGTCAAGAGCATAAGAAGTGTGACATATGGAGGCTTGGTGAGATCCCTCCAGACTTTTTTTTTTGGTGGGAAAGTGAGACATAGACACTTAGGAAAGTGTCTCCGATTGACAGAATCCTACTGTGGTTTCTAGGTTCCTGGAGGTCACCAGGCCATGGGTGGTTAGAGGCAGCAGGGTTTAGTAAAGTATACAGTGGTAGGAGGATGAAAGACTGGGTTCTATTCCCAGAATTGCTACTACCTAGTGTTGTTGCCTTGAGCAAGTAATTTGTGTGGCTGTGTCTTAGTTACCTCAGAGGGAAAACACTACCTGACCTCAAATGAGGCAATAGATGTGAGAGCACTTGGAAAAGTGCAGCACAGATTTAAGGTGTACGGTTTATTTGGATGCCAGTATCTCAGAATTTTACTCAAAAATGAAATATTTTAAGGACTCTGGCACATTGATGCTTGTATGCTGATTGCAGATGAATCCATGTATTGTACATTCAGTAATGGCAACGCTTTGTTAGCAGTTAGTTCAGTGTACTGAATATGTTGTGGCAAAAGGCTGCAGTCTGCAGCAGGAAAGAGCAACTAGAAACTTCATCCACCAGGATGATGCTTTCCAAGGTGATGGCAAATGATTTATATGGCTAAAGTATTATTTAAAAACTGGTTGAATTTAGATCCAAAATGTAAACTAGTAGAAGGGCAAAGCATAAATAAATGTATTCAAGCACATTGATATTTACTCATGAGGTAAAAAAAAATTCTAACCTCAAATAAGGGATATGAAGTTACTAATCATTCTGTTCTACTTCAGATAAGGGTGTTAATGATGACAAATGCATTTGAAAGTGATGAGACAAAATTCTTTTAAATACTTCCAGAATTTAGACGTTATCCTAATTCAAGCTGGACTTTGAATACCTCTGAGTTAGTGGTGGAGTTTGACTGTAGCTTCCAGAGTCAAGGTAGCATCAGATGGATTAATCTAAGTATGAATTTGGAGATAGCCAGCAGCAGGGAGCCTATACTGTTCTTTGGCAGACACTTACCTGAGCATTAGTTCCAAGGAAGGGACAACAAAGGGACCCAAATTTTAAGAAAACTGTCTCAAGCTTAGACTGGTTACATAAAGAACCACAGCTAGTTTATTGAACCACTGTATTACTCAAGGTGGCAGTGCCTCATTTCCATTTCTAATTTTATCATCAGTTCAAGAGCAGCTGCTTTCTCTAGAGCTGCATTGTTCAATACAGAAGCCACTAGCTACATATGACTATTGGGTACTTGAAATGTGGCTCATATAAGTTGAGATGTGCCATAAATGTAAAATACACACAAGATTTTGAAAACTTAGTATGATAAATGAATGTAAAATAACCCATTAATATTTTTTTATTGATAACACGTTGAAATTATAATATTTGAGATATATTGGGTTAAATAAATTATTAAAATTAATTTCATTTGCTTCCTTTTATTTTTTATGTGGTTATTAGTGCATTTTAAATGACATATGTTCTTCACATATGTGGCTTGCATATGTTTCTATTTAACAGTGCTGCTCTAGAGAATTTTTTTCTTTTTGTGTTACAGACTACAATTTTTAATTACATCTATTGCTATTAGAAAAGCACCACTGCCTGACAAGAAAGCACAACCACTATTTACAAAGAATCAAATGGTTGCAAAGAATAGACAATGCTTGAAACAATAACCAAACTAAAAATCAAAAGGAAGGAAGGAAGGAAGGAAGGAAGGAAGGAAGGAAGGAAGGAAG
>JAKSZT010053809.1:145402-248060 GCA_026826555.1 Tolypeutes matacus
AAGGAAGGAAGGAAGGAAGGAAGGAAGGAAGGAAGGAAGGAAGGAAGGGAGGGAGGGAGGGAGGAAGGAAGGAAGATAGGAAGGAAGATAGGAAGGAAGGAAGAAGGAAAGAAAGAAAGAGAGATTAACATACAGTAACGTAAGGCTGATTATTTTACTAGACCTTAACCGTACCCCTAGATCTTAACACTCTCTGTTCCATACACGTTGTAGCCTTCTCTGTATGTAGCATAATTCTGAGTGTTGGTGGCAGGAGCAGGCTTAAAGTTTTGGGTGTTCTTTGTGAGTTTCATGCGTTTGGACTCTGCCCGTGATTTGTAACAGAATTCTATCAAAGCCACCATCATGGCCAGCCCCAGACCTCCGACAAGTATATAGAAAACTCCTGCCACATTGCTTAGGCTCAGAGCGCTGGTCTTGTCCTAAGAGAAATGAACAACGTGATTAGTTCTTGGGGGAAACAAAGGCAATGGGACATTATAATGCATTACAACAGTATAGGGTAGTTCTAAGTTGTAAAATAACTAAACATTGATGTAAGTGTTATGACTCAACTCTGGCAACTGGCTTATGTTTCACAATGACCAGCAAGATGGTAGGATTGTGCTTCTATTGACAGTTGTAATCCTTACCTCAATGATCTTTGGACTCCTTAAGTCCCTTAGTACCTCAAAATGGTGTTCAACAACTAAATAAAACAACACTAGGCCACAGAACAAAAGAGTAAACAAAAGCACAATTTATTCCTCTGCCAACCTCAATAAACACCATTTGCCAGAGTTGAGTGGCGACATAATCTCTATAAATGTTTACACTCTCTTCATTTGGGAACTTGAAGCACTCTTTCCCCTCTCTGACCCGAAACTCCCCTTTCTCCCTTGTTCTCCCTGTGACAAACTTTGTCAACTAATCTTTAAGGCACCAGATGAGAATATTAGAAGTTTCTGATATTCTTATCTGAAGACTTATTTCAAAAGGGTTTGTTTTGAAAGGGTTAATTCTCCCCTTTCCCCCAGTGGCTGAGAAATTGCTCTTTTTGGGGACTGGTATCTAAATTCTAGGACCTCATCCTAGTTAAAATCAGAGCAGAAAATCTCTGTGCTGCTGGAACAAGGGCATACATAGCAGAAAGAATTGGCTCTCTTCCATCTTTCTGAGCATTTAAGGAAACCATCAGGAGGACCCGCTGGGTCCTGGATTGGCTCCATACAAATCAGAAAGCTTTTCCAGGAGGCTGATGATTTAAAAAGAAATCTAGCTCATTTTTAGCTTTCATTCCAGGGAATGTAGAGAGTAATTTAAAAATTGCTACAATTATCTGCTTTCTATTCAACATTGGGGGAAAATCGAGGAAGCCAGTCCGTGACTTTCAGGTCAAACTGTGTGAATCTGACTAAACTATCTTCCTGTATGAAAAAGCAAAAACTGATCTGCTGAAAAAAGCTGGTGCCTTGAGCCCTACCTTGAGGTAGGATACACCAAGGGCCAGGAGTCTTTCTTTGAAAAAAAAAATAGCATTTTGTAGTCTTTTTAGAGGGAATGTAACCATTTTGCTGCTGAACAGAATTGAATGGAATACCCAAATTTTTAAGCCAGTGAATTGTGTATCTTTTTAAATAATAACACAGTGAGCAGACAATGACCATTTCTGACACTCAACACTCTGTGGTTCAGCTAGTCCTGGTATCATTTAAAGAATTAAATATAAAGACTATATTTTTCATTGGAGCCAGTCCTGTACTTGTTTATTTTAATGAAAAGTCCAATTGGTTGGGAAGAGGAGTGTGGGGGCGCCTCATATATACAACAACCTTGCAAATAGTCACTCTTCTAGTATGAATGCCATTTAGCTAGAAGAGTAGTAAGAACTTCTGTCACTTATGAAACAATAGCTCATCTCCTTAAGAAAGCTGGTGAAGCTATTTTCAAGGATGTTCTACAGTCCCTTAGGAAATGGGCCAAATTCTTGTGACCCTCCCCCTGCCGTTAGATTTTTCTATGTATAAGGTATTTGATGGGGAGAAAATGTTCTTTGACATAACCCATATAAGTTGAGTAACAAGAACAGTTTCAAGTTCCATGTATTTAATTTTCACAACAGTTACAGAATTATTTGATGTGGGATGTAGAAAACCAGTAGCAAAATGGTTTACTGCACAGGGAAAATGAGTGGCATTTCATGAAATGAATTAACTGATACCACAATATTAGTTCACAAAAAGGAAAGGCAAAAATTGAAACTAAAAAGAACTTTCTTATGGGAGCAAAGGGGGGCAGGAAGGAGGCAGGGAAGAGTGTTTCATGCTTATTAATGTGATGTTATCCTGACAAGGTACATCTTTGAGGAACATGCGGCTAAATTTTAAAGTATTCTATACAGAGATTCAAATTTTTGGAAGAAAGAAAGTGACAGCCTTAATATTTGAAATCCAAATAGATGCTGAACTCAATACAACAGCAGTTAGGATGAGGCTAATCATTCTGCTTACAGAAACCAGTCTTTTAAAATTATTTGGTTGACTGTTTTCAAATAGAATCAACATAATATATTAATAACCAAAGGTATTTACAACTACAAAGTCTCTGATGTTGTAAGAGGTTAAGAAAAGTACTGTCACAACTGGATGTTTTTGCTGTTGTTATATTTTCTCTTTGAACTTTCAAAATGTGAAATACAGTAAAACTCCCTTATAACACAGCTCATTATTTCACAGCTTTGGAATTATGGTGGGCCAACTGAGTTCCCTAATCATAAGAACAGCTTTATAGAGCCAGTGATTGATGTCATATGGCAGGGCTCTGAGGCTCCTGTCTGCTTTATTCCTTTAGCGCTGGTGTTATAAGGGGGTCCCATTGTGTGTGTTGGGAAGGAAAGCTGTTTTAGGGGTAGAAAATAAACAGTGGGTCAAAATGTGATTGCTAATCAGTACAAAAAGACCTTCAGCGACTGACCTTACTCCCGGAGTCCTTGGCTCCACATTCCCCCTTATCGTACCACCATTTGTTTTTCAGCTTGTCTAAGATGCCTTGTTCACTGAGTTTCAATACTGCAAGGTTTACAGGCGTTCTTCACGTGGGAAATAACATAAATAACATTATATTATGTTATTTTATGTTATTCAAGCTTCAAACTACTTTAAAACTATAGAAAGCGATAAAGCAGGGGGCCCTGGCCACAGAGTAATTTTAGACACTGCAGGCAACCTGAGCATTACCTTATAAAAAGTTAACACTACAGCAACGCTATATTTACCAGGGCCTGCCCATATCGCTTTGAGTAATCGGCACATACTGTTAAATAAAGAGGATAGAAAAAAAGGCACTCCTCAGGTAGGCTGTGTGTGGTGAGGAGGGTCCCCCTCAAGTGACAATCGTCGGCGGCAGCTTGCAGTAGCTTTGTGATGGAGGTGTGTTAGGTTTGATCTAACCGGGTGTCTTGTTGTACTTCCAGACAGAAAGCAAGTTTTATGTGGGAATGGGAAGGCAGACAGGACCAGGAGGGAAAGAGTTTCCATATTGTAGACCACGACAAATGGGTGAATTGGAACAGAAGAGAAAATAGATTCTACATGCACAACATGCCTTCTAATTAGTTGTCCCTTATTACACAAATCTGTTGTCCAGCTGAAAACGACCCCAGAAAGAACCATACTACTTAAGTGTTCTTATTCCACACACACATATTCTAAATGCTTATGTGTGTACTGGTCTTAGTGTTAAAGGTATAACTTGGATCTCTGAGTTTGGGATAAGAGGAGTCCTTTCTACAGTATTCTATGGATTGTTTTTGAGCTACTGACTGGCTATCTCTCTGATATTATCATCTTGTTTGTGGTCAACTCAGATCACCACAGCACGGATTAGATGGTAAAAAATGGATTATTAATGCAGCATGGCCTAAAATGGCAAACTGACTCTGCCATTGTAGGGCACCATCTTAGAGGAATAGTATAAGTAAATTTTTCTAGTAAAACAGGACTTACTCAACTGAGAGGCTGATACATCTCCAGGAGGCCAGGCCACTGCTCATTAGTCCTCCACTTCTTAAAGTGTAAGGAGTGTGTTTGGAGCCACTGGGCAAACGTGTGAGGCCCTACTGGGATAGCTCTATTCTGTCCTAGGATAAATATTTTATCTCTTAGAGATTGTTTCTTCAGCTGTAAAATAGTAATAATGACTTTTACCTTGTCTTTTTCTAGGGCTATTGAATTTTAAATGACGAATTGCTAATAACTCTGGATAAAAATGCATTATATAGAGAGGGTGGCATAATTTTATTATGGGCAATCAACTACTGTGTGTTTAGATTCATGTGAAAAATATTTCCAGTAGTCATGCATGTTGGTCTGAATGCCACCATTTCAAAAGGAGGAAAACAGACAAATTTACATAACCATGAGCATGCCATAGAATTTCTTTGCTTATTCTGGATAGGTTGGACCCACCAACAAAGCCAGTCATTGACAAGCCTTCCTATGGTCACAAAGACTTGGCTGCCATCATACCAAGTCCCCTATTTGCAATTGAGAGCAGAGGGGCTATCTCATTTTGAGATATTCTGAAAGAGGTATCATTATTTTAAAATAATATGCAATTTAATAGTGCTTGAGATTTGAAAAACCTACAAATGTTTAGCATCAGGGAGTGACACTTTTTTAGGTTAGTGCGTGGCCTGGCATCCAGAAAAGCTGCATTTTGTATCTCACCAGAAAATTGGGGTCCTTTATATTTTAAACAAGTTCCCTCAATCAATGCTCAGAACTTTAGGCTTCTCAAATGGAAACCAGAGTTTCCTGGAATGCAAAATACCAAAAGTTACTCAAATGAAAGTTTTTGGCCTCTTTAAGATATTATTGGCAATGAAAATTAAGTCTAAAACTTTTAAAGCATCCACAGGTCATCTATGACCCTGAGATCAGTGTTGGAGCAGCCTTCTCCCCTATTTCCCACCATCTGATCCCCCTATTTCTTTCTTTTGTCACTATAAATTTTTGTCTTATCATTACCACCTCTCCCCCAGTGCTATGCCTTAAGCCAGACACTGGCATGCAAGTTCAGTAATGTGGCATTAGCTCAGGTTGTAGAAGGAGATGCTGTCCAATGGCACACGGGTGACTGAGCCCGTCAGTACCACAGGAAAAAGTACAAAGTATTTCCCTTCTCTTTTCTATGCTTCCTCTTTTTTTATTGCTAAATGCCCAGGCTCTTCATGCTGCTCTCTTAATAAGCCTTTACCAGTTCCCATCTCTCTCAAGGTACTATGTTCTTCAAATCACCTCATTCAATTTCTTCAGTACTGCTACTCTTGCTAGATCTCAGACAGTATAGTCTGATTAAAGGCATTCATATTAAGATCTGATTTTTAAAGTTTACCAAATTAGGCAAACTGGGTTGATAAAAGTATGGGGTGTTAGTTTAGAGCAGTGGTCCTCAAAGTGTGGTTCAGGCACTTCTGAAAGGGTACATGAAACCCTTTCATCAGAGGGTGTGCAAGATCAAAACTATATAATAATACGAAGACGTTCTTTGCCCTTCCAACTCTCATTTTCTTATGATGTACAGTGGAGTTTCCCGATGATTACATGACATGTGATATCACAACAGACAATGTAGAAACACAAATCAGAATCCTGTTCTCTTCTATTAAGCCATATATTAAAGGGATTTGCAAAAAATGTAGCACAACACCACTCCTCATACTAATGTTTTTTGTTTTGGAAAATATAGTTTTTTTGTAAAAGTGTGTTATATTAACAGGCATCAGGCTTATTATCGTTACTTTTTAAATGAATTAGCGAATACATTCTAAAAAAGTTTAATAGTTTTAATCTCTGATATAAAAATATTAATAGATATAACGTGCATAAACAAAATATTTGGGGGGGGGGTTCACAATAACTTTTAAGACTATAAAGGGGTCCTGAGACCAAAAAAAAATTTAGAAGTAGTGGTTTGGAGGCAGGAACACTTTTCTTATTTCAGTGGCTTACAGTGGGCTGCCACCATTCACTCTTGCCAAAACCCAGGCTCAATAGTTCTGCAACTTAGCATCCTACTTCTGACAAATGGTGACTTCTACAGAAGTACTAATAACTGCTCTCCACTCCCAAGGCCTCCACAGTTACAGAGGAGATTACCTTAGGTTTCAACTGATAGCAATTTTGTCTTTCAGGGAACATTTGGCAATGTCTAGAGACAGTTTTAGTTGTCACAACTGGGGAGGGGTGTTACTAACATCTAACGGGTATTACAAAGTATCCTACAATGCACAGAAAGGTCCCACAGCAAAGAATTATCTGGGCCCCAATGTCAATAGTGCCATTGTTGAGAAGCCCTGCTTTAGAGCATTCAGATATCGGCTGAGATGATCTAGGACTTTAGGGAAATCTGACAAGTGATATACTCCTATAACTTTACTCTTTAATTGAAAAAAAAAAAATCACAGGGCTTGTGAAATCTGGCAGGGAACCAATATGCATTTGGGGACTTCTAAATAAAAATAAGGGAGAAAAACAAACATTTCAAGTAGCAGCATAGCCAAGGAACATAAAAGCTGTAATCAGAAATCACAGATAATACCACTTAACAAGGTTAGGAGAGCTGCCAAGAAAACAAAGAGAAAAGTATTTTAAAAGCTAAATCTCCTAGAATTCTATGTTGCTGTGGGGTAGAATAAATTCCCAAGATAGCCAAAAAACACTGATTTTATTTCCACATAATTTTCTCTCTTACTCTATCTTACTGGATGTATTGCCTAGCCTAATCCACACCAACCCAATGTATTAACCCCCACCTCACCCCACAAACACACAACACAAGTTGTTATTTTGAAGTAAGTGGAAGTAGGTGGGCATTTGGTCATTTCAAATGTCACCTTCCCCATGAAGACTTTTTTGCTTTCCACACTAATGTTTTCTCTCTCTTCCATCATGTACCACTTTGTCTTATTATTAATGCCCATGTTTTGTGTTTCTCACTAGACTGTGTGCTTCTTGCAGGCAGGGAATGTCTCATGTATTTTATATTCCCACAGAATAATTTTCTTGATAAATACTTGGTAAATGGATAACTCTCTTTAGCATTTTGCTTTTAAGCACAGTACCTTCACATAATCATTAGTATTGGTCAAGTTTAATGGTCATCCTAAGAAGGTGAATTTATAGCCTCCACTTTATAAAGATAGGTTAAGCAATCTGCTCAAGCCTACACAGCAATTCAGTGTACCTCCAACTCTGTGTTGTGTGTTTGCCAATGGAACATACAAAAGGGCAGAAGCCCTCCTCATTTTTGTTTTTCAGGCTTGGATGTTCATAATGATTTTTTTCTTTAGCGACTACCATATACTCCAAATAACTATCAACCTCTCAAGGACACATGTTGTAGCTGGGGCCTTTTACTGTGGTGCAGCAATATGTCTCCAGGGGAATGTTTCAAAGCAATTACCGCAGGCTCTTAACTGGTACCTAAGAGAATTATAAATCAGAAATATTTATTGTATTCAACTCAATAGGGAACAGAAAGAATTAAACAAAGTAGGTCAGATTCCTATTGTGGAAATTAACCATTCTCCCCTTTGAAGGGATTGCTATGAACTTTTTGCTGAGTAGAGCCCTCCTAAGACAGACATGGTTCATCAGGCTTAGGGAGAAAATAGGAGAACTTTGTGATGTAATTTCAGGGGGCCTGGGAACATGCCCCTGACTAAAAGTATCTCTTCCATTGGTATTTGAAATTCCACCATGAGGATTTCACACCTTTAAGTTTTAACAACATTCCTTGTTAAAATATAGATCTTTCTGAGAAATAGTAAGTGAAACAAAGATTAGCTATTTATGAACTGTGACCCTTTGTTCTATTTTGTTTAAAGAATGTCCAGGGGAAAAGAGTATAAACTTCTCTTAAGAAGAAAAAGTTTAAATGCTAGTAAGTCATAAATAAAAATGCATATGGATTGTTGATCAGATGGAGGGTAGGAGCAAATGTGAGTTAGATATTCATTTAAAAGTATGTAAAAGAGTGCTAACCTAAGGCAGGATAACGGTTCCTGAGTGTGGGAAACAGTCATGGAATAGCATCTGTATTTAAAAAAAAATTTTATGTAGAGGGTAGTCATTCATAATACTTTGATAATGAGTTCTATTTTTGAAGAAAGCATAATTGGCTGATAAAAATTTCTGTTTATCTCTGCTTGGCAATAACTCGGCTACAAAGGACTGTGTTCACAATCCAAGGCATTCATCCCACAGGTGGTAGTTGTCAGATTCCAGGCTCAATTTCTGGGATACACTATCCAGCCATCCCAAAGTAGCAATGTTATCTTAGTGATGGCAAATGTTACATATGGAAACAGCTTTAGGATAAGAGGAATTAAGAGAACCATTTTTTTTCTATGAAAGAAGAAAATGTTTCTTTAAAAAAACAAAATAAAAATTTTGGTATATTTCAGGAAATAGCTAAAATACTAAATAATGTAGCTTGGAACCATGTTTGATTCCTTATCTGAAACAAAGAAATGTTGAGAGGGTGATTGATGTGAGGGTGCTGAGCTTCCCCAGAGGAGAAAAGAAGAAAAACTAGGCCTTGTGAATTAATTTCCATGTTGATTCCTCCAAATAGTCTGCTGATACTGGAAGGGTTTAGAGAGGAAGTTGTACCATGGATATGGCTCTGGGCCCGAAAAACATAGAAACTCAGGTTGTAGTACGATTTATCCACCTGAGAGATTGTGGGATATATTCTGTTCTAAATGCCCTCACTTTTCCTTTTTGAGCAGGGACATCTAAGAACAAATGTCTGTTTAATTAATGATGCCAGAAAAATCTCTAATGGTGCCCTTAGGAAGGAAAGATTAGTGTGTAAATACATAGGTTATGGAGAAAGACAAGGTTCTCACAGACAAGTAAAAGAAATATTTGAGCAAGAATGGTGCATTTACATAGTTGATTAGAAACCTGTTCTGACAACACAATATCTAGACGATAAATACGGAAACCTATCACAATCCAAGCTGGAAGACTTTCTCCCCACCTTATCCCTCATTCAAACCTTTGCTTCAAGTAACAAACACTTGCTTTTTGGTATCTTGTGATTTTTTTAAACAACTTTTTAAAAACCTCTCTGGCCCAGTGGAGGAAAGCCACCCTCCCGTTTGCTGGCTCTTTTACTTAAGATATTTCAGGTTTTCATGGAGATAAATCACCCTTCCCAATCACTTGTTTCTTTCCTTAGCTTTTTCTGGAGAGCCTTTAGTATCATTCAGGAAATCACAGCCATGTACAGACAGGTAATCTCAGACAGACTCTCTACCCAGGTAAGTCTTGCTTTAAGTTGATGCCAACTGATGACCAAGCAAGAGAAGATTCTTTGCTGGATGAAAGGATTTGTTATAATGTCCTTTACATTGTTTTTTGCAGGTTAACTTGGGATATGATTCGGGAAAAGATTTACTTCTTCACATAGCTGTTGTTGGAGGCTGCAGCAGTTCTAAACATGCCCTAGAGTAACACTGGGGTGTCTGGGACCATTTAAAAAATTACTACCCCTTCTTTTCACAGAGATTCCTGAATGCAGGATTCTAAGAGAATGAGGGTTTAAGTTATTTAGAGTCTTCTACCATTGGATCAACCTGACCTTTCTCCACAACCTGGGAGCATGCATGCATATGACTGCTGGCATTACTGGACTCTGGAGACTCAAGCAACCCTCATTCTTCAGGGGCAGCTACAATGATTTGCAGCATTATGCAGTGCTTAGCTGCTAGCACCTGCTTCTAAAAGAGTATTTATATCTACGTATTTCACAAATGTAGCTCAAACCTATTTAACTTTTTGCTAATGGGATTATAATTTAAGTGCAAAGAGCAAATTCAATAATGCATGCATATAGCATCAAGAGTAAAATCTCTGAGTCATTTTACTAAGGGCCTAACAATTCTAGTAATCAAAACCTATTGATAAGTATCTGTTCTTAAAGAAACAGCCCTCAAAATCACTTTTAGATATGTGGGTAAAGCCAGTGGCATTTCCAAGTGATAACGTCTCAAATTCAAAGCATAAACTCCTTGATTCCACAGGTTGTGATTTTCACTGATGGATTCCTCCCAAACTGGGCCTCTATCCAACCTACCCATCTAGAACCGGAATCCAAAACCATTACGAGTTATGGACTGTTTCACAGAGCCCAATTTGCCTGGGAAAACTTTTTACCCAATTTGTCCCTGACAGCTAGAGCAAAGGGACTCAAACATATCTAGCTTCTGGAGAAACCAGTTTTGTTTAAAATCTGGTCCCAGATACTTTTACTTTTACAAATACATAATTGGTATGAGTCACTTGAAAACTCTATTTTAAAATCTATTAAAAAACCAAACTATCAAATTTGGCTTTGTTTTATTATGAATAAATGTGCTTTCTTTAGCTCATCCCAATGGCACTGAGAAAGAAGGATATAGACTGAGAAAGACAGAAAGAAACAGATCTTTACTAGAAACTCATATCACAAGTACTCCTGAAGACACCTATTTCATTCTCCTAACTCTATGCAAAATGTGCATTTGAGAGTCCACTCTGATGGGTTCCAACATCTTATATTTTCCCCAGTAGGCATCCCTTGACCACGATCCATAGAAAAATAATCATTTTTGGCTTATACCCAAATAAATTGTAACAAATGGGATCTATGTATCAGAGCATATTCAGAAAGCTCAAAGACGACTACTGGTTGCCATGCCATTTTACATACTATTCTCTTCTAGCATGCATCTAGCATTCACACATCTGCATCCCCAGCAGTGATGGGACACACTAGAGGTATATATATATATATATGCTATTGCTTTAGGTCTATATTTTGAGAAATATTTGCTTCAAGATCAGATAAAATTAAGCAATAAAGTGAGCTTGGACCACACTTTTGCCACCTCTGACCAATGGGGATTTGCCTCGTGTGACAAGGGCCAAATGCTATACCGCTCTCTAGAAAATCAGAAGAGAATGGATTTCAGTTGTTTACAATCAAAGAAATCTTCCCCCACCCTGCTCCACCAATCCCAGCTCCCACCTTCACCAAATGTAGTTTACTTGTTTCAAATCTTTCATGTTTCTTTTCCATGGCTGTCCTACCTTTCAGATAGTGTGGTTCTATAACCTTCCTTCCAAATGAAAGGAAACAAAATGATGTGTTCTTAAAGGGACAGAAAGGGCCTTGATATATACCATTTCACTCTCTGCCACTGCAACAGTGTCTTTCCTCCTGGAAATTTTATAAGAGCATTCTTACCTTCAGGCTTTTCACTCCTGCTGCTCTTTCTGTAGCTCTCGTGTTGGACATTTTGTCATTATTTGTCAATAAGAAACACATTCAGGTTATCAGGGAAACACCAAAGGCAAATAATCATGTCCTAATCGTAGAAACCATGCTAGAGTCACGCAGTCAACTTCAAAAATCACTAGAATGGAATACTTAAAAAATGTTTTCTTTTTGGATTACAATTTTTTTCCGTTGGTAGAATTTATTCTTTAATACTATCTGGCAAAATCAGTGGTTTTGGGCAGCCACTGGACTGATTCAGTTCTTAAGGCAAAAAGGTCCCTTGCTTGAAGCAGCCACTTGAGAGAAAGTGAGGGTTTGCTCTTGGGAGGAAGACCTGAATAAGTCCAAGGAGCAAATTTAATCACTACCAGGAAAGAAAAGTGTCAGGTTCTTCATACTTCCAGGAGGCAGTATCAGCACAGAGACATGCAAACCAACGAAGAGCATAACATACTCACCCTACTCCTTGATCCCAAACCAGAGTCTTGGGGATTCACAGGAACTTCTGCTAAGACCCAGGGAGTGCCATCGATCTGTAATGATTCTTGCCTATACACATAACAGTGTCAATAAAGAGTCATTGGGATCCATCTTAACCCTGGGTATCCAAAATGTCTACCTTTAGGGGTGGCTCCTGTCAATAAAAGCTCCATCTTGTTGTAGGTAAAAGGCAGATGCAGATTCATATCCGTTACCCAAGGCCCAAGAATGTGAAACAATTCTGGGTGTGGAAGAGAAGTGGTTAAGAGACGTGGAATAGGAGAGGAGAATTGTAGACATACATGGAAGAAGAAGAAATACACACAAACTAAAGATTTCATTTATACATGTGGGAAATACATTATACCCTCATTCATTTATGTATCACCAATAGGAAGCTAAGAGAATTCGGAAATGGACTGTCCTGAAGTGTAACTTTTTTGTTATCTTTGAATAGAAGACTTGCTAAGCAAATGCATGGAGTTTAGAACAACAACAACAAAAAAGACTTCCAGTGACAGGGGAGAGGAACAAGTTTGAATTTCTTAAGAAAACAAATCTTTTTATGTACTTTAAAAGCACCTGTGGGAAAAATACACCAAATGTAAGCTATGGACTATAGTTAACAGTAATATTATGATAATGTTCTTTCATCATTTGTAACAAATGTTCCACAACAATGCAAGGTGTTGTTGGTGGGGTGATGTATGGGAATCCTGTATGGTATGCAAGATTGTTTTCTAAACTCACAACTTCTCTAATTTAAAAAAAAGTACCCCTGTAAAAAGGAAACACAATTTTAATTGCAAGCCATTTTCTGAATCTATTAAAACAAGTTCCCCGAAAGTAACAGCTATTAAAGAAAGGGGGGATGGTTCATTAGCTTACTATATTATACCCTGGCCCACAAGACAACTACCCAGAAGTCTTTGCGCTTTCTGTAGCTCAGGTTTTATAGTATTTCAACTTTGCCATCAGGCAAGTTGCTTTTCATTATCTGTATGCTGTTTTCTCATCTTTTATACATTTTGTGTTTTGGGATATAAGGTCTTAGAGCAAAGAGAGTATGTGATTATCTGATGCCATATTGCTATATAAGCAAATAACTCAAGGATTTGGGATCTATTTGAGATTGTATCTGGTGTTATGCAGCAGTTTCAAACTATGGTCCACAGAACCCCAGTACATCCATGGAGGTAGCTCAGGAGCAATGTGAGGGTGAGGGAGGAGGACTTGAGAGGGCAAGCTGCCAGGTCCCTCATCCCTACAGCAAACAGAAGCAGAAATTTTACCTGCTTTATATATAGGCTTTTTTTTTTTTTTTTAAGATTTTATTTATTTATTCATTTATCCCCCCCTTGCTGCTTGTGCTCGCTGGGTCAGCTAACTACGCCGTGTGGGCGGGCTTGCCTTCACCAGGAGGCCCCGGGAACCGAACCCCATATGGTAAACGGGAGCCCTACTGATTGAGCCACAGCCGCTTCCCTATATATAGGCTTTTGTGAAAGATTTTATTTGGAAAAAAAAAGTGTTCTGAAGCTAAAAATTTATTTGAAAACCTTTAATATAATGTAAAAAATGTGGGCTATAGAGATAAATGGACTAAGATGTTAAAAAAAAAAAACAAAAAAAAAAAACAAAAAAAAACAAGTTCCCTAAATTCTTTCTTAGAATCACATTGGTTAGTTTATTCTAGTCCCCATGCGTTTTTGAAGATAATAAAACTGTATTCTTCTATCAATATTCTATAAATGATAATGATCAGCCTAACATTGATCTAAACAATGGAGGTTAAATTGCATATCCTATCATCATCTCTTAATTCCACATGTGTCTTATAAATTAAGGTGCATATCATAGAATTCTCATTGCAATCAGAGAGTTCAGGATGGTCCCTTTTAAAACAATCTGTTCCCATGTTCCTCAAAGTACAGGTCTTACTGGTCAGGCTATGTGTGCTGATTTTCAACTTGGAAAATAGAAGCACTGGATGTCTGGTTAAATCCCTGGATAGAATTAAAGCCAGATACAATTCTAGGGTGAGGTGGGAGAGGTATTGTAATACCTTTCAATGTCAAGTCATCCCAGTTACATATAACTTGTTTCACTAACCCGACCCCCTCTGGAAAGGTAATGCTACATGGGAAAACAAAGCTGATGCCCTTAATCCAAGATTAAGGGAATGAAGAGAAGTACATGGGGTGGGAGTGAGTGGGATCAGAAAAATGTGAAAGTTTGAGGTAACAGGAAGCTGTAGAGAGAGACTGTGTCTATGTGGTAATTCAGTAGCTAAATCCCCATTCTACTATGATTTACAGTGACAGATTTTCATTGGCTGTGTCACAAACCCCTGGCTATCCAGGTTTATCACTGAGACAATCTATTGTCTCTTAGTTACTGCACTTACACACACATTTTAATAAAGCACTAACACAAAAGGGTCATTTGCAGCTTGCAGGTTAAAAAGTCCCAAACCAAAGTTCTAATTTCCATGATTCTTGCCTGGGCATTTATAGTCCATCAAAGAAGGATCAATTCTGCTCTGTTTAGGCCCAATCAGCCCAGATTTAGGGAATTGGTAAAACCAAGCAATATTTTGGTTCTAGCCTATAGGTCTGGGTCAGGGCCTGCCTCAGTAATTGACCTTTTTCTTAATTTCTTATATCCAGAAAATAAAACAACAACTGTTTTCATAAGTCTAAGCATGTGAACATTTTAAACAGTCTGAAAAGTTTCTGGTTCTTTCCACAGAATAGGAATTTTTTCAGAACGTGTAATGTCACATGCTGAGGGGGAGGGTGGGTGTGGGTGGGAGGGAGTCAACAATTTAGCATAATTGCCCATTTATCATTATTTAAAGGTTGCAGGAAAGATACAGAGAGATAAGTAATACAGGCATTTTTCCCTTTCTTGATTTCAAAGATAATATGTGTTAAAGCTTTTTTGAGAAAGTAGAAGCACTCATAAATGTCAGGCTTTGTGATTATTGTCATCTTTAGTAATCAGTACTGAGGGTTGGAATGACTTAAATAAGCCATTTGCCTTGTAACCAAGGCGGACAGAATGATTCTGATTCTTATGGAAACATGTCACATGCAATCAGATGCACATTGTTCATTGGATGGATAGATGTGATAAATTACCTACTGTGATATTATCACAAGAGGTGACCCTGAAAGTCAGTAGAGATTTGCGAGAGCATTAGCTGTGTGACTTTCTTAGAGTAACTACCATCTTCAGGTTTCACTTTCTCAAGGAAATGACAGTATATTCAGCAGTCAATTGTCAAGTTAACTGGGGATGGGATATAGTAAAGAAGTGTAATGCCCAAGCCATTTCACTAATACGGTAAAAATTCACTGATTTGTACTAACAGAAGGGAAGGACTGTCTGAGTTAGGAAAGGCCTGAATTACAAAATAGGCTTTAAGAATGACAGTTATATTACTTTAAGTCTTTTTGTAATTCAAACTGACTGTAAAATGTTGTCTTAGTGGAGGTCCTCATGAGAACTATGTTAGCAGATCGATTTGTAATGAATATGATTTTATCTAATAAATGCACCTGACATTTGAAAGAGGTTTGTTCTCTTAAGGAAAAATTCACTGGCAATTTAGTATAAATAAACTTTCATTTGCTTAGCAAACCTCTCTTGTCCCCATCCCTGATAATATAAAGTTAACCTCTAGACTGATCCCCATCCAATTTATCACAAATTATGAACTAGAAGGCTTCAAATTGATGAAGTTTCACTGTCATTTCTACTTTCTTCTCCAATGATTTGTTTTAAGTATCACCACTAAATAGTGGCAAAACAGATTTAAGTTCATCTCTTGCCCTTTCTCTTACTCACTCTCAGAAAACAGCAAGTAGCAAGAAGGATGATGATAAAAGGCAAGCTCCTTGGTAGTCCAGAAAGTGAATAAGCAAATCGTTGTATATGCAGCACTGATCATACAATTATCCATATTTGAGAAAAGGTTTGACTTATTTCAAAAAGTTGACTAGAGTAATGACCAAGAAAATGATTTGAAAGATGGCTGATAGGTAGCTTTATGGTCAAGAAACTTGGTAACATTTAGGATCTACTGAAATATTTTTCTATTTGTATATCAAAAATCAGATAATCTGGAAATAGTGGCTGGCAACAAAGTTACTTGATAATAGCTTTGCAGCAATATCAGCTGAAGAAAAAAAGCTTGATTGTTGGTTGTAATTAACAAATACGTGGTCTAAAGTTTCAGGGGTCTTCGTGATACAACACATCTGGGTGAAAAGTGAAAATTCAGTCAAATATGTGCAGCATTTTTTCCTTTGTTTACATAACATCAAACTTCTGGTTATTTGAAAACTTCTGGGTACTTGACATCATGTTTTAGAGTCATCTTGATACAGTCCATGGCTCCTTTTTAACCATGTTGAATGTGGATGAAGAATTCAGGAGAACATTGTTTATCCAATCCAGCTCAACTTTCACTCTGAATTCACTTGAATGATACAATTAGGTTCTCAGTAACCTGCTAATTACATGAGAAAAACAACAGGAAGAAGGTGCTAAATACTTTGGGCATCAGATTAGCCATTGAAAAACACAAATGAGCCAAAAGCTTGGTTAAACTGTCAATGTCATCAGTTCACACTGGTGGAAAAGAAAGTTATTGCTTTTTGACACTTAGTAAAACCTTGACTAATTGGAATCCATAAGGGATGAATGGAATTTTCAATAAGAACACTCACTATATTTCATTCGTGGCTAATAAACTTTTTTCTAAAAATTCTTGTATTCACTTTCTCGCCTCAGGGAAGCAGCCCCAAATGCCTGAGGGACAATCCAGATTCAGATGAAGAAGGTATAGGAGGCAGAGCCTAATGAGACCTAACACCAGGTCACTTCTTGGCAAGTGATTTAAAGAATAATAAATTCCTTGCAGTCTTCTTTTTGGGTAATATTGATGCTTTCTCATCAAAGTAGAGTGCTGTAAGAGGGAGCAATTCAGGTAGTTGGGGTACTGGTTAGGTGAGTTCTGGTTAATCAAGGTTTTACAATAAAAGGTCCCACCAATGCCTGGCAAGATTATGTGCTGAAGAAAGCTGTTTTTAAATTTATTTCTTTGAAAGTGCCCTGGATCATTATTTCCAAATCCACATTATATATATATTGGAGATTGGCAAACTAACTTTTTCATCAGGATCCTGAGGAATGGAGAGGGAAAGAGAGGAGCAGAAGTGCAACAAATGTTTCTGAAGGGGAAACGTTTTGGCTTGACTGTCTGTTGGTCTATGGTTGGGAAATGCTGTTCTTCACCATAAGATGCCCATGGAATATTGGTCATGCAGGAGTCAGTCTGACATACTTCAATATAATTCTCATGCCACTTGGACCATGTTGGATTCTGTTTTCAGGTCCTCTCCTGTACTTACCCAAAGTGTCTTTCCATCACTTGGTATCATGGCTTCTGAGCTTGTCCCTATCTCTTGTTGCTTGAATGATGGCTATTCATTCATTTTAGCCCTGAAGAGCATTAAGGAGCCAAAGGAATGCCAAGTAAGAAGGGTTTCTCACAATGGCAGCCTGGATAACAATTAGATCTACTTGAAACAAGAATATGGCTAAAGAAAAGCCAAATCAAGGATTCATACACACACACAGTATCACAGTTAGATGATGCACTTACTTAAATATACAAAATGTTTTTTGCAAAGTCTGTATATGGGGTGGCTTATTGAAGAAAGACCCCATTTAACTTGAAACTGAGCTTATTCTTTTGCTTTCAAGTTAAATGGGGTCTGTATTTAAATGGGCCATCACATATATAGAGAGCAACATCTCATCACTCATACACATAATTGAAGAAGCCAACCCTAATCAATCAACCAACTTCTGTGAGCAACCATCATGTCTTAGAAAAGAAAAAAGCTTATAATCTAATTTTTTGATAAATGGATCTGATTCCTCATACCACTCAACTGAGGCAGGCGGGGACAGTGTCATAGGAAAGCCTTGTGCTCTTTAAAGCCTAGGGCATTGAAACCCACATGGTCTTCATAAGGCAACCAGTCTTGTGTGTGAGGGGAAGGAAGGGTTGTAGATGGGGAGCCTCTGTCTGGGAGTTTAAGAAGGGACCCAAGTTAGATCAAAAATGCGGGCAGTGCCCTGAAGTCTTTCTGTTTCCCAAAGCTGCCGGGCAGGGGAATAACCTGGTCATTCCACTGTATGTGTGAGTCTTGTCGTGCTCTCTCCTCAATAATAAGATAACAGTCTTGCCGATTACTCGTCACTAAGGGTACCCGGTTGTGGTGACATTGAGGCTGACCTTGGAGTCACCGCCCCCGCTGCCGCACTCTCCTTTGTCGTACCACCATTTGTTTTTCAATTTGTCCAAGAGGCCTTGCTCATTCAGTTTTAATACTGCCAGGTTAACAGCATTTCTTGAAACGATAAAACATAACTTGTAAGAAAATGCACAAATGCTTAGGAAATCGTTAACGTATAAAAAAGGAGCACAAGAGGACAAATTGGCTAAATTTCACAGAACGTGGAGCTATAAAAATGTCTGTACAGCAAATACAGGGTTAAATATTGGAAGGTGGCATGGAGGATAACATTTGCTCAAAACTGAAGTGTGCGGGATGGGGAAATTGTCTTTGAGAAAAAAATTAACAAGAACACCACATCCATGCAATTAACATTCGTCACATATGGCACCATAACTTGGCTTTTACCATTTAAATTGAAAAAGCCGTTGAACTGTAAAATTAAAACAGCGACAAACAGTCAGAAAGGACAACACAGAGAGAGAACATTAAAAAAATGGATGCATTAAATAGATGAAACCATAATTTACCGTCTTATTTAACTCCATGGAATATTGTAGATTTTAAACTTTTAAAAGTTACCTCAATATCCACAAGAAAGAAAATGACAACAAAATGCATCAGGGTAGGTGGAATACTATAACAACACGGATATTGTTATATTATTCCACCCACCTTAATGCTGAGCCTTTAGGGGTTGCCACACCATAGCCTTTGGAATCCAGATTTCCACCAACTTTCATCGTATCACACGGTTTTCTCTGCTCAATGTACTCATTCATGGTTGACTCCAGCAGGAAGGCGAACTTTCCCTTGGACTTCCGCACCCGGGCCACTCCATCTGCTGTCGTTTTGGTAAACACAGATGGCTCTGCTGATTTCATGTAAGACCACATTTTCTCATAGACAGCAATTTTGGACCTCTGCAACAAAGAGATAATTCTTAGAACTGCCAGCTTTTAAAACTGGAAGAGGTCTTAGTGCCGTGGTCCTCAAACATTTTTGACTGCAACCCACAGTAAGAAAAATAATGTCACACTGCCATCCAGTAGATACATACATATATATGTAAACATATTTTTGAAAAAGAGCTTTCTCAAAACCCTTACTCATCCCTGCAATGTGTGATGTTCTCTGATATCTTGTATTCTATTCTAATTCACTTTTAAAAAATGCTGGTTATGACCCATTAAATTGATTTTATGATCCCACTAATGGGTTGCAACTCAGTTTGAAAAACACATTCTTAGTTCAATCTTCCTCTCAATGCAGACATCTCCCATACAATAACCTGCTGTGCTATTAAACAGTACTTGCCTGGCAACCATTTTTAGGCAGTCCACTCTGGCATGGGACTTCAATTATTGTAAAAAACTGCTTCCCTATTCTGAGCTGAACTTTCTTTCTCTTAACTCTCATCCTTTAGAGCTATCCAAAGCAATTTTGTTCTTTATTTTGAATATTGCAAAGCTGGTATTATGCCCCCATCCTCATCTTTTCATCTGGCTATACTTTACCAATGTCTAATAATGTTTTGAGAACCCTCACAATTTTGGTCTTTCTCCCATGGCATATTCTAGTTGATGATGTTTTTTTAAAATTACCATGTCCAGATATAAACATGACACCCCAGATATATGACCCAGGCAGAATGAAGAAAGCCTGTTTTCTTCTTTTGAATGGAGCAGTTTTCTACTATCAATGCTGCCTGAGTTTGCTTTAATGTGTTTAGTCATCCATCTATTCTTTCAAGTAGTATTTATTGAGCACCCACTATATATAAAACACTCTACTGGTAGTATGTGTGAGTAGAGTCCCTTCCTCAACTCAGGTTGAGTACAAACCAAAATTAGTAATTTTTTCTACCAGCTAAATCTCCCTATTCTTTACCTGCACTATTTTGCATTTAATTTCATTAAATTTCATCTCAATTCAGGTGATCATTAGAACATGTTCTAAATGCTCACTGAGTCTCCAGCTCTGTGTTAGCCATTCTGTAAAAGATAAAGGAAGCATTGTCTCAAGGCCCTAGGAGCTTCCAGTTGAGTTGGGGAGCTAGGTCCTCAGGAAAGGAAACCCTAGAGAAATATTCTAAGGTGATATTTGAACAGAGGTGAAATAGCATGGTAGAAACCATAAACATATACCACGTTTTCAAATTTACTTTTATGGGTCTTCCTGGCCCCCACCCCAGCTTTTTTATTATTATTAATTCAGTTGCTCATCTCTGGGCCTCTGCCAGCTGCATTGCATCTTTCTTGAGAGACTGCTTAGATCTGTGCAAATAATTCGAGGGGGCTGGAACTCCCAGAGCTATCACCATGGAAATTAAACATGCTGTTTTTGGTAATCAGACCCTCACCAAGTCACTAAAATTGCTTACTGAGATGAGGACATAGTTTGCATGAAGAACAGGAAAAAAAAGCCAGTATGGCTGAAGCAGCGTGAGCAAAGGGGAGAGTGGTAGGACACTAGCCTAAAAGGGTAACCAAAGGCCAGATCATGTAAGGCTCTGTAGGTCATGGTAAAAAGGTTTAGATTTATTCTACATGTGATAGAAAGCTACTGGAGGGGTGAGATGAGATCCTATTTAAAATTTTAAAGGCTTACTCTGGTTGCTGTATGGAGAACAGACTATAAGGAGGGCCAGAGTAGAAGCCAAGAGTTAGTTAGGAGGCTATTCTAATAGTCCAGAGGAAAGATGATTATGTCTTGTACTGGGTGGGAGCAATGGAGGTGGACAGAAGAGGTTGGATTTAAGATCTGTTTGGGGGAGATAAGTCAACAAACCTTGCTGATGGACATCTCCACCTGTGGTCCTGTAGATACTTTCAAATTAAACATTTCCAAACCAAGCATTATCTTCCTTGTAAAGCCTAGCTCTCCTTCTGAAATTTACCAGTAAACTACCTAACATCCAAGCTAGAAACTGGTTTTTACTCCTTCCTTTATCATGCCATGATTATTCTAACTTAGAAATGCCTATAGAATCTGTCCTTTCATCTCCTTTCTCTTCTCATTACCATTGCCCTGGGTCAGGCTCCCATCATTTTATTTTGTCTGGACTATATTATCTTCTAACTGGTCTCTCTGCTTCATCTCTCTTCAATTTATCCTCCAGTGATCATTCCAAAATGCAAATTGGATCAAGAAGTTGCTTCTTTCTTTAAAATCATCTGATAGCTCCCTAAAACCTAAAGGACAAAATCTAAACTCTTATGTATGATATTCAAGAGTCTTTATGATCTTGGCTACACTCTCCTATGATCCAGTCACAATTGACTACTCCTTGTTCACACCACTATATTGAATGTGGATTTATTATTCCTTTGCTTCTCTTTATACCTTACTAGAATAACATTTCAATATATGGATATACCATACTTTACTTGTCCAATCTCCTATTGACACACTCTTAGGTCAGTTCCAATTTGCTGGCATAGACAACAAAGTTGTAAGCATTTATCTTTCTGTACTTAGGAAGAGGTATTTTGTGTTCTTCATCTTGGCTCTGTCAGAACTGAGTACCCAAGGCAGGGATGGAAGGGCTCATACAAGTTTGTGTCTTACACTATTTTCAAACAGGCCATTGCTTCCAAAGATAAATTTATTATAAGCTAGGGGCAAAAGGGTCCATGAATTCTGATCCAAGTGCACTATAATTTGGATTCATTTACTTCATCTTTTTACTTGAGCTCTTTGATTGCTGATACAGGTTAAAAGGTTTATTCCTTTAGGTAATGATGCATTTCTATGAGAATAAATGGCAGTGATTGAAGTGGGCACTTTAAAACGTGTGTGTTATACATCCAATAGATATTAAAGTATGTAGTAAATGAAAAGTTAGTGGCAGAAGTGATTGGCCTCTGGTTGATGACTGAATTCCAAAGGTGGTTAGAAGGGGGAAAAAGAAATTGCTCATAAGTGAAAAATGAAGCTGAAACATTTATCTTCCTAACTGGTATTTAAGTGACAATATAACATTCAGACCAAAAAGAAGGGGCAAAAATCAGTAGCATTTTTTTGCAGTCTGTCTTATTTTGACTGAAGTACTGAAGGAAATAAAAGGGATTGGATCTTAGCTCAATCATCTAGGAGAAATTTTAAAAATTATGGGCAGGATGTGAAATAGCAAGTTCATTTTTCTCCAACCTGCAATAATTCGTTTATTTCATTCTGCAGCACCATTTTGTACCTAAGAAGGAACAAACGATGGTTATGCAGCGAGGCCATGAGAAATTCTCATAGCACTGTTAGATAATTACCAAATGCAATCCAAAGGAGAAATACATGAATGGAGGAGAAACAGATGAATCCAAAATAGCAGATAAGGTAGAGCCTTAGTATTCATGGATTCAACAGTTACTGTTCCAACCATTTGTAATAAATCATGAAGGTCAATGATATGGAGAAATTTGTCTTCTTGTTGAGGTAAAAATTTAGATCTTGAGCTCTGCAAGGCTGGTGCATGGAAGAAGTTACCTGATTAGTGAATACACTTAGCACATCATTCAGACCTTGCATCTCTTTACTAGTTAGTCACTCCTAGTTCTTGTGGACACAGCTTCTCTCAAGTTAACTGTATAGTGCAGTGGTTAAGAGTATGGAGTCAGACTGCCTGGGCTTGAATCCCACTTACTAGCTGCATAAATATCTAACTTCTCTGTGTTTTTCTATTTCCTTATCTGTAAAATTAGGATGATTTTTTAAAAAGTGCATACCTCAAAGGTTTATTGGGAGGAATTAAGTGAGTTAATATATGCATCTCATTTGAACAGTGCCTGACACACAGGAAATAGTGGAAAACATTACTCATTTTTGTGGTAAAGTGTCATTTGTTTTACAGGCAGAATTTATTTTTAATAGCATTAAAAATGGCCTAAGTCCTGTATTTACAGAATCATTACTTCATTTTATGGTGGAAATCATATGTTCAAGCATTATTTACGTATTTGGGTCTCCAGACACATCCTGGTGAATGCTCAAGGTCTGCCACCAACAAAAATGATTATCACTTGACTTTGGACTTTAAAAAACTAGGGAGAGGAAAAATAGGTAGGATGGCAAATTTTGCTTTTAAATTTCTGTTTTGTAGTTTAGTTGAGTTTTATACATTAAAATCCTCATTAACCAGAACACTGCTATTTGGGAGAAATGGTGAATGAAATTTTCTACTTTCCTAAGAGTTAAAATAGAATATCCACTTGGTCAATAGAACTGGAATCAGCCAGAATTTTACAGCTAGAAGACATTTTAAAAATCATCTTATTACGTTGTACAACATTGTGAATGTAATTAATGCCACTGAGTTGTATACTTAAAATGGTTAAAATGGCAATTTTTATGTTATATATGTGTTACCACAATAAAAAAGAATTACTTTAAAAAATCTATGTAAAGCACCTGCCACATAACACTCAGTAAATGGTAGCTATTATTAAAAACAAAACAAAACATCTCATTCAGCCTCTCACCCAACACAGCAATGACTTCTCTGTTCAAATGCCTCTCGCTGAGAGACACTGATTAGCTCTGGGCAGGACTCAGAGAAGAAGCTCAAGAGGGAGTTTATTTCATGGTTAGAACTGATAGAAAATTCTTTTTGCTGAGTTGACATCCTTCATGAATTCTTCTCTCCTCCTTTCCAATCCTACTCTTGTCTTCTACTTGAAGTGGCACTTCCTCCTTCTGCTTCCATTTCACCATTATAGGTAGCACGGTTTATATTACTAGCAGACCTAAACTCCTTGAGAATAGAGAGCATGTCTGACTTGTCTCTGCATCACCAGTGTCTAGCATAATGCCTGGCACGTAGTAAGCTCTCATTATGTATCTTTGGCATAAATGGACGTAAAAATTGAAGTTCCACTCACTAGTCCTAATTCTGCCCTCTGTAGTGATATAGAATAAAAATGCTTTCTTTTCCACAAAACATACAGCCCGAAGACCACCACTACCAAGTCAACTGCTAATTGTCACTTTGGCAGGCTAAACATTCTAAGGGTCTTCATATGTTACTTATATGACCAGAATTCCAGTCCCCCTACCTTTCTGGTAAAGACCACCTTTTGGATACTTTTTAATTTTTCAAAATCCCTCTTAAAATGTCACCCCAGAATTGACTACAATATTCTTGATAAAGTTGCACTAGCACAGAGGACAATTGGACTTTCCCTGATCATGACGTAGACACAAGTACAATTTTTCATTTTGACAGGATTCAAAGACATATTTTTTGATATGTTGATCATACAGAATTAATTGAATTAACAAAATATGTCAATAAATTGGAAGCATAACTGTCAACAGAGGCACAATTTGCTAATTCCATTATGGTATTAATTTACTGTCAGAGTTCAAAGTATTACATAATTTTCAAAGAGAGTATTGGTGGTTGGGACATCTCTATGCCCTAAATATGTACAATGTGTTCTCAGAGAATAATTTGAGAGGTCAGAATTAAGGAAAGGTCAGGGGAAGATGGTTTAGGCACTTAGTATCCCAGTGTTCCTCAAAGAGGCTAAAGTGGGCAATGAGCTGGCTTTACGTATTTATTTGGCCACTTTTGTCACCATGCCTATATTTTCCATTTCCATCAGGATTAACCCTGTACATACATGTCAGAGAGAGACTAAATTTGACTTTGGATCCTCAGTCTCCACCTGCTCTTCCCCATTTCCCAGTCTGCCTCCCTCAGAGATGTATCCTATACCCCTTTCCTGGCACCAGCAATCTTGGTCCTTATGGAAGTGTTCACTAATATTATAAGGGATTCTGTTACCCTTGAGCAAGTGATTATTTTTATTTGAATAGGGGATTCCTTAGATTTAAAAGTTTTCATGTCCCAAAAAGGAGAGTGGACTCAGTATTGTAAAAAGTGCCTTTCAGGGACTGGAGAAGGCCAGCCCTGTATACAGGACATTAAAAAAAGGAGAACATGGCAAGAGTTTCAAACAAACATGTCTTCCTTTCACTCATTTTTCCTTCTCTAATTTTATTTTGGGCTATTCATTAACAATTTGATCAATATCTTCTCTAGATTGTGCCTTTAATAAAGAAAATATAATTAAAAACTATCATCTGCTTTTACTTCTGAATCTTTTCAACCCCTGTGAAATCTCTGATTTTAATAAAGGCTCAGGTGGTATTGCTAGCTGGTACAAATTCAGAAGGGTGGCTTCAGGCCTCTGTCTACCCGAACTGAACATTTACAGAGCCCTATGTGCCTCCTGTACCTTCTCTAACGTTCAGGAGCAAATGTTGCCTCTTTCAGTTTCTCAAATACTGAGATTTTGGTTAGGTAATCCCTACAAGACAAGGGTGTAAGGAAAGGTAGCTGATGATATTACTGCTCTGGAAAGCTCCTAACGTGTTTTCCCCTCTCTTTTTGCCTCTCCTAATGTTTGATGGGATTGGAAGAAGACAATGTTGTCTGTGTGTCTTAGGCAGAGTAGGGGAAGAGGGGAAGGATAAAGTGTGGATGGGGTGGGCCCCTACTCAAGTTCTTTAATGTGGTTACAAGTCTCAGGTCTACAGAAATTCAGAAGAGCATTGACTCTCATAGGACCTTTCAAGTATTCCTTTTCCTTATTCAGAGAACCTTGGATTTGTCATTACCATAAGCAGGAGATCATTGAATTTCTTTATAAACCTTACATTTGCATAAGACTTTCTGGTTTCCAAGGTGATTCTACAGACACTATCTCATTTAAACTCCACAGCAACCCTGTGTGGTAGATGCAGTGCTATTGTTTGTTACTTAATCCCCAACACCTAGAACAGTGCCTGGCACACAGTAGCACTCAATAAATATTTTTGAACGAATGAATGAATTCCCATTTTATAGATGAGGGAATCAAGGGTGAGAAAGGTAAGTGCAGTGGCAGTGCCAGGAGGTAACATGGTGGACTTTAGCTTATGCTCTCATTTCCATCAATCCACTCCAAAGTCCCCCCAAATAAACAAGTCTGGTAAAAACTGTGTGCTTGCTATGCAAACACAGTCCCAAGCAGAATGCCACAATGAGGGCCTCCTATACAGAAATTAAGGGGCTGCCACTGATCCAGTCACTTTCCCCAGGTCACACAGCTAATGACAAACAAAGTTGAGACCCTATCCACATCTGCTGAATTCAAGGCCACAGACAGATCTTTCCCCTACAACCACAGCCTCTTTGACTCTAATACTGAAAATATTTTTTCTTGATGAAAAAGAGCAACTTACCTTCAGAAAACATTTTTTATTTCTTGTCCAAGCTTTTTTTTAAAGTCAAGGTAAACTGTTAATGAAACCCAATCCCCTCCCACTAAGGTACTGGAATAAGTGAACGTTCTTGTACCCCTGTAACTCTGCCTCAGGCCCCTAGTGTCCACAATTCACCACATGAAGGGATGAAAGCATTTTGGGGCAGAAGAGGAAGAGCACATCTGGCTTGCTAAATGAATCTGACACGTTTTTCTTAAACATCTGCTTTGAAGAAATCCATAGCTCTGATGAGGCACATTTGGAAAAAGGAATCATCACATTTTACAATTTCTGCCCCCAAAGCAAAGGAAGTGATTTCTATTTTGACTTGGAGCAAGGCACACAGGAAATGATTTCATTTCTAAAACATGAGCAAAATCCCAATTTCATTGTCTTTCTTTCCTTCATATTGGCTCTCACATTTCTAAACGGTCAGACAAGTACCACTTGTCACTTTCCTTTTGCCTCAGACAATGAGCTACTGGAGTGTAACTGTATATTGGTGAAAGCAGGGGCAAGAAGGCAAAAGAAATCCTGGTTTCTATTCTTAGCTTTTCTAATGGTGTGTTATGATCCTGGCTGAGTTATTTGGGGGGGTGTATTTTAGGTAACTTCGATGGAGTTGGAGGTCAATTTTTGCCTAGCCATTGAGTTTTCCCCTCACACATCAAGGATTCATTCCAAATGCCTTTGCCTAACGTTTTCAAACTGTGTTCTAAAGCCCAGGAACAGATTTCCCCTCATCTCAAGGAGTTCTATTTCAGATGGCTTCTTTTTCAAGGTGTAGCTGACAACCTAGCTAAGTTTCCAGTGAACTTTCTAGTGTCCCTCCCTGGCATGCAAAGTCAGATTATTATTCTGATTTGTCTTCTCTTCTCTTGCCCAGTCAGGCTAAGAATATTCCAATTGGTTGAAAGTAACACCAGTGACTAGATGACTTTGAAAGTCAGAATCAATAAACTCGTTGAGAAAACGTTTCTAAGGTCCTATTGCTCTATTCTCGGGAATTAAAGGAAGGGACATAGCATCTTCTATTCCTGTGGCTCTCAAGAGGGAACAATTGTATCCCTCGGGGAATATTTGGCAATTTCTTGATGTCACAACTGGGTGGGGGTGGGGGTGTGCTACTGGCATCTAGTGAGTAAAGGCCAGGGCTGCTGCTAAACATCCCAAAATACCCAAGGTAGTGCTCCCTCTCACTCCACAATAAAGAATTATCGGTCTCAAAATGTCAGTAGTGCTGAGGTTGAGAAGCCCTGCTCCAGGGACTTTGATGGAGCCACCACTATGTGGGGAAAACAATATTAACTAACTTTTAATCAAGTGTGTACTTTGTTTCAGGCCCTGTTGTAAGCATTTTACATATAACTCATGTAATCCTCACAACAATTCTATGAAGTAGATTTATATTATTACCCAATTTTAAAAAACACAGAAACAGAGGCAAAGAGAAGTTAAGTGACTTGTCCAAGGCCATGCAGCTAGTAAGTGGTGGAGATGGGGACACACTCATGCAGGCTGCTCCAGCATCTGTGCTCTCCAACCGTGTACTATTCCCATGTGGGTTTTGAGATGATTGTAAGCCAAATGTGAGGGCTGGATTGAGTCCATACAAATTATTTCTATTATTCCCACTCTCAAATGTGAGATTTGGGATCAAGGTATCTTGACCTTAATCTATATAAAAGTCTCAATTTTTAAACCAGAAGTCAATAAAATAATTTATCTCTTTATTTTGAGAATGAAAATACATAAATATGGACCACTAGGGTTATTATCAGGCTAGGCTGTGAGTCAACTTTTATTGTCTCTGATCGTCCTCATTTCCTCCTCCCCCACCTGGGCAGTACCAGATATTTGCTTTACCAAATACTAGATGCCTTCCACCCATAATCCCTACTCTTAGAAAAGGATTGGGAAAGTTCAAACTGACGTATAAATGATAGACAGCAGCTTAAAGTGTGACCCCAATGAAGGAGAACTTCCATTTTAGCACAGATCAAAATATTAAACTAAAGGAATTACAGTGTAATGGTGGACATATTGACTGGTTAAGGGAAGGGTGTGTGTGGGTGTGTGTACTGAAAAGCTGACTTTGTTAACTATGTTTGCTCACATTTAGATCACAGTATCTACTTTCTGGACAGAGAATGGGCCACAGAAAAAGCATGTGCCTACTACACCCTTTCACTACTAACTAGAGCAAAGCCTTGAATTCCCTGATCCCCAAGCAGTGGATTGCCTCTAGGTCTGTCATCACTATTGACCACTCCATGGTAATTTCTATTTTTCAACAGAATTTCGTCTTTAGCTTTCCAGAGTCTATCATCGTTGATCCATCAGATTTTAATTTCCAAATATCTTATTTTTCATAACTATAAGAGAAATTCATATTCCTGTTATTTTCGAATCAATTAATTGCAGTGCAGAGGCCAAACCTGACAATGAAGATCATAGGAAAGGAAAGGGGAAAAATTCTTCTACTAAGGAAAAAAATCTATCCTGGAATAACAATATTTTGGGTTTCTACAGTGGCTGTTTTTCCCAGGTCCTCAGAGCAAGAATTATTTTCATACTAAGGAGGAAAAAAGCAATGAATAAAAGAAGCAATTTGCTCAGGAATGTCTAGAAAAGCCCCAAACTTCCGCTTAGAATATTTGAGGAAGTTAGTTTCCCACAAGATGAGCTGGAACTAAAGAGTTCTCTTATAGCCAGCTCATCTGTTCTCTATCTGTAGGTAACATATATACCTGATGAGCCACCTATGCTCACACTCGTGTTTGTGATTTAATTGGCATGAGGTGTGGCCAATAGTTTTAAAAGCTTCCCAGGTGATTCTAATAAATAATCACTAAAGATTTTGCAACAGCAACTAGCTGTCAGTTATTGCAGTGAATACTGAGAGAATGAGAGAGATAGCATTTATTAAGCACTTATGTTCACCAGGAATGGTGCTTTACACTTTAAGTTCATTATCTCTTATCCTTAAAATGACCTTGTGAAACAAATATTACCCCTGTTTTACTGATGAGGTAACTGATGTTTCTAGAGGTTAATTCACTAGTTCAAGACCATGCAGCTGGTTAAATTTCCAGCCCTGGCCTCTCCTCTAAACTCTAGATGCATTTATTCAATTGCTTACCTGACATTTCCACTTGGATATTTTATAGGCACCTCCAACTTACCATGGACAAAAGGGAACTCTTGATTTTTCCCCACCCAACCTGCTACTCCATCAGTGTTATCTATCACAGAAATAGCTTCACCATCCATTTGTCCAGTTGCTCAGGCCCAAATCCCTGAATCCTCTCTGGGCTCTCACGTTCTACACCTTGTCAGCTCAATCTTTAAAACTTATTCAAAATCCAAAACTGCTCACCATCTATGCTCTAGTCCAAGCCAGTCATTTTTCACCTGAAATCTTGCAATAGATTCTTGAGTGGTCTCCCTGCTTCTTTTGCCCTGGAATAGCAGTCTCAGTGATCCTTTTACACATAAATTGGATTGTATCATTCTTATGCTCAAAGCCCTCTAATGGCTTCCTATCAAACACTGAATGAAATCCAAAGTCTTTACAGGGTTTACAAAGCCAAGCACAAGGGGCTCTGACTTGTCTTCCTTGCTGCCTGTATCTCTTACCACTCTTTGCCTCTCCATTTACTCCAGCCACATGAGCTGCCTTCTTCAAACTTACTGAGCACATTTTCATGTCAGGGCTTTTGCTCGTGCCTTTCCATCTGGGAGGTTTTTCTCCCCACCTCATCCCACCTCATGTTTGCACGACTTGCTCCCTCATTTCATTCAGGTGCTGGTGAAATGTCACCTCCGCTGAGAGCCTGCTGCAATCAGCTGAGGTGAAATAGTACCCTGCTATTTTTCTCCTTACCTGCTTGTTTTTCTTCATTGCACTTACCACCAACTGAAACATATATATTATTTACAGTAGTTGTTTATTTTTTGTCTCACCCACTGCAATGAGCATAAGGACTGTTTTGTTTTGAACACTTAGAACAGTGGCTGACACATAGCATGTACTCAATGAATATTAACTGAATGAATAAATGAATGAAGTAGCCAGGATTTAAACCCAGATCATTTGGCACTAAGGTCTATATTCTTAATTACATGTGCTAATGACTCTCCCTTTCTCTACTTCGAAAGGTTAGGTAAAGTGATAAATTCAAGGATGCATAGCTGGTAAGTGGCAGAATTGGAATTTAAATCTAGGTCTGTTGGCTTCTGTGGCACTTTGAGATTATATATGAATCCCAAAAAGAGAAAGATTGTAATCTTATCTATTCTTCTGGGTGTGATATCCTTGATTATACAGTATTAAATTCAGTTGAGGGTCCTTTGATTAGATTGCCTGTTAAGATTGCTTTCAGGGATTTTTTTATTTGACCACTTCAGTAAGGTGTGACTCAGGTTGAGTCCCTCCCCCTTGGTGGGTCTGATATAAATGGACACTCACACAGAGAGACACACAGGGAAGAGAGTGCACTGTCATTTTTTTTTTCATCCTGCCAAGTGACAGAAAGAAGGCTCAAAGAGCTGAAGCCCTGGGGAGAGATGAGTCATTTTGCCTGATAACTTACAGCTGAGATTGGGAAGAACCGCTGAGAATGATATAGAAGGCCTGGGAAGAAACAAGCCTTATGCCAGGAGAGAGAGGGCTACAGGATCACTTAAGCATGAAGCTGGTCCCACAGAGCTCAAAAGGAAGAGGAAGCCAGGAGGGGAAGGAGAAACATTGCAGAGATAGGAGGCCACCTTGCTTCACAGCATGGCAACACCGAAATCAACAATAGCTGACTTTGGTAAGAAAGCATCTCTACTGATGTATTGATTTGGCCTTGAGACTCTAAGCTTTTACCTCAAGTAAATAGCCTTTATAAAAACCAACAGATTCCTGGTACTTTGCATTGGCACCTGCAGGGTAAATGAAGACGGAATGCCCTTTCCGTGAACCTGAGGCCCTGGAATAAGGAGAGGTTGGTCTGGCCAAACACCTGACCCTCATAAACAGGGGATTGGAAGTAAGGATCGAAGGAACACCTGTGATAATCTGGAGGTCTGGTAATTGTTAACTAGTAACCCTTTGTCCCACTGTGTGTAACTTTATAAAAGCCGACCATGTCTGTTAGGTGGCGAGGAGCAAGGTGTGAAGCAGGAGGTGGTGCACGCCCCCCCTCTGGCTGGCCACCCCTGGGTTCTGTAAGTGATAAGGGCACAGCTTTCCCTGGCCTGCAGCCACCGGGTTCTGTGTATGAGTAAGTAATAAAGACATGCCCGTTGCTGGGCTCCCATGTGGTTTCTCTGGACTATCAAATTAGTTATTAGGGCTTGACCACCTGCGTTACAATGGGTGTAGTTGGCAGGCCAAGGTCTCTACCTGCATTACAGCACCCCTTTGGCAGACTAATACAGCTTCTAAAACTTGTGCTTTTTTCCCACTGCCTCAGTGGAGAAATTACTAGTGACTACATTGATCAAAATATCAGTGACTTGATTGAGGTTTACTTCTTTGATCCACCCACTGTTTTGACATGATTTTATATCTAGCCTTAATATCCTCCCATGGCCCAACTCTGAAGCCTTTGTGATATGCTACGAGGTAAAATGCGCCAGTATAACACCCCGCTAGCCCATCACAAGGCCCTAAATTCTACAACTAGAACTCATGCTGTGCTTGACTTGGACAAGTTACTTAATTTCTCTAAGACTCTAACAACTGTCTGTGAAATGGAGATAGAGCATTTAATGAGAATTCATATAAAGCACCCAGCACAGTGCCTGGCATGTAGTAAGTCCTCAATAAATTAGATTATGCCCTTATGGCAAATGGGAGAGTAACACAATCCATGTCTACCACCTCTGTGTGATTTGGTTTGTTAGAGATTTAGGGGAATACTGGAGGGAAGGGGAATCAAGAAAGGTCTTGGGCAGAGCAGGCAAAATAGGGTAAAGCCCCAAGTCAGGGGGCATGTGAGGGCATGGGCACATGTGGATGGGAAGATGGAATGTGCCAAGTTAAGTGCTGTTAGTGCTATTGAGGCACAGACTAGAATCAAAGCTAACTTACTAGATGCTCAGCAGAGAATTCCTTATAAGGCCAAATGGGGCCCACTAAAATGTTCAATTTCAACATATTCATATTTTACCTTCCAACTTTGGCTCTCAATTTTGAACAGTTGGATTTAGATTTAAGTATTTTCCTTCTTGTGATGTTAGTAGCATTCTGGTAAATATAATTTCTAAAGGCACTATGGTGGTTTTTTAAAACTAAAGTGACTGGCTGGGATTTTGTCTGGCAAATACTCCAACTGTGAAAGCTGCAAGAAAATTGATTTTCCAGCATTTGAATGTCTTGGCACAAGCTGCAGGATGGAAACTCAAATTACAGAACATTTTGGTAAATGCAGCATGTGGGGGGTGACTTCACAAAATGATTAGGCTTTACTCATCACCACTGGGGACTAAGGCAATGGTTCTCACATGCAAAATGGCAGATAAAACTACTAATATACTATTACTTAGAGAAGTATCCACTTAGTCTACCCACACTCAAACACAAATCCACATAACTTACACCCCATTTTTTCATGCTTAGGCCATGATCCCAGCCTTTTTTTTTTTTTCTGCCTCAACCAGCATGAGGGCTGTGGAGAAGCCACTCAGTCACCAGTGTTCTGCAAGAGGCCTGCCTGACCATGGTGAAACTTGCAGTTATGTGGTTTACTTTTGTTGTATAAAACAGTAGTTAAAAGCATAGATTCTGAAGTTACAAAGGTCTGGCTTTGAGTCCTGGCTTTGATACTTATTAGCTGTGTGACCTTGGGCAAATCATTTGACCTTACTGAGCCTCAGTTCCCTCATCTGAAAAATAGGGATGGTAATAGGACCCACCTCATAGTGTTCTTGTGATGATGAAATTTGAGATTGCTTATAATAAACTAAGCATAGCTCTTGACACATAGTAAGCACTTCATAAGTTTCTACCCCATTCAATAGTTGCATCAGGCATTCAGGTAGATGCTGTAGGGGATGGAGATGTGTAAGACATGGTCTTTATGCTAAAAAATCTAAAGGAACTAACAGTCAACAATGCTGTCTAATAGAACATTCTGAAATGTTCTATATCTGTGCTGTCTAATATAGTATCCTCTAGCCACACATGTCTACTGAGCACTTAAAACATGGCTAATGCCACTGTTTTAAATTTTATTTTAATTAATTTGAATTTAAATAGCCACAGGACTATTGGCTACTATATTGCACAGTGCTTCAGTAAAGGAGAAGGCAGAGAGTTACTAAAAGGCAATAAAAGGGCACCAAGAACTGCTTTGTCTACTTCATAATGTTTTACTGGCTTGCCTTGATAATGGAGGTGATGGCTGCAAAAATGGAAGTCCTGGCTGCACCAGTTGGAAGGGCTGACTATAGCCCAGTTTGAGGGGTGGGGGTAGTGGTATAGGGGACATAACTCCTGCCCTATTCAGATATAATCTGTAGCCCTGGAATAACTTCACCTGTTTTTATGAAAGGCCTCTCAAGAGAAAGGTAAACTGTACTATTTGCATGGGTAAAAATTTCCTTGGGTATACACAGTACTTGTTTCCTTTAAATTTATCCTATTTGTGCAAAATTTAAAATAAACTCTTGGGTCTAGGTATATCATGGAATAATATTTCTTGTTACTTCTCTCTGAGAATCGTACTTTCCTTCACAAAAACAGATCATTGGACAACCAGCAAGATGGCGACAGAGTAAGGAGCTCCTAGAGTCAGCTCATGCTACAGGGCAGTTAGTAATCACCCAGAGCTATTTAAAGCACCTGTTTGGGGGCTCCAGGAGACCAGAAGAGCATCCTGCAATATTCTTGAAAGAATGGAAGGAGGAGACTGCCCATCTGCAGAGAAGATTCTGAGTAGAGCACTACACACCACTGAGGCCAGTGCCCATCATTCACTGTTGGCACAAGCTGCCTTGGGAGCTATTCTATGGCTTGAATTGGAAGCTCCACTTCCCCAAAACAGAGGAGGAAGAGATGGATGGGCACCAACTTCAGTTACTGATTAGTAAATTCAGCAGGCTAAAGTATAATCCTAAGAACAGCTAAAGTTTGAACCTGTCCAAGTCAGAAAGAGGCTGGTAGCCACCATTTTATCTCTGCCCCCAGCATGAGGGGAAGCAAAGCTGACTGAAAAATACAGCGCTGGTAGGGACCTGCTTCTTTCCACCCAGATAGGGTTTCAGCCTCACCTCTGGCAGAGAGGAAGCTGACGGGACCTGCACCAACCTCTCTGGGTAACTGCAGGTACATTCGGCTGGCACAGATTGAATAGTCAGAAGCCTACCCAGAGTAACTACGGTCATTTTGGACCCACACAGTATAGATTGTGGCCCACACCTGAAGCTCCATCCCTGCCCCAGACAGGGGAGGAAAGGGCATGAAGCTTCATCAGTCTCTCTGGGCAACTGCAGTCTAGACCTGCACGACTTGGATTATTACATACAGCTGTGACTCTGTCCCTACCCCTGGCAAAGGAGAAAGGTGGAAGAAGCTTTGTCAGTCTCTGGGACAATGCGGGCAGCTTGAGCCTCCACAGCTTACAGCACCAACTACATCCTCGGCTCTCACTACACAACCAGCAAGGGAGAAAGGACAAGAACACCCTAAACTAAAGAGAGAAACTGCACCCAGAATAAATACATCTAGTAGGCCAGATGCCAAACAAAAAATTACAAGCCATACCAAGAAACAGGAAGATAAGTCTCCAGATGACATAAAGGAGTTGAAACAACTAATCATAGCTATTCAAACAAATCTTAATAAATTCAATGAGATGGTTAAAGAGATTAAGGGTATTAAGAAGACATTGTGGCCACTTGACACTTTTGGGGCAGGGAGGGGACGAGCAGTTGAAATACAGGGGCTTCTTTGGGATTTGGAGGTTGTCCTGAATACCTTTGTGGCAACGGATGTAGGCCATTTTAAGTCAGCAGACACCACTCAGAACTGTGTGGGAGAGAGTGTGGTCTACGGTGTGAACTGTGGTCTATGGTTGGTGGCAAGGCCCCAGGATGTGTAAGTCCATTGAGGGTGGTGGGCCACACTTGTGGGAGATGTTTGCGTGGGATGTTGTGGGAGGTGGGCAACATGGGAATCCCAGTGGGTTCTGTGTAATATTTTGGGTAATCTAAGCACCTCTTAAAATATATATATATATAACATTTTTGTAAGCAAATGCACATATATGCATATATATTTATATATCATTTTGCAAATGTTGGTATGTATTGTGAAAATTTTGATTTTTACCCACAATAAAAAAAAAATAAAAAAATAAAAGTCAAAAAAAAAAAAGACATTGGATGAGCACAAAGAAGAATTTTGAAAGCATACATAGAAAAATAGCAGATCTTACAGGAATGAAAGGAACAATAAATTAAATAAAAAAAAACACACTGGAATCATATATGGTAGATTTGAGGAGGCAGAAGAAAGGATTGATGAGCTTGAAGATGTGGACTCTGAAAGTGAACATACAAAAGAACAGATGACGAAAAGAATGGAAACTATTGAACAAGGCCTCAGGGAACTAGGAAACTAAATGGCAGCAAGAGATGTGCAAACATAAGTGGCATGGACGTCCCAGAAGGAGAAGAGAAGTGAAAAGGGGCAGAAAGAATATTTGAAGAAATAATGGTAGAAAATTTCCCAACACTATTGAAGGACATAGATATCCATGTCTAAGAAGCACAATGTACTCCCATATGAACAAATACTAATAGACCAACTCTTAGACACATACTAATCAGAATGTCAAATGCCAAAGACAAAAAGAGAATTCTGAGAGCAGCAAGAGAAAAGCAGTGCATAACATATAAGGGATACCCAATAAAATTAAGTGCCGATTTCTCATCAGAAACCATGGAGGCAAGAAGGCAGTGGTATGATATATTTAAGATACTGTAAGAGAAAAACTTCCAGCTAATAATCTTATTTGCAGCAAGATTGTCTTTCAAAAATGAGGGCGAGTTTAGAATATTCACAAATAAACAGAAACTGAGAGAGTTTATAAGAAAGAGACCAGTCCTGCAGGAAATACTAAAAGGTGTGCTATAGTCTGAAAAGACAAGACAGGAGAGAGGCTTGGAAGAGAGTCTAGAAATGAAGATTATGTCAGTAAAAGTAACTAAAAATCTCAAAAGAGTGGTGAAAATAAAATATGACAGATAAAACCCAAAGGTCAAAATGGGTGAAATAAGAACTGCCTTTACAGTAATAACATTAAATATCAATGGATTAAACTCCCCAATCAAAAGACACAGACTGATGGATAAGAAAATGAGTCATCTATATGCTGTCTGCAAGAGACTCACCTTAGACCCAAGGATACCAACAGATTGAAGGTGAAAGCCATCAAAGGGGAAGGGCATCGAAATTTCCTATGGAGGTAAGACCTGGGGAATTAGGCAAATTAAATGTTGACAGCCATTCAGCTTGGTTACTATCACACAGTTACCAGGAGCCTGAACCAAACTGTACTCAAAGCTCCAAAAGGAAATGAATGAGCTAAACTGGAGATTTGCGAATCAAACCCCATTAGAAACAATAAAAAGTGGGAAACATAATCATGAGCTAAAACACAGTGGGTTTTTTTTAGAATAATCTAGAAATCCAAGTTGTTTTATAGTCAAGGCAGTGTATAATCTGCCACTAATGAACAGAAGCAAAACCAAGGTAGGAAAACTTTCCAAACTAAACCTAATAAAAAATTGCTGTTAGATAGGGTTATGGTCTCTGGTCAGTAAAAATCAATAGTACTGAGGAAAGAAGCCATATTGAATCCTAAAGTTCTTAGGAGAATAAAAGGGAACTGAAAGAAAGCCTGGGTTGTATTTCCAGATTTCATGTATTGTTTTAGTACCTGTGAAACCTGTGGCCTAAAGGTTAATTTATTAGCTGTCATTGGTTTGAAATATTTCTCTTATGTTCCCATTTCTGGGAACACCTTATTACCAAAGAAATATGGTAATCTGAAAAACAGGCCCTCTAATCTTAAGCAAGGCCATTATCTTCTTTTGCTATTCCAGCAGGCCATTAATAAGTTTTTTAAAAGTTATGTATTTCCCTCTCCTTTTTGTCTTTTATTCCAACTCTGATAAACCAGTGGTAGACTTTTTCAGCTAGAATGCTTACTGCCCACTACCACCTACCCTCCACACCCACCAGTGTGCTGGTAACAGTAGTTAACTCAAAAGAGAATGCTTATGAAGACCTGCATGTTTTTCAGAGCCCATTAAGATAATCTGTAGCCAAGAGTTATCTGGTTTTCTTCTCTATAATTAAATGGCTTATTCATTTCTATTTACCCAAGATTTTAAAAGTCACTCACAAATTTTAATTTCCATTAGGATGACTTTTCTTTCACAGTCTGACATGTAAAGAGCCTTTCTAGACTCATTGAGCCATACTTTCTCTACCTTCTGCCTCAAAATTGCTTGTCAATGTTGTAGAGAAAGTGGATTTTCTCCCACTTTCTCCACCTAATGACAATCTGCATTTCCACTGATTTCTATCCAGGTCATTCATTAACCACTCACTGAAAAGTATGTTATTAATGAGAAGCAGGGAGGAGTCATGCTGTCCTCCCCGTGTTTAAATGAATCTTTAAGATTGTACAATCAAAAAAAAAAAAGATTGTACAATCAAACAGATATGCAAAATAGGCCATTAATGCAACATTAAGGTTACAAATTTAAACACAAAATCAAAGAATGCAGAACGTTTACGTTTCTCATCGTTTCAGTCTTAGCAACACCATGAATGCTGAATATATAGTACAGCAGTAGGAAGACTTGGATCCAAAGGTGTTGAAACAAAATGACCCGTGTGTGTAAAGGAGACACCAAGATTAGCTATCAGTCTTCTGGAATGATGCAATCATACCTATATAGATTGGATCAACCTCAGCAACTAAATTTTCTAACCCTTTTGAATTTTCCTTTCCCTGGTTTGTGTTGCTTTACCTAGATAAGAGGATACCTTCCATTATGTAACAGTTGAGGTCCTAGAAAAATCTATGTCATAAATTAAATGCATTTTTGAAAATCAAGTTTGATTTCTCTATCAAGGAATGGGCTGTTTTATGCTTATTTCTGAAAGTCCTCCTCCTATATTTCTCTGACAAGTAGTTAATGATATGTAAACACCAAAATGCATTAAGAGGGAAGCGGCTGTGGCTCAATTTGTTGGGCTCCTGTTTACCATATGGGAGGCCCCAGGTTTGATTCCTGGGGCCTCCTGGTGAAGGCAAGTCTGACCGTGCGGCGCCATGAGCTGGGCGTGCTGAGCTGGTGCAGAAAGATGATGCAACAAAGACAAACAGACACAGAGAAACGCACAGCAAATGGGCACAGCGACCACAAGCAGCAAGGGGGGAATAAATAAATAAATCTTTTTTTAAAATGCATTAAGAGATCTCTTCTCCCCCCCCCGCCCCCGACTATGTTTCTAATGTGAGTAATTACTATTTATTGCTTTTATCAGTTGCGAATTTGTGGATACATGGATTATGTAAGGTAAGGTCCAGCTGTGATGTGTAGCTGAAGGTTTTGGGAAGAAAGGGAAGCCTTAAAGATAACAGAAGATTTTAAACTAGTCATTGTCAATCTTTGGATTGGCAGAAGGGCAAGCCCAGAAGTCGCATAGGAAGGCAAAAAAGTCTGTACAAAGCAATTCAAGGTGGTAGGTCCTGATACAAGGAATACTGCACTGCATCCCCATATGCCAAAGGCTGGAAGAGGTATTCATGTTAACAGCAAGAGTCCCAGTGGAATAGAGTGGAAAGGTCCAACCCTGGCTTTACAAAAAATGATCTGGTCTCCATAAAAGAGAGGCAGATGACTCTCTAGCAAGGTGCAAGGGAGAGGTGTCTTTTCTTCAGTTTGGGAGATGATGGCACACCAAAGGAGATTAGAAAGAAGCCATGCTTCCTCTTAAGTATCAACCAGAGTTGCAAATTATTTGTGGTGGAAATACTTTACCTATTTTTTTAAGGGTTATCCACATCAGTTTAATCCTGTGTGAATCTTAGCAATGTGTACAGCTTAGTCTTGATCAGTGTTTTAGTTTCCTGGGTTGTTCAAGTAAATACCATGCAAAGGGATGGATTAAACAATGGGAATTTATTAGCTCACAGTTTCGAGGCTGGGATAGAAGTCCAAATCAAGGTACCATCAAGGCAATGCTTTCTCCCCAAAGACTGTAGAATTCTGGGACTGGATCCTTGGTCCTTAGCTTGTCATATGGCAAGGCACATAGCAACATTTCCTGGTCCCTCCCTTCTTTTCTGGGTTCTATTGATGTTCAGCTTCTGGTTGCTTTCCCTGTGGCTTTCTCTCCATCTCTCTGAATTCCATTCAGCTTATAAAAGACTCCAGTAATAGGATTAAGACTGACCCTGACTGAGGTGGGCCACACCTTAACTGAAGTAACCTCATCAAAAGGTCCTACTTACAATGAGTTCACTCACACACAAATGGATTAAGTTTAAGAATGTGTTTTTCTGCAGTACATACAGTTCCAAACCACCACAATCAGTAAAGGGTGCACTGATTTAAAAATTAACCGACTACCGCCCAAGGCTGGGCGATCTGACCTCTAGGCTGTAAAGCATTTATCTATTGCTTGGGAATGGTAACAGTCCTACCATCACCCTCTTCTCTATATTCGATAGATTCTTCATGCATACTACATGGATGGGTGCCTTTGATAATCATCACACTCCTGTTTACCTAATACTCATAGCATGTTAAAATGACAACATAGAATTAACAAAAGGGAAGGGGAGAGAAAGGATCACAGAAATCTCACTTCCTTTAAGGCCCAAGTGTCAGCATTACAGTCTGGTTACTTTGTCCACCATACCACTCTTTCCTAGAAAGATGTACTCTCACTACCCTTCCTTAGCAGGTATAGTAAAGGGAGGGAGTCGAGCTCAAATTCTCCTCACCAATCATCACCTCCACATAATCCAAGGGCCTACATCCTGTTATACAGGTACTTAGAGCTATCCACCCACAGTTTATGTGGGGAGATTGAACCCCTGGTCTCCATAATGCCTCTCTAAGAAACTGTTGTCCAATGCTCAGACATAGCAGGTAAAATAGGAAAAGAGAAAGAGGATAGGAAACACAGAGTGGTATATTAGAAGAGAACTTTTGGCTAAAAGGCAGAAATTTCCAGGCTCATGGTCTGTCTTTTCCTTCTGTACCATTTAACAAATACATTTCTCTCCCTGATATCATTTACAACCTTCTAATTTTGAGCTCTTCCTGGTGTCTAGGTTCATGTCTGCCCAGCTACCATCCTCTTGGTTGGGAACTTTGAGGCATGAAGTTTCTTGAAGCCTTTGAAAAGTATTAACACAGTAGAGCTGCCTTATCATAAAAGGCATGTACAAGGACAAAGAGAGAGGGTGGGGTGGAGTTATATGATAGTAGGAGAGAGCTTTGGGTATGGCCAAAAGTTTAGAGCTTTTGTTGCAATTTCTCATTCTGCTTTTCATTTTTTTAAATTTATTTTTTGTTGTTTGTCATTTTCTTCATTTTTTTACCTTTACCTTTTCATTTTTAAAGACATTTATCTTGCCCATAGTCCCATGTGGAGACCAGTTATTCTGTTTGTCCACCTACTGCCTTCTAGGCTAGGGAATTTTGAAGCTTGGAACTCCCTGAAGCCTCTGTAAAAACACCACCACAGCAGTCCTGACCATCAGACACACTGCATGTTAAACAGGGAAATAGAGAGGATGAGGGCTGGTAGGAGAGCTTCTGTCATGTTGGCAGAAGTTGCCAAGTTCCTGGTCCAACTCCTTCTGTCCTATTTTCCCTGTCTTTCTGTTAATGAAATTTCTTGTGCTCCTAATCTCTTTCCATGTTCTACTGCTTTTGTTTTCCCATGCTTACTAGCACCTAGAGATGTTTGCCTAAATTTTTCCAGAAAGATTTATTTGAGGTCAGATTTTCCCCAAAGACTCTGTAAAAGCACTATCATAGCAGCCCTGATCACCCACCCAGCATGGTAGGAATTTCCAGGCCCCTGGTCCATCTTCTAGTTCTGTCCCATTTTTTCCCTAAGAAATTTCTCTTATCCAAAAGCCTTTACCTAGTTATACTGATTGAAAATCACCACTGATAACCAGTGCATGGATCCAGCAACGTGCGATCTTCTAGGATAGGAACTTGAATTTGGGGCCTTCCTAAAGGGTACTTATGGATATTAACAAGTACCTGGTTACCCAAAACCCACTCAGTAAAGGGGCAATGGAAAAGGAAGGATGTCATATGAATCATAAGAGAAAAACTTAGGTCAGATGGTAAGCATCTCAAAGCTCCTGGGCATTATTCCCCTGCAGTTTTTTTCCTCCTCTTTAAGTTTTCAGGGACTTTTATTGCCCAAAGTCCCCAACTAAATACCATTGCTTGAGCTTCCCTGTGGAGACATGCACTTGAGCTCCCTGAAGCCTCTGCAAAGTATTATCATGATAGTACCAACTCAACTTGAGACTCCATCCCTTAAAACAATCATATCCCACTGGTCCCTGTAATGGTTAGGCTAATGTGTCAACTCAGCCAGGTAATTGTGTCCAGGTGTTTGTTCCAGCAAGCACTGGGCTAATTGTAATACAAGAGCATTTATGGACTTCGATCACTAGTGAGTTTACTGCATGGATGGCTGATTATATCTGCATAAATCAGGGAGATTGCATCAGCAATGGGTGACGCTTTTATCCAATTAGTTGAATGCCCTAAAAGGGGAAGTGATTTCAACATTCAGAGAGAATTTCCCAGCTCATCTTTGGACAGCCAACTTCTCCCAGAAACTCATCAAGGACCTTTCATCGGACTTTCATTGGAGCCCCTGGCTTGCAGCCTACCTGCAGAACCTGGACTTGTGCATCCCCACAGTCGCGTGACAGACTCTTACAAAATCTCATATTATTGACAGATATCTCCTGTTGATTCTGTTTCCTGAAAGAACCCTGACTAATACAGTCCCTGTTGATCTGAGGCAAGTTTTTTTTTCCTTTCTCTGCATTGCTGACAGGAACACCTAAAGGAGGAGGCTCAAACACAGCCATTCTGTTGTCATCACTCTCATGACACCTCTTCCTGCCAGACAGGTCCCAGCTACTCCTACTCAGGCTTCTCTCTGCCCCACAGGCCCAACCTCCAGGCTTCTCCCTGCATCCCTCACATAGGATTAATAGAAAAAAAGTAATTCCAAATAATCATAGCAGAAATTCCCTTATTCATCATGTAGTCAAATATTCTTCAAAGAGTGGCTCTTGGTCACCTGTGTTGGAATCACTTGGGGTGTAGGTTTAAAAACACAGATTATTGGAACCCATGAAATCAACATCTTGGGGGAGGGGGATGTGAGACCCAATAATCTGTATTTTAAAGTAATTCTCTGAATGGTTTTATATGCAGTCAGTTTTAGAAAACACTGGTATAGTGCAGTCATTCAGCAGATCCTTGAGTCTCCTATTCAACATCCATGACAAGTGGCCGTTAGCCTACTCTTGAATCCCTTCCATGACGAGTAGCTCACTGTCTGTAGAAGCAGTCCATTCTATCTTTGGAATTTGTATGTCATCCCAGAGAAGAGGGAGTGAAACATCCTGAAATGACTGGGAAATCATTAAATTTTCCTGAGTTTACCTGGTTCTACCTTTTCTTCCATGTGGTAAAAGTGAAGTGCAGTTAAAGGAATATTTTTAAAAAAAGTTACATTTTTGCAAAATGGAGTTAGTCGCCTGTCAAAATATACTTCTACCAGTATAACTAAGGTGGCTGGTTTATAAATATGATTGTGGCTAGAAAGGGGTAGTCTAGGGATGTAAATGCCAATTGAAAGAAAGCTAGTGAATGATCTTTTTACATTTAGCTAAAATCTTTATCCCTGTAATATTTACCCTTTTGTTTGTGTTCTGTCCCTTAAGGCCACACAGAACAAGTCCAATACATCTTTCCTTTCAAATATTTAAAGACAGTTATATTTGGTTGCTGCATATTTTCTTCAGGCTAAATAATCTCAATTCTTGTCAAGTAGGAAACAATCTCATAAAAATTGTAGACCAGTCCCTGAAGGTCAATTTTTGGGCAATTCCAGATAGGAATGTTTTAAGATAGGCCAACAACGAACTATGAGAACCATGGTTGTCCTCTTGATGTCAACTCTAAAAGACTGCCATTTTTGACCCTGCCACATGAGAGTGGACTTGAGGATCGCTAGCAGACAAAGCTTAAGCACAAAACCCCAAAGAGGCTGAGCCCTGTCCTCAAGCACCTGTACTTTACCTTTAACAACTTTCCATGAACCTGTATTACATGAATTTACCCAAGCGTCCTTGAATTTATTTATTCAATCACTGACCATGCTATTCCCAATTTTTCTGTTTTTACAATTGACTGAGACCCCAGGCCAAGAAAGTGGAGCAAAAGTGTGTTTAGGTTCCGGCTGGTGGGCAGTTTATGCTCTCAGACCTTTGTATATAATAAACTTCAATAATATGCTGATCAGCACACTTATCCAAATTGTGGTATGTGTGTATTGGTGTGTGTGTGCTTGTCTGTCTGTTCGGAGGAATGGGGCAGAATACAAACATTTGGAAATCAAATTTCAAACTTCTATGCAAAGGGGCTTTAACTTGCTTCTCTTCATGATTAACCCATTCATACTAATACGTTCAAGAAAGGGGCTGTTTATCTTGTCTGAAATAATGTCTAATGTTTTGGGGTTGCTTTTAAATATGAAAGGTTCACTATTAAATCTTCTTTCATTAGGTATTACAAAACATAGATGTGTTGTATTTTGCTTTACAGCATTGGTTCCTCAAAAAAAGAAAGCAAAGTATTCTTTGGAGGATCCCTTTTTTAATGAACCTTCATCTCCACATGCAAAATGTGAATTATGAAATTAGAAATAAAACAGTGTTCAGAGCACCTTGGTCTCAAGCAGAGATTTCAAATTTACCCTTGGCAGTCTACACATTGATTTTACTATGATAATATTGTTTCAGAGCAATAATTTTTCTTCTTGGAAAATAATTATTTTTATTCCTCTTAAACTCTCTTCTCCTCCCAAAGAACATATATACACTCTTTCATACCTCAGTCAATAGTGGCCACAGTCTAATATGATATAAAGCCAGGGAATCTAATTGGACACTTTTTGGGGGAGGGGTTACAAATATGTTCCACACACCTCTTGAATTATTTCTTAACTCTCCTTCCCTCCAGATATTTTCAGAATGCCCTTTTCCGCAGAAACCTTTCCTGATTAACTCGTTTACCTCCTTTATTTTCTGTATACTAGGCTCAGGGGTAAGATGGTATCTCCTATTTCTTCCTCAGAGTGTCTAGGACAGGGCTCTTTACACAGTATGTTGGAGAATCAATGTTACCGCCTGATTTTAAAAACAATCTGTAACACAGACCAGAGATTTAAAGGAAATAAAATTGAGAGTCAAATCAGGCTGTGGACATCTAAGAATTCTGATAAAACTGGGAAGTAAGACTTCATTTTAGAATTCAGATTTCTCTAACCATAGCAGCTAACCACCTTCAGGAATATCTTTAGGGCACCAGGAAGTATGCAGATAGGAGATCACTTTTGGGAATAGCTTACAGACAGACTCCTAGAATCAGAACTGGAAAGAAATGCAATAGACTGGAGCATCTCTGTCCAATCCCCTCTCTTCAGACAGGGAACATTGTAAACAATTAGAATAGAAGGAGGACAATGGATTCCATTCTACCATCCATTGCCTTCATTCTAGTGCAAGCCTGCTAGGGCACCAGAGTTCAGCCCACACATGGAAAGAAGTCGTGCTCCCCTGAGTTTTTGCTACAAGCTACAATTGCTAGCTAAAATTTCCAGGACCCTCTGTGCAAATGTGTAGTCAAGGTAGAACTTTAGGTCTTTTTTTAGCACATACACATATATCTGGATGAAACTTTATATTAACTAAAGTTCTTCCTCCCACACCAGATACTCAGCAGCCCTTTTCCTATTGAGGCAGAGACATCTATTTTCTCAGAGAAGATTAGGATTGTTAGAGCAGGAATGTAAAGAAAATGGAACAGAAGATATCTTTACCTTTTTTTTTTATCTCAAAATAGACTTTTTAGAGAACTGTAGCACAGACAACATTATCTTAAAAGCCAAGTTTTAGATTAGTAGGAGCTAAGCTTTTTGAGAAATAAAAAAGATTGTTTCAAAATTCTAAGGCCTAAAGGATAACAAAAGAAATTATAAAGTTTATTTCCAATCAATAGATTGGAAAGCAAATGGATGACAAGCCAGACTAACCACCCCTGAAGGCCAGATAAGAGCTGAGGCAGAAATGGGTACAAAAGAAGTCAGATTTAGATATAGGTTTCTGAGAAAGGACTCTATGCCCTGCCCCTCTCCACCCCTGGCTCTCCAAAAAGAGGAGACTTGAGTATCCCAGAGCAGAAATAATGAAGACTTCCTTCTCGGGGTGTGGCACAGGAACAAACTAATCCCAGAGAATAGCCCACATCTAGCATGGTGCTGGAGTGGTAGAATAGCAATGGTTACATGAGCTCTCCAGGAGGAAGGAGCTGAGAGAAGTCTGAGTGTCCCATGTACCCCAGTTTGGTGGAGGGAGAAAATTTGACTTTTCCAGTGACCATGGAATGGTGTGGGTTGGGAGAGAGAGGCAGAGGCAGAGGCAGAGGCAGAGGCAGAGGCAGAGGCAGAGGCAGAGGCAGAGGCAGAGGCAGAGGCGAAGGTTTGGAAGGTTAAATCTCATATGATGCTCCTGTAGTGGGGAAAGACTTCTAGAGTCAGACTTTCCCCAGTGGATGCAAGAGGTGATCATGCAGATCTGGGGTTAGATAGTTACCTCTGATGCCATGATGTTATGTAAATCCCCTGGAATTTGTACGTCATCCCAGAGAAGGGGGAGTGAAACATCCTGAAATGACTGGGAAATCATTAAATTTTCCTGAGTTTACCTGGATATATCTTTTCTTCCATGTGGCAAAAATGAAGTGCAGTTAAAGGAATATTTTTTAAAAAGTTACATTTTTGCAAAACGGAGTTAGTCGCCTGTCAAAATATACTTCTACCAGTATAACTAAGGTGGCTGGTTTATAAATATGATTGTGGCTAGAAAGGGGTAGTCTAGGGATGTAAATGCCAATTGAAAGAAAGCTAGAGAATAATCTAGGGACTGAATAACATAGTGAACCCGGTGGTGAATGAGAATTGTGGTTGATAGTACAAATACAAGAATGTTCTATGAACTAGAACAAATGTATGTCACTATTACAAGATGGTAAGAATATGGTGACGCATGGGAAACACAATCACGTAACTTATGGAATATAGTTACAGCAATATTGTAATGTTCTTGCATCAGTGTCAAAGAAGGTACTAAATCAATGCTAGGGAGTATGAGATTCTTTCTTTTGGACTAAGGGAAATGTCTAAAAATTTATTGAGGCAATGACTGTATAATGACTGTGAGATGGATGGTACAAGGCATGGGACTATATAACACAGTGAACCATATGGTGGATGATGGACTGTGGTTAATAATACAAATATGAGGGCATTCTCTCATTAACTATAACAAATGTAGAATACTAATGTATGGTGTTAATAATGAGGGGGTGTATGGAAAAAATATAACAAATTTAAGCTATGTACCAGAGTGAGTAGTAATATTTTGATGATGTTCTTTCATAATCTGTAACAAATGTTAACAATGCAAGGTGTTGGTGGAGGGGTGATGTATAGGAATTCTGCATGTTATGCATGATTGTTTTGTAAGCTTCCAACTTCTCTAATAAAACATATATTATAAATAATACTTGCTGCTACTTTTCAAACCTGCACTGACATCTTTGAAGCAAGTTTAATTAAATCCTTTCTAGTGCATAAAACTACCTATACAATTTTCTGTTAGTGTTTAGTTTGCCAACTCCACATAATAAACAGTGTTTTCTTAGTATGCAAAAAATATACCTCTACCAAAAACCACCTTCTAAGAAGATAGTAATAAGGCACCAAGCAAGGCATGAATCATTAGGGCCTTCTGTATTTCCAAAAGTTTTTTGAGGACTAATCTGAAAAGCCTCCTTATTTTCCCTTTTGTTGGAAAAGTTTCCTAACCAATCCTAGTCAACCTTTTCAGCCTTGGTTGCTACAGTTTAATACGTATCCCTGGATCGTTTAAAGAATGGAAAACTTAGAGATTTCATCAGCGATCACTGCAGAAGGATGTAAGTCAAAAAAATCTGTCATACTTGGCTCCTCCCTTTCACTCACATATGTTACCCAATCCATCAGCAAATTTTGTGTCTCTACCTACAAAATATATTCTAAATCTGACCCCTTTACAAAACGTCCATCCCTGTACCTCTAATGTGGGGCTACCATGATCAGCTGGCTTCCCTTTTTGCTTTTCCCCTCATTACAATCCATTCTCCAGTTGGAAGTCACAGTGATTGTTTTAGAATAGAAATGAGATCACATCATTTCCTTGATTGAAATGCTTCAATCGGATTGCATCCCAATGCAATCAGAATAATATTCAAATCTCCTTTTTGGATGGTTTACAAGGCCCTGCATGATCAGGTCCTGGTCTGCTTCTCTGAGATTGTCTCCCTCCAATCTCTCATTTCCCCCATAAACTAAGTTTCAGCCAAATTGGTTTTCTTCTTGCCACTTAAACATGCCAGGATTTTTACTGCTCCAGGACCTTTGCACTTGTCATGTCTTCTCTTTGGAATACTCTTCCACCAGATCTTCACATGGCTTCCTCTTTTTATCATTCAGGTCTCTAATCAAATTTCACCTCCTTAAAGAGATTTTCCCTGATCCCTTACCCCAGTTCCTAGTTAAAACAGCCCTTAAACTCTAAGATATCTCTGTCATAATGCCCTATAGCATTTATCAGTAACTGAAATTATTTTACCTATTTGTTTACATATTTATTATTTTGTCTTCTTTCTACAGAATGCAAGCACCATGAAAGTAGGGAATCTGTCTTGATTCTCCTACTGTTATCCTTGGTGCCTAAATTGGTATAGTAGAAACTCAATATTTTTTTCACTTGCTTGCTAAAAATGTAGATGATGTTGAAGACTGGGATGAATCTGACCACAGGACATTATCTAGTAGCTTTTTTGAAAAAAAAAAAAAAATTCATATCCAGGTTCTGTATGTGTGAGATGACTTTTCTTTCAAAAGTAAAATGCAACCATTTATTGTGAATGTTAATTAATATCACTGAATTGTACACACAAATGTGGTTAAAATGGTTGTATATGTTACCACAATAAAAATTTAAAAATAATGGAAGTGCAACCAAGCATTCAAGTTAATAGAATGTTCTTGTTGAGTTTCAGTAGGGTGAAATTTTACTGATTAGATTCTTACGGTCAAGTTTATAGACTTTTTCATAGTGATGAAGGAAGGTAAGTAATTAACCTATACAGGCTTGCCAGGTGAACTCAAGGAAAGTCTAATTGAACAGGGCCCCAACTCCTCTAACTGGAAGGCTTTTAGATTATTTGACTTTGTCAAATAAGAAAAGAAAGTGAGAAACTAAGATGAGTTCCCCAAGGGAAGAGAGTTTTAGAGTTCTCACAAAGATCTTGAGTTCTGTGTGATATTAATTAACCTGGTATTGTCTGAAAGAGTTGGCAGCCTCAAAGAAAAATAAAACTTTATCCCCTTAGGCTTTCCAGGGTGTGAAATGCTCTCATAAGGAAGTAGGTTACCTAGGAGAACTAACGAAGATAGGCTAATGAAATCCATATGGTTGGTTACTTTGGGCAGATGGCGTGCATGCCACCTTTGAGGCACATAAATTTCTAGAGATCTTCAAGGACAACTCTGAATTGTGCATGTTGAAGTTGTTGAATCTGCAGGTCACAAAGGAATGACTAAAGATGGACTGTCTAGGAGATGAGGTAATAATTCGTAATTAAGGATAGGAGTGGGATCAGGAGAATGTGGAATGATATAAATGAGCTTTCTCTCTCCTCCTAAAGCCAGAATCCCTCTTCTCACTTGTTTTCTACTGAGGAAACAAAGATTATTTTATTTCGAGCTGTACTCCTCACATCTCTACAGAGACTTGCCTGGACAGAGTCTTTATGTTTTAATTGCTCTGTTGTTGGGCTATTTTCCTAAAGTCTCCTGGGATTTGTACAACCCGTCATACTTTTAAAGAACCTTCTATGATAGTATTCTCTCACCAACCCCATAAGGAAGGTAGATCAGGGAATATTCTCATTTGATAGATAAGAAAACTGAAAGAAAGACATTGGTGGATGTGGGAACTAGAAATCATTTTCATCTATCTTCTTCTTTCCAGCTATGTCCACACCATGACATAGTCCTTGGCCTATCAGATACTGTAACAAGCCATGTAACAATAGCGGTTTTCTATGTTTATAGCAACAAAATAAATAAATAAATTCAGCTAGTTTTATGCATGTGTTCCTTTTCTTTGTGTTCTTATCTTGGATCCTTCTGAAATTGTCAGAGCACGGAAAAATGTCATTTAATAGTGTATATTGGTTTCCTTTTTGAGTTGATCCATCAAGGGAAATAAAAACAAAGATTGACCAGGAGATGAGACAGATGCCTTAACAGGTGCTTCACTCGAGGCTTGATTCATGTGTAATACCCCATGTTTCTGTGGATACTCACACCAGAAAGGTGCTGAGGTAGAGTGAAAAAAGAACTCAACCTGGACTCAGAGTACTAGAGTACCAGTTCTAGCTCTTCTCCACTGAGTTGAGTGATAGCCAGCAAGTCACAATCTCATCCTGTCTCAGTTGTCTCCTCTATGAAATAAGGGTAATAATACTTGTACTCACTGCATCACTGGGCTGTTGTATGGGTTGAATATGATAATGAATGTGAATGTGTGTTGAAAATTGATAGTCTACTAGATTTTAAGCTCCCAGAAGGTAGAGGCCATTGCTCTTTTTAATAATCAATTAGCTGAGCTTCCTGCCATGTTTTGGGAGAATCATTAACCCCGATGCTATTTACCATGGAGCATAACGCATACGTCTGTGCTGGGAAATAGCCCTTTGGAGGGTTGAACACTTAGTTCTCTGAGATGCCTATATTTTTAGTCAATCCATGCCAAATATAACCTCCAAATATGGTAAAAAACTATATGTATATCTAGGTATGTTTGTACGGGTATATAAAAGACAGAAGTTTAATTTTGTTTATAGAGGTATATTGTGCCCCCAGTGCCTAGCATGGGGTTTAGCAAATAGAACATGTTTTAAAAAGAGAGTTATTGTAAGAGAGATGAATAAATGATGGAAGATGAGGCATTATTATTAGCCTGCATTCATTGTCACATTTTCTGCTTTCTCTTGGAGACCGAGCTGTGTTTTCAGCTGTGTTTTCAGTTGTGTGCATAGCTGTCAGGTCAACCTCTACTCTTCTGGAGATGGTCCTCTCCTATCAGATTGGGACCTGCCTGCATGAAGACCTATGGAACCATAGAACCCTGGCTACTGAACGACAGGAAAGGACGATAGCTGTTTAAAGGTATCTTTCTTCCAGAGACGTGTTTGGCTAGGCCTCAGCATACACATCTTGTGGCTGCTACTCCACTTTCAGTCTTGTTCTCTAAGGGACTATGATTTTGCTCTGTAACTGTATGATATGACATAAGAAAGTAATACTTATAAGATTGTATCAAAATATCCATGTAGAAACTGAAAAGCAGTTCTTCTTTTTTAAATGTCCAAATAGTATATACAACAGATATCTCTGACCTACCATCCCTTATTCTCAACCAATCTCTTATTGTTGCTGTTATGTATATAGTTTGGCTGTGTCCTCGAACATTTGGTCACATCATATGTGTCTGCAAACTAATTAAAATTGGTTGCAGTTGTCCGGATATATTGCCTGCCAAGACCTCAAATTCATCATAGTACTTGGTGAGAACATTTTTTAAAAAGGATTTTCTATTTTACATTTTACTTTTAATGTGTTTCCTAAGACAGGGGTAGGTGATGGGTTAAGGGGTCAGGGAGGTCTGCTAGGCATATAGCTCAGTTGTAATACAGCTTAAAGATTAATGGTTAGATTTTTTGATCATGTAAAAATGTCAACATACTCTGTATAAGGGTATTTGTAGAGATTTTTCTTTTTCCCAATATAATTCAAAAGGCCAAAACCCCAATAAATATTGAATAAGTGCAGCCTCCAATTGAAAATGCTTTGTGTGTGATTCTGAATATGTAAGCAGAATCTTAATACTGTAAGCAGGGACTACTTTCCAAATGAACCTGGAAGAATCTTTCCTTTGGCTGCCTGCATTTTCTCTAAATGATTAAAAATTTAAAATGACCGATGACAGTAACTGTGACAGTGACCTTATTTTGAAATCAGGTCTTTGCAGATATATTCAAGTTATAAGGTCATACTGAGGCATAGAGAGAGAAGTCCATATGAAAATGGAGGCAGAGATTGGAGTGATGCATCTACAAGCTAACAAATGCCAAGGATTGCCAGCAAACACCAGAAGCTAGGAAAGGTGAGGAAGGATTCTCCCTTACAGATTTCAGAGGGAGCATGGCCCTATTGACAACTTGACTCAATACATTTTTGTTTTAAGGAGAGAAAGAGAGAGACAGAGAGAGAGACACACAGAGAGAGACAGAGAGAGAACAGTCAAAAATAGTGCTGACCTAAATTTCAGCAGAGTTGCAACACCTACTCTCCAGTTCATGGGACTCAACTAACAAAGAAATGATGATGGACAATGCCCATACCAAGGAACAGAGAGTGTCTGCAACTGCAAGCAAGATAGTCCCATCCATCTGACCCATGGGAACTAAGCCCCTCTCAATTAGAAGCAGAGTGGGCATTACCAACCCAAGGTCCTCAAGATTGGGAAATGAACAATGGACTAAAGTAGACTTATTATTATTCTACTAGAGACTTATTGTTCTAGCAATGGAAGAACTCTTATCATTGATATAAAGGCAGTGGCCACCAGAGGTTCTGAGTGATGGGAGAGGGAAGAATGGGTGTGATATGGGGGCATTTTTGGGACATTGGAATTGTCCTGCATGACATTGCAGTGATGGTACAGGCCACTGTATATTTTGTCATAACCTATAAAATTGTGCAGGACAGGGTGCAAACTATAATGTAAACTGCAATCCATAGTTAGTAGCAATGCTTCAATATGTGTTCATCAATTGTAACAAATGTACCACACTAATGAGGGATGTTGTTGATGTGGGAAAGTGTGGAAGGGAGAGGGAATGGAGCACATGGGAATCCCTCATATTTTTTATGTAACTTTTATATAATCTAAAGCTTCTTTAAAATAAAAAATAATAATACAAGAAGTGAAAAAAGTAGTGCTGAGTTTCATGAAAAAAAAAAAAAAAGAACGCTATTGTAGGGCATTATAGGAACAACAAGTGGTTATATCTGATCAATATCTGTAGATTGGATAATTACACTTTCTTAATGTTAAGTATCCTGATTTTGATAACCATGCTGTGCTATGTAAGTAAATTTCCCTGTTTTTAGGAAATATGCACTTATGTATTTAGGTGTTATTTTAGTATCCTTGGTTGCTCAAGCAAATACCATGCAGCAGGTTGGTTTAAACAATGGTAATTTATTAGCTCATGGTTTTGAGGCTAAGAAAGTCCAAATCAAGTTGTCAGTAAGGTGATGCTTTCTGGGCTCTCCCTTCTCTTCCTGGTTCCATTGACCATCATCTTCTTGCTTCCCGTGGCTTTCTTTCTCAATTTCTGAATTTCATTCTACTTATAAAGAACTCCGGTAATAGGATTAAGACCCATCCTGATTGAGGTGGACTACACCTTAACTGAAGTAACCTCATCAAAGGTCCTACTTACAATGGGTTCACACCCACAGGAATGGATTAAGTTTAAGAACATGTTTTTCCAAACCACCACAATGAGTAGTGAATATTTCCTTTAAAGAACACCGTTCTTTTATCTCCCCAACTATCTTCAATGAGGGTATGGACAAGCATCTGGAAAAGAAATCAAGCATCCTAGTTGTCTTCTAATATTTCTAGGGGTCTGGATTCAGAGAGAATTTTGGAATTGCTTTTTCTCCCAGCAAGGAATTGCTTTTTAACATGAATCTGTATCAGGTTAAATTTCCAAAACTTGGAGAATGATCATTTTGGTGCAACTTTCCAAATCATAGTGGCACTTCTCTGGGCAATGGCAATAAAACTATAAGGTTTTTTTTAGCATGGGTGCCTCTGCCTCTGGTTGGGACCTTGAATTTTGAAGTTGTTGTCTAAGGAAATCAGTTTTCAGGTCAAGAAGTTTGATGGTGATATTCCAGATGTCTCGTCCAGCTGCACGCATTTTTCTCATTTCCTCCCTGCCTTTCCTGATGGAACAGGTCCGTCTGTGCTAGTGACTTTAAGTGATTATAAAATGACAGCTAAGGATAGCTCAGAAATGAGAGAAACAAATGAATCGTTTAAAAATAGTCATTGTAATGGCAGACTTACCAAGGATGAGTAAAAATATCTGCAGGGCAATTAGAAAAGAATTTTGATTTTATTTATTTCTCTCTCTTAGTGGGAAAACCAAAGGGCTGGCTCCAGGCTCTTTTAGGGTATTACTATTTGGTCTCTATAGTTTTAGTATGAAGTGGGAATGAGAATAAATGAGCTAATATTATGTCTGTAAATATTGCAAGTGATCTTGTTTCATCCTCTAAAGTTCTGAAGGCATGACATCAGAGGTCCCTAATTTTTTTTGAGTGAAAAAGTTACTGTTCCTTAAATTCCTTTGACAACTTACAATCAGGGTTGAAAGGAAGTGGCATGGTCATGGCAGTCAAGTCCCTGAGTGAGGGATAATATGCTCCTGCTGGCTGCTTTCTCTGCTCCATGGGGTTCAAGGAAGGATGGGGTGGAGAACAATTGGTTGGGTTCTCCTGAATTATATGAATACCAAACCTACCCCTTTTTAGGTTTACATCACATTTCCAAAACAAGTAGGTTAAAAGAGTTAATTTTTCTATACTGCTCAATTCCGCTCTTCAGTCATCAAACTTTATGTGTTACTCTGAAGAACCACCCTGCAGAAATCCTAATGCTGTCACCAGCGAGCAACTGGAGAAAAAGAAAAAGTGGCACTCAGGAATTAGAAAATGACTTGCACCTCCTTATACCTAGAGATATCCAGCTCCTTCTTTAATCAGATTTTCAAAACAGCCCAATTTCTGTAGGAATTGCTCGTTGGCTGTAAAGGCCACTAGGAATTGGTAAGCATTAGAAATTGCAAACCAATTAGAATGTGGCAATAACTTTGCTCAGAAATGAATGTAGAATCAAATTGGCTTCAGTAATATGATGCTCTTTAATGAAACCACCACTAAATGTATTAGCCTGTTTTTTAAGAAAGCCATAAAAAACGACGGGGTGATGAGACCTGAGCATGGTGGCAATGACTATCTGGTCACACGCTCATGCTTTTGTGCTAATAAGTTTTCCCAGAGATCCTCCTTTTGCTTGCATGGATGAATAGCCTTTGAAAGCCTAATGGGAACTGGTGCCATCTATAAATTACCATTTAAAGTACGCTTCCTAACCTCCAATTCTTGAAGGAAAAATGTTTTCCAGTGCAACAAGTATCTTTTATCAGAGGGTCAAAAGGTTTAAGTCTGGAGTCTTGGTTATCTAAAGGTAGTCAATTACTTCATATAGCAACTTGATGTCTATTGGGATGGTGAACATAAGCCCTGTTGAAAGTTGACAGCAAACCAGATTTCCACGGAGCTGGCTATGTGCTTACTACTCAGCAGGTGGAAATCCTTGGCTTCCAAGCCTGAAACTTATGAGTGATTTCATGGGGACAGGGGATAGTCCCAGATAAGCTCCTGGGACTGCCATAGTAGTGAGGGTCCAGGCCAGATTAGTTCCAGAGGTCCCTCATATAATTTTGATGCTTCTAGTATTGGGTCCCCCTCCCCAGTTGGGGATTCTGATCTGCTCAGTAAACAGGTGGTAGAAATGAGATAATGAATTTTATGAGCCATGAATCCTTGAGAATCCTTGAAAGTGTCCCAGCATTAACCCTTCATCCTTCAAGGAGTAAAAACAGTTTTTAGTTAATTGGTACAATTTCAAGAAGCACATTCCTCCTGGTTTGTCACAAAGTAATTGGACAAGCATCATGATAATGCATATAGAAATATGTTTATTACTGCTTTATTAAAACATTCTGGTTTAATGCCTACACCTGTTTACTCTGGACCTTTGAGGAAAAGCCAGTAATTATTTCTGCCATCCAATAACTTGATTATTGTTAGAGACAGTGACTAAACTTTTCCTCTCTACCTACTGTCTAACTGGCTTCTGGGCCATTGCTACAACCTATTACAGTGGGTGGGTACAGTAGCAGGCAATGGTAATGTATAGAATGTGTCCCTTTTCTAATCCAAACCAGTATATTTTCCTATTTGGGGCAAGGAATTTGAGTTCTAAAAATTCCATTGGTTATTCTTTCTTGTAGGCCAGTAGTCATAGAACAAATATCTTGGTAGTTTATGTCAAAAGTGGTTTACTTATTCTATCCTTCATTTCCTGCCCCAATCCCTCTTCATCTTTCCCCTCGACAGAGTTTACATAACTTTACTACGTTTTGCTAGTGAACAATTTGCTGTTTCCTCACTAAGGCTTGGCTTATGGGGGGGGAAATAACTTGACTTAAGAAATTAAATCAGCTGCCCTGAAAATTTACTTATCAGCATGTACATGAGTACTTGAAACAACTGTAATGCATTTCAATAGGAAACCAATGTCTAAAATGTAATTTTAAATATGCAACTTTTTAGAATCTATCTCTTGTCAGAATCCTAGTGAAAGTCAATTACTTAACTTATGTGAATTGCTGAGACATAAAATCACTGCTTTTGTAAAAACTAGCAGGGAGAATAAATATTATTTGGTCTAATCCCCTCATTATTCAAGTAAGGGAACAGTGACCAACAGAAGTTAAAGGACTTGCCCAAGGATAATCACTGTGACAGAGTTAATATTCAAAGTTGGGAGTTAAAACTCAGTGTTTTCAAAATGCCACTTGTTATACCTTATATGAGTCATCATAGTTGTAAAGGACAATGTATTATGTCACCAACCAAGCAGTACCACATTTAAGAGGCTCTCTTTTGATAATATTACCATCCCATTTCAATCCTCCAATAAAAGCACTGTGGATTTGGCTTTTTGAAAAGATGATAAAATAAAAATGAGAAGGCCCAATTAACTGTAAAGCACTTACCCTGAAAAATTCTTTTGTTGAACCGGAGTCCAGGGTCCCATATGCAATTTCAGTCTGCTTAGCTAAGTCTTCAGCACTCTCTATAGGAGAAACCATTCTCTCCACAGTCAGGAAAGCAGCAAGATTGGCAGTATAGGAAGAAATTATGATCAGGGTGAAGAACCACCAAACCCCTCCAACAATGCGTCCAGAGAGTGATCTACAAGACAAAACAAGATAAATCCAGACCCAAAGGGTCCCAACTTCAGTTTAAGAAATCTTGTCTTTATTTCTGAAAGAGGAATGCTTTCAGTAGAGCAGATGAAGGAGGGAAGTAGATGATTGGAAGGAACTGAAACATTAAACAAAAATCACATGTTAAAAACATCCCATGTCATGATGTCATATGGTAATGGCACATGCATAATGCTCTTCAAGCCTGTATGGATTTCAAAGCAAGGTTTTGGTTTTTTTTTTAATCGCAGGATAAAACCTTCTCTTTAGGCTCCTCCTTACACTTAATAATTCTACTTACTGGGTTCTTTCTTTGTGAGTGAATTTTCTGGGCACATATAAAAGACTGCTCTATTTCTTTTAAGGCTGCGGTTCTCAAACATGACTGCATATTACAATCACCTAGAATCTTTTAAAAAATCCCACTGACCAGGTTCACCCAAGACTAATTAAGTCAGAACCTAGGAGGCGGAACTCAGGCATCTGTATTTTTTAATGCTCCCTAGGTGATTAAAATGTGCAGCCAAGGTTGAGACCACTGATGTACATGGGAGAAACAGAGTCAAAACCTTTCCATATTTGAAGAAAAATGGAAAGGTGCTGGAGAAGAGCACTACTCACTTTGAGTTTAATAAATTTAATGAAGACATTGACATTTTGTGGAGTTGGTCATCCATGAGGCAAGGAGCCAGAAGATAATATTTATTATCATCTCCATATAAATGGCTAGTGCAGCTCAGAAGCCTAGCCCTATGGATAGAAAGTCTTTCCTTTTACAAACTAAGCACTAGGTAGCACACAGAGCTACAGGGCTGTCCCAAAGTGAAGTAGGAAACTACCTGTATAATAGAAGTACTGAAAAGTTTGTTTCTTTCACTTTCTTCCCTTCTGCTCCCTTTCCCCCCAAAAACAAACAAACAAGCAAAACAAAACAAAACCATCCTCAGTGGCTTGCCATAGATATTTTTACTCTTGGAATACCCTCTGCATTGTCTTCAAGAGGCATGATCAAAATGTAACAGTATTTCAACAGCACCTATTATCATATTATCCTGGATTAGTTTTTCCAATTAGTAAAGATTGGGACAGAGGTTGGGTAACTTGTAATAAGGGGGGAATTTTGCTCTTCAATGTTATTGTGTATTGGCATTACCTGAGGTATTTGTTAAAGTGCAGATTCAGAATCTCTGGGTGCCAAAGAATCTGCATTTAAGCATCACAGCTGATTCTGCTGGAAGTGGTCTGTAGATCAAACTTTGAGAAACATTGTTCTTGTACCTCAGTGACTCTCAACCCTGCCTGCACATCAATAATATCTGGGAAACTTGAAACAAAAGAAAACAAACAAAAAAGGAAAGCAAAACAAAGGAAAACATGCCTAGGTCCCACCGCAAACCAATTAAATCAGAATCTCTGGAAATTGGGACTAAGCATTAATACAGGGTTGCAGATCAAAGCACTTCCTGAGTGCTATTCAGGAAGAAGGAACATGGGAAGTGAGGGGCAGTGTGAAGGTGTTGGATGCTCAGTGATGAGTAATAGCTGGTACTGAGGAAACTTCATTTTCTTCACAATTTTGCTGAAAGCTGGATTCACCTGCAGAAATGAAAATCTGGTCCCTAGGTCTTCAAACATTGCCACATCATCCCTAGGATAGTTCTGCTCTGTGGCAGAGCTCAATTCTTATTAAGCTAAATTCTCATATACCCAGAAAACTCACAGGAAGGGAGCTCAATTTGTCATTAAAGCAAGAATAGGCATCAGAACCTGGCACATTTCCAGGCTCTGTAAGAAGAGGGCTCTGGGTTGAGAACTGACAAACCAAGCTCTTCTCTGTTTGTACTTGAACTTTACTACTTCAAAATAAATTTAAATTCCTGTACTCCAAGACAACCTTTTTTTTTTAGGAGGTACCAGAGTTTGAACCCAGGGTGTCATACATGGGAATCAAGCACTCAACCACTGAGCTACATCCGCTCCCCGCCAAGATAACCTTTTATTAACCTCTGAAAAATTCAGTTGTTTTAGATTCTACACCTGATCAAATAATTTGGACAGGTGTTTTGATAAGTAGTATGATTTTTTGGTTAACTATAACAAACGACCTTATTTTAAATCTGCATTTCTTATTGGTCCCTGGATGCATAAAACGAGCCTTATTTATTTATTTCTTAGACATAATCACTTTTAGCTTCTTGGATGTGAAATCTTCTTTGCAGCATATTTTAAAAAACTAATAGTTATATTCTCTCAGGATTTCATGTGGGAACATTTACCTTTTAATCAGAAGAGGTAAAAGCATCTGGATGAGTCAGAAAAGAATCTGTCACACTTCAGTTATGAATTTGGGGCTTTCATAGTCTTTCTTCAATTGTTGCCATTTGCATTTAATTTATTCTGGACTGATCTGACTCTGGAAATAATTTTTAATGTGTAAAGGATTAATTGTCAAAAGCAACACTTCTAATAATAGGATAATAGCTAAACTTATTGAGCATTTCCTGTATAACGGATTCTGTTCTAATTGCTTTACATATATCAACTCTTTTATTCTTCCATCCATATGGTTAGGTACTATTTTATTTTTAAAATGGATAAATTTTACAGAAAAAGAAACTGAGGCACAGAGTAGAAACAGGAAATTAAACATCTATAATTATACAATAGGAAAAAAATACCCATATTTTTGTAATACAAAATACCCTAATTTTGTATAAGAAAATTCAGAACCATATGCAAATTATAGAAGGTGTAATTTTCTTACAAACATGGAGAAATAAAGTTGCAGGAAAACTAAATGTGTTTGGATAAATATTGTTTATCTGTTGTTCACTGGAATGCAACTGTGAATGTCATCTTTATTTAGAATGATGGGGTTTTACACAGCTCAAGGAGAAAAATGACTGGAGTATTTCCAGAATCATGGTTCGCTAAGGAAATGGGTATATTCTGCTGCTGTGAATACTAATGGGAGTTTATGCATTGTCTACTTGAAATGTGGAGGAAATACAGTAATTTATAGAAATTACATTTGTGCTATTCTGTTGAGGCTAATGGACTGTAGCTGTGTCTGTATGATCTAAAGTCAAGCCTACACATCATAATCTGGTTATTTTGGCCACCTTAATAGCTGACTCAGATAATCATGTAGTTGATCTGAATGACTCAGCTAAGACTGGCTGTTGACACAATGGCAAACAAACCCAGTTAAATGCAAAATGTTCATTTTCAGAGCCTCTTGTCTATGTAGCTATTGACTTGGGTAATTCTGTGGTTAATATCATGGCATACCCTTGAGATTAGAGAATATGGGTGGTTATTCACAAAAATGGCATAATGATATTCACAAGCCTCAGAACAGATGGAAAAAAGAGCTTCCATGGAATCAGTGTTGAATACACAGTCTCAAAATTATTCATTCTCCCCTCAAATAGTAGTTTTGACAAAATGTTTCGTGGAAATTCCACCATTTTCTCCACTTTTAGGGCATGCATTCCTAAATCCTTTCACTGAGAAAAGGGGCAGTGAGATTCATGAGGAAGAAGCTCTACAAGCATTTTTACATTTCCCTTTTCTCATTAGTGAAACTATAGCCACTTAAAGCCACATTTCAAATGAAGCCTATATAAAAAGTGACTGATAGATAAGCCCCATCACATTTTATAAAGGATCTATTAAAACAAGACAGGACTTTAAAGTTGAGTTAAAAAGAGTAGCCATTTTCTAGTACCTTTCTCCCATTTAAGGCAGCTGCAAAATGTTTAACATTCATTTCAAATAGTTTTGTTGCACAAGGCAGATTTTTGTAGTTAGCATGATGAAATGTCTATAAAATGCTAAGTATTTACTGTTTATGAAGGTGCATTATAAGGAGCATATCATACCTTTGAAGAAATGTAAAAGGAGACATGAAGTTAAGGAAAGTAAATTAGCAACAAGAGAAAAACATATAAAACATTGCAAAATATGCACATCTGATAATATACAATGCTCTGAAATCTGTATCTTAATCATAAGAAACTAGAGTTTCTGAGTTAATAATAAAATGTATTTTATGACTTCTGAAATGATAATAAAAGTGAGTTATGTGCTGTAACCTTCCTTCTGTAAGTAAATTTTGATATCTGCACTTTACTAGCTTCACAAGATGAAGAGCTTGAACTACAAACCACTTCTCCTTTCCACAGACTCTTTATCATCCTTTTCTTTTCATCTCCTTTCTTCCAAAGAATGCATCATTTCTACATTCCATTCAATGCTGTGTCTGTGACTAATTTTTTTTTTAAATGTGCAGAATCAATCTTTGGTTCTTATAGTCTTCTCTGATGGGAATAAGTAACCATGTCCCAAAGGCTGAAAACCATAGTTTTCAACCAGAAAATCCATGAAATAGTAATAATAAAAATCCTGCTATTACATCATTTATTTATTACCATATCACTACTGCTTTGAACTGAATTTTCTGTAGGATGAAGACACTGGTCATGTATCAGCAGAGAAAAGGATATCACTTAAAATGGAGTACCAAATTCCTGTTGTCTTTGATCTCATTCATTTTATACCCTTCAAGTCTCTTATTATTCTGCACATTCTTTCCATTTTAAAGGAGGTTCTATTTTGGAGGGATCCCCTGCCTACTCCTCCAAAGTACTTGATATCTTGAAACCTTATCAGGAAAGTAAAGCCTTTGGGGTAATCTGTACATTATTCCAGTTCAAGTTAGTCCCTTCTTTCCATTTTCTCTCTATAATTCCCCCAACCCTCACCTCTTCAACTTGGCTAGTCCTCAGATGTCCCTGCAGCTTCACAGATTATTAGCAAGGGGTAGCATTTGTCTAGAAGGACTGGACTATGGACTGCTTAGTGGTTCTATAAAGGTTTTACAAAGGAAACAAACTTTAGATTAGAGAAAAATCTGCAGGCTTCTGTACAATCAAAATATTTGCAGGATGTGTCATCTTTAATGAAAACTCTATGTAGGTTCAAGAAGGAATATTGTAGGTTCTTTCTTCTTTATCAGAAACTTATTTGGCATTGTCTAGAATCTCAGCTGTATTCCTAAGGAGCTTTGGAAACTAAAGTGCAAATGCAATATTAACTATTAGTCTTTTTGAAACTATGATGGTTACGTGCAGTCAGATTAATAATGACAATAGCTCACATTTGTTAAGAATATATTATATGCCAGGCGCTGTGCTTTATGTTTTACAGATGAGAAACTGAGGGTTAGCAAGGTTTAGTGACTTGCCCCCAGGTTACACAGTTGCTAAACAGATTGTGAACCTTGTAAGGCTAACTCCAGTGCTCACATGCTCTCTCTTGCTCATCTCCCCATTCCCCATACTGGGAGAAAAAGGTTGGGTTGTATCTCCTCACACCTTCTTTCCCTCACTCCTTTGTCCAAATCAGTTTCTATATGAATATAATCCCAATTTATTACATTGATTATCCTCTCTCAAGTTGATTTGGCTTCCAGCTTCAAACAGAACGTAGTAATTCACTCTGAACAATTGAGGTAGTTGAAAATGTCAAACCTAATATTGATGTAGATGTTCTTAACTTTTATGTTATTGTCAATAGCTTTATATGATTGAAATGGAATGATACCAGTGGTTTTCTTCATGGTGTTACATTACTGAATTCCCAGTCTTTTAGTTTGAGTAAACACACAATCATTAACATTTTAAATGATCACTGCCCTCACAGGGAAAAAACGCAGAGTTTCATTAGAGGTTGAGAGACTGGAACACAGCTCCTGTGCAAAATCATGATAAAAGGATGGAACTAACAGTACACCCTTAGGTCAATAGCAGGAGGCAATGAGCAGTACTGAAAATAATTCTACTTCTGGCTCTGCACTTAAAACCTCTGTGACTTTGGGCTCCATCTCATCATCTCTCTGGGTACTGGTCCTTGGCCTATGACATGAGAAAAGCAGTATGAAGTGGAAAGAACATGGGTTTTGGAGTCAGAGTTAGGTATGAATACTGTTCTGCCACTAGCTCTGTGACTGGGCAAATTATTTAACCTGAACGTTGCCTTCTGTTTGAGGATTAAAATCCATGTGATGATGCAGGTAAAGTGCCCAGACACAGTGGGAGCTCAGTGAAAGTTGTTGTCACTCTGCCCCCAGTAAACACAAGCAGTAGAATAATTTATCCCTAACATACTTGGTAATTCTACTTTAAAATGTGGCTTCTTATAAATCCTTGAATTGCTGCAATTTTGAGAAAAGTCAGAGTGTACAATGCATGTTAACATTCTGGGATTTCTGATTTTGCATTCTAAGTGTGATCATTAAACAGAAATAAAGTATACTGCTGGTATTTGCAGTCAAGGCAATCACAAAAATCTTAGAGTACAATTATGTTATTGTTAGGAATTTCAAAATCTGTTAAAAGAGAAGCACATTATATTGGGGTTTGCTGTTGTACAATTGACTACAACTATGTAACCAACAGAGCTTTCAAGACAAGAAGAAACATGTTTCCTATTCACTGATATATAATAAATAGACAAGAAGTATAACATTTTAGGAGGCTTAAAGATGTAAGTTCTTTTGAAGGACATAAAAGACAGTATTGAAGGAGGATCACCCACATGGTAAAAAATGTAGAGCTCTCATAAAGTTAATCATTTATTACTAAAAAACACAATAAGGATAATACTTATTAGTCTAGATCAACATTATTCTGAAAGTTGTGCCCTATTACTGTATTGAGTTGGACCCAGCATCTTAAAAGTATGAAACAAAATAGAAAATACCAGAGAGCATGGAATATTGTAAGGGTAATGTTTGATGCAACTTTTGTCATATACATATATGTGTACTGAATCATGAAGGTGAAATTATTTCTTATGGGTCATGGTAAAAATATTTGAAAGCCACTGCTCTGTATGACAGTATCTACTGCAGTATAATAAAAACCCATATCTTGAAAAAGCATTTTATATATTTCAGAGCCACAGAAGAGTCACAACCTAAAATCTGTTATGAAAAAAAAAAACTGTACAGTTTGTCATTTTCAGGTCATCATCTTTACGTTATTTAACGAAGCAATATGCATAAATGCTTCTAAAAACAAATGGCGTTTTAAGAGTCCTGTTTGAATATTCAGCACTCCAGTGGGGATATCACAAATTTGTTTTGAAAATTCATTTACAGAAACCAATACAATCTCCAGTCTTAATGACTCTTTAGCATTGTCTCAACACAGATTACCAGCCATGTTAAAAATAATTCAATTACAGGATCATTCAGAAACCTTAGTTTCTTGAAGTGAGTGTTTAAAAAAATGAAACTAGCAAAACAAATGAATTCCCAGATGATATCACAAAAATGCACAAAAGGAACAGGGAATGATATAATTTGGAAACTTTGACCAAGCAGATTGAGAGTGGCAAAAATTTGTGACATAAAACCAACATATTTAGACAAATGAGGTTTGTCTTCTACATGCTATATTATACACGCTGCTGAAGATAGTTACTAGTGAGTTATACTGCAAAGCTTCATTTAAAATGTTTTGTTCCCCAAGTGGATACTCTTGAAATGAAAAATGCTGTAAAAACATGGTAGGTAACCTTCTGAGTCCTTATATTTTAAATGAAAATCCCTATACAGTTGTATAATTGACTCTGACCAATATTTGGTTTAAAGTTATACCAAAACTGTAACTTTTTATTTCAGAAAAAAAGCCACTATTTTTTTCTGATTATAAACATGTTACATTCACTACAATATTTTATGATTAATTATTCACCACAAATTTTTTTTTTTTTTTTTTTTTTTTGGTGAGTTAACACAAAGCAAGCGGGTGAGGCCCAGGACTCTTACAATATTTTGAATAGCTTCACTGAGATATAATTTCATAACATAAAATTCACTAATGTAAGCATACAATTCAATGTTTGTAGTAAATTTAGAGTTTTGCAACCAATGCTACAATCTAGATTTGGAACATTTCCATCACCCCCAAAAGTTCACTCATGTCTTTTTGTAGTTAATCTCCATAGGCTAAGCTTAGGGTGAGGTGCGTGAGGTATTTGCCACATGTGCAAAATTTAAAGGCTGCCAAAACTCAGTAATCAAGGTAAGTAATATTTTAATGCACTATTTTAAAATATCAAAATGCCAAAATCCATGATGAATAAAACATCAAAATTTTAAATAAGGACTGGATCTGACCTTGCACTTGCTCTACTTGGTCTTACTTGCCTCACCCTAATCTTGGCCTTGATTATGCCCACTTTCCCCTCCTCCCCAGCCCCTGGCAACTACTAATGTACTTTCTACCTCTATGGATTTGCCTATTCTGAGTAAATGGAATAATACAGCAGGAGATATTCAATAAACGGAATTCAATAAATGGAATCATATACTATGTGGCCATATATGTTTGGCCTCTTTCACTTAGCTTAATATTTTTGAGGTTCATATTATAGCTCAGTAGTTTGTTGTTTTTAATTGCTGAGTAATATTGCATTGTATGGATATAACACATTTTTTATCCATTCACTGGTTGATGGACATTTGGTTTGTTTCTATTTTTTGGCTATTATAAATTTAAAGATGCTATGAACATTTGTGAATAAGTCTTTGTGTGGGCATGTCTTTCCTTTTTTGGTAAATAAGAGTGGAATTGCTGTGTCACATTTTAAGTATATGTATAACTTTTTAAGAAACTGCCAAACTATTTTCTACTGTGACTGTAGCATTTTGTATTCCTACTACTAATGGATGAGAATTAATGTTGTTCCACATCCTCACCATCACTTGGTATTGTGTGTCTTTTTGATTACAGCCATTCTAGAGGGTGTGTAGTGGGTATCTCATTGTGGTTTTAATTTGCATTTCCCTAATGACTAATAATGTTGAGCATCCTTTCATGTGCTTGTTAACCATTTGTATATCCCTTTTGTGGAAATATCCATTCAAATCATTCCCCCATTTCTAAATTGGGATATTTGTCTTCTTATTGAGTTACAAGCATTCTTTATTATAGTCTGGATGCAAGTCCCTTATCAGATATATGATTTGCTAATATTTTCTCCCAGTCTGTGGCTTTTATTTTCTTTCTTTTTTTCCTTTTTTCTTTTTTAAGGCAAGGGAGTAAAGAGTTTATTAAGAAACAGAAAAAGAAATAGTACAAGCTAGAGACATGGGTGCGGGCCATGCAACAGGGTGAGATGCACAAGTGGGGCCCCAGAGTAGGCCTTTTTAAGGCTTTTCCTCCTACCCTTTCCCCATATTAAGGAGGGATCTCAGCTATTTGCTGTCCTGACTGGTTGCCTTTCTACCTTCATGGTGCCTTTTGAAATGCGAAAGTTTTAAATTTTGTTGAATCAAATTTACCAATTTTTTCTTTTATGGATGATGCTTTTGTTGTTATATCTAAGAATTCTTTGCAAAATCCAAAGTCAAAAAGTTTTTCTCCTATGTTTACTTTTAGAAACTTTATAGTTTTAGCTCTTACATTTAGGTCTACATTCTACTTGTATATGGTGTGAGATAAAGGCCCAAGTACATTTTTTTTAACCTGTGGTTATCCAGTTGTTTCAGCACCTCTTATTGAAGACTGTCCTTTCACCATTAAATTGATTTGGCACCTTTGATGAAAATTAGTCATTGCTATTAAATAAAAATATGACTGAATTTTATATCTCGATCCTGTGTCCAACAACATGGTTAAACTCATTTACTAGTTCTAGCAATTTTTTGTGGATATCTTGGAATTTTTCACATATAGAATGTATGAATGTCTTGTTTTCCAAACTGAATGTCTACATAGACATACTTGCCTTGTTCCCAATATTAGAAGGAAGCATTTATTCTTTCACCATTAAGTATGATGTTAACTGTGGGTTGAGGATCATCCCTTCTATGTCTAGTTTCTTGAGACTTTTGATCATGAATGGGTGTTGGGGCTCATGTTTATCATTTTATAAAATCTCCCTGTTTTATTTTTATACCTAGTTTCCTAGGGGCTGTTCCTGTGTCTGCACAGCTAAGTGGTTAGTCACTGATTAGAAAGATTTTGTATTCAAATACCTTAAGCAAATAAAATTTCTGACCTCTGCTGATGAATCTGTATGGATAGGGCAGCACATTCAAAGTTTAGACAATTCTCAAGTCTGCCCTTGGTTTTACTTTTCACAAGACCCTTTCAAGTATCCTATGCCTGTGTGTACAGTTTCAGATTGGCCGGGAATGTGTGAATAGCTTAGCCTTCTCAAGGTCTCTACTGTGCATATGCTCAGCTGCAGCCAGGAATGTTTGCCCCAACCTACTCACCACCACCTCAATGGCAACCTTAGGCAAGTAGAGCTTCCTCTACTTGCTGGTCTTTGAGAAGTTGCTTCTCCTCCAAGGCTGCTGGTCATGGGTATTGTCCACTGCTCCAAAACAAGAGAACCTCTTTCAAGAACATTGGGGACTGCCATGGTCTGGCAGAGCCTCCACAACAATCAAGCTGGGTATGGGAATAGGAGCAGCCCCAGACCAGAACACCATGGACTTTCCATGTTCTTACTTGAAGCTCAGTTTTTTTAGCATAAATGCTTCTCAGATTGTTATATTATTTTTGTTGATTTCCAGAGTGCTGAAATGGTTTTTGTGGTCAATTTTGTCCAGTTTTATGGTTGCTTTGGGGGAGAGAATTTTACTATCTCTTCACTAGACATAGCTAGAAGTTTCATTTCACATATAATAGTTTGATTACAAACTCACCACCAATTATTTTTTTTAATGTGAATTAATACTTGAAATAGGTTGGTATAGTCTCAATCATGGTGCATAGTCAATCAACCACATGGCTATAATTGACAGCCTCAAAATCCCTCTTTTCCTAATCTGTGATGATATATGAAAGTCCAATATTAAATATTTATTGCTTTTGATTAAAAAAATGCTATTGCCAGAAATCTTTTGGCAATGACAAGTTATCCTTGGAAATTAGAGAGAAATTCAGTGAAGTCAGGCCTAGGTGGAACACTACAATAGACAGTTCTAGGCAATCTGAAGGAAAATGAAAAAGAGAGGGCTGAAAGGGAAAGAGGGAAAATTTTAAAGAAGAGTTCTACTTTCAAATTTTGTCTAGATCCAATCTCTTTTAGCTTATTTAATGAAGAAACCATGCCTATTTTTTCTGATCAAGAGTTTGTATTAGATTTATATGAATGATATTACAATTAGCTGACTAAATTCAGAGTTCAAATATTTGCTATAATATATACAAATTAATGATACCATAGAAATGCATGGAAAACATTTAAAGCGACCACACGAACATGCTCATTTCATGGATGTAAGCAAACAAAATGTCTCGATGATAAATTTTGTCATTGGATGGAATGTTAAATGGAAACAATCTGGATTTGAGATGGGTGAATATTTGATGAATATGAATAGAGTATGGCCATAAAATGCAAGGAGGCATTGAGTATGACATGGAAACAAACCTTGGAGAAATATCACATCCTTGTTGCATAAAGGCACCCAAGGAAAACCAAAGACTGTTAAATATTCCAAATTCATTTGGAGGATCAGGAGGGCTTTGTGGGTCACGAGGTTCTTCATTGTTATCTTCCAAGTGCCATTCGTAAGGGCTGAATCTGCTGACTAGGAAAAGAACTACACTGACTCCAATGTAAGCGAAGACGATGCACATCCAGATCTCATAAGCCAAAGGATCCAGAAATGAGAATACGCCTGGTTTTGATTTCTGAGGCTTCTTTATCATGATGGAGATGCCCAGGCTCATAAACGGCTTTGAAAAATCTATGACTTCTTCACGGACCAGTGTTATAGTGAGTGGAGCAACAGCTATATCTGCTCTCTGAAAAAAACCCACATATATGACTTTTAGAGACAGTATTTCAATTGGTTGTTTGCCATAATATATTTCTTTGGTGGAAATACAAGGTCTTAAATTACTATAATTAATCATCCTGTAAATACTTAGGTTATAAAATCATAGCATTCTAGGGGCTCTAAAGTGCTTTAATTTGATGGTAAGGAAACTGACCTCTGAAACATGTAGGCTTAGGGCAACTGAGTCAATATTTTTTTCTAAAAATAATTTCTTACTATTTGTCAACTCTATTTGTACCATATTCCTTGTGACATGTCACTGTTTAACTTTTGTTCTCTTACTTTAATTTTCATGCACTTATGTCTTATCTCCCTTGCTTGACTAAATTCTTGTGTGGCAAGTATAATAGCCTACACTTCTTACATCTGCTGCCCCATCACCAGAAGGGGCAACACAGGGCCATAATTCTCAGCTTAACACTTGGGTGCTTGTTATCTTCTATTATTTTGATTTTTTTTGGAGAGTATTTCTGTTAAAACATAGATTCTTTGAAAGTAGGGACTTAGTATTATATTTTTGCATCTATCAATGGAACAGATCCTAAACTAAGGAAATTGTACATGCTTTTAAAAAGTTGTTGATTATTGAGTATGATATATGCAAACATGAAAGAATCCTACATGAGTAGTAAAGTTAAGGCAGTTATTAGAATACATATCAATTTAATAGTAAGCCATATTTTCTGGTGATGAATATCAGGTTAACATTCACATTTATTGGATCAATAAAATTAATGTGTCAGTAGTGTACTGCATAATTAGCTCAGGCAGAGGTATTAATCTCATGAAAATAAGCATTAGGAGTTTCTGCACTTATTTCTTTTGTTTTCCACAACTGGAGCCAGGCCTTAAAATGTACATTTAGAAAAATGCTTCTGACTAAGGAAAGGCTTTTGGGATAGTATATCAGGTATGACATGAAACCACCAGTTTTAATGATCGATTTTTCTATGTTAAATAGTTATGCTTCAGTATCCTTACCAATGGGGGAGGTGGGGGGAGGACAACGATGAAGTCAGAGGAACGTCTGAGATGGCATATTTTCAAAGAAATGAAGTTTTACTACTTTGAATTACATATAGTAACTCAAACTGGTTAAGAAATACTGCTTAATTTATGGGAAAGTGCAGATAATAAACTACTAGCTAACATTTCTTGAGCATTTACTCTATGTGAGAATCTGTGCTAAGCACCTTATAAACATTATCTCCTTTAATTCTCACCGTAACATTGATGTTAGTACTATTATCATTCCAGAGATGGTAAACTGAGGCACTGAGAGGATGCAATTAGAATTCTAATCTTCAGATTTCAGAACCCAATCTCTTAATCACCATAATATTCTAACTTCATAGATACTTGCAGGTTTCTACTATACACTATTTTTATGTACAGTTATTGACCTCAACCAACTCCTCTCAGGTTCAGTCCAATACATATTTGAGGGCCTTTTCTGAGCCAATAACTATTCTAGGTGCTGGGGATGAAGCAGTGAACAAGACAGATAAAACAGACAAAAATCCTTTCCCTTATGTAGGACATTCTATATCCACTACATCCTAGTAGAATTTGCAGAAAGTATGCATTTATTGAAATCAACTAACAGCCTGCTGACCAAATCTACCTTGACAGCTCACCACTACCTCAAACTTACCATTTCTAAAATTAAACTTATCATCTATCGTCCCAAAGTACATTCTCCTCCTAAGTCTGTGAATGATACTCATTCCAACCATTTTCCAGTCTCCAGTCCTACCCTCTCTGCAGTTAACCCTTCCTCTTACTTTACTGAGAAGGCGGATATGAGCTCAGTTACTTCAGTGGCTGTCCTCTGCTTCTCAATATATTCCTGAATCTTCATCCATCCCTTCTGTCATTCCCATCTCATAAAAAATGACTTTCTTTCTAAGGTTTAATCTATTTATACCTTGCATCCCATATTCTTCTGTCTCTTCTGAAAACCCAGATCAACCTACTTGTCTCTTTTTACATCCTTAATTTCTCCTTCTCCATTAATCTATCCCAGTGGTTCTCAAAGTGTGTGGTCCTTTGACCAGCAGGATCAGTGTCACCTGCAAACTTGTTAGAAATGCAAATTATCAGGCCCCACCTGACATACTGAATCAGAAACTCTGGGGATGGGTCACAGGAATCTGTGTTTTATGGAGCCCTCTAGGAGATTATGTTGTTTGTTTTAAGTTGAGAGCCACTGAATCTATCCTATTAGCTTAAAACCATACTAAGGCATTTCTGTTTACTAACAAACAAAAACACAGGCTACTTTCCCCCCACCTTCTTTTGATCATGCTACCCCCTTAACCATAGTACATGTCTTTATTACTGCCAAACTTCTTGAAAGAACACATATTTACTCTTGATTTCAACACCACTTTCTCCTTATACCCCATGTGATCTAACTGCTATACTTTACAATTTGCTGAAATCGTTTCTTCAGCTATGTACTTGGTCACCAAATTCAAAGCCCTTTCCTTAGGTCTCAATTACTCATGTGACACCATTGGCCTTTTGCACTATATTTCTTTCCTTGGGTCTCTGATACTATGGGTTCTTCTACCTCTCTGAATATTCTTTCTCTGGCCTTTCTTCCTAGTTCTTCTCTCTCAATCAAGGCATACCTTTGTACCAACAGAACCTATTCATGGTGTCAGGAGATAATCAATGAAGGTTTGTGGAATAAGCAAGATTCTTTAAATGTTTTCCTTCACATTTTCCCCTCAGTATTATGTAATCTTGTGGCTTCAACTCTTACCTCATTGCAGATGATTCCTGAATTTCCAGTCTTGTTTTTTTGCCCCAGCTCCAGTTCCACATATTTAATTGGAGGGGAGGCAAAGCCAAATTTTATCTATTTTACCCTTTTACTTGGGGCCAGTCCTGGCCACAGAAACAAAAGCAACTGAAGAAAATAGATTTGCCAGAAAGCTAGTGGTTTTTTGGCAGAGAAAGTATGAATCAGCTCGAAAGACTTGTCACGTCAAGAGAATTCACAGATAAAACCACCTTCTATCCTTGCCAACATGTTTCTGCCTCCTGCTCAAAACATGCAAATGCCCCTTTAGTGTCATTTCCCATTTAATTTCATTTGAATTTAATTACTTAATTTAATTAGTTTCTTGGATGTTTTAAGTCTAAACGATTGCTAGTTCTAAGAGAAATATCATGTCTTATTTTGGAAGGAGGAAGTAAGGGGGTATTTGTGTGAGAAAATCACTTTGGACCAAATTTAGGGGAACTGGATTCTTTTTCAAGCAGATAAAGAAAGGAGTTTGAGAATCTTCATCCATGTGGAGGATTGAATTGTGTCCACCCTAATGATATATTCGTCTCAACCCTGGTACCTGTGAACATGCCATTATTTGGAAAATGGGTCTTTTCAGATCTAATCAAGTTAAGATACGGTCATACTAGGTTAGGGTGGACCCTTATCCAATAAATTTGGACACAGAGACACCTCCCCACACAGACACACAGAAAGAAGAATGCCATGTGAAGACAGAGGCAGAGGTTGGAGTGATACATCTCCAAGCCAAGGAATGCCAAGATTGTCTACAACCATCAGAAGCTAGGACAGAGGCATGGAACAGTTTCTCCCTTGGAGAATCCAGAAGAAACCAAGCCTACTGACATTTTGATTTCAGACTTCTGACCTCCAGAACTGTAAGAGAAGATACCTCTTTTGTTTTAAGCCACCCAGTTTGTGGTGTTTTGTTATGGCAGCCATAGAAAATAAATACAACTACTTTAAAAAGAAACAACTAGCTGAAATACCCACCAGATGGTAAACACAGCTAAATACTATCAAGAAGTGACTGGATAGACAAAGCACGACCACTTGTCTGATTCCCAGGGACATTCAGCAAAAGAACAAATTCCCAAAGCAGGCCATTCCTAGTATGAAGTACTTTTGGAATCACAAAAGATAACAGGAAGAATCTGTTCCCCTCAAGTACTTGTTTTCCCCCCCACAGACTGGCATTTCTGCCTTTTCTGAATTGTTTCTTTCTAAGGAGGTTTTTCAAAGAAGATAAAGTTTATCTGTTTTTTGGAGGGTGCTTCCCCAATGAAGAATGGCGTTGAATCTGTGCTCATTTAACCCTCTTTGATGTGGCTCTGTCCCAGAATGAGAATTATCCAAGCTGGGCCCTAAAAAAGGTCTATCACAGATGGATAAAGATAAAGGAGCAGGAAAAAGCAGGTGGAAGAAGTCAACCAATAGAAGGGAAGGGAGATGCTGATTAAGTTGATTATTAAAGGAAATGGGCAGGAGCAGGTAACTAGTGTCCAAAAATATTGTTTAGTGCTCAGGACTGCCATAGCATACAGATGAGGAGGAATGTTACTTTCAAGGCAAATTAAAGATTTAAGAGGCCAATGTAATGAAAAAGTGAAAAAGACAACTCCCTAAATGACATTTCTTTCTTGGTTTTTGTTCCTTAGGAAAGTCAGCTGTGTCTGGGAGTGTGTCAGGAATTATGATGGGGGGTAGGGAGTAGGTGAAATTCTGACTCGATAATGAAGTGCCTCACTTGTGGTGTCCTGAACCACTACTGCAGCCTTTTATTCCTCAAGCCTCTGCCTGTACTTGTCACAGCAGTAGGCAGACCATTTTCAGAAACCTAGGTGTGTGCGTAAGTGGTATGAGGTTCCTCCAGTTGACAGACAAAAAAAGAAAAACAAACCCAAAATACAGCAAATGTAAAGAGCTCAGGGTAAGAATTTGCTAGTGCTTTTGCTTGAATCCTGACTACTTAGAGGATTTGAATCAAGCTGCTTAAGAGTGGCGTGTGGGCTCAGTAAACACCAAATTCAGTTTGATTTTTCTACTCACCAGTGGCAAACCTGGAGCAACTACATTAGAGTGGGGGTAGAGGGATTTAGTTTGAGAAGATTTATAATCCTTTTCATAGGTGGGTTGTCCAAGTCATAAACTTCACAAAACTTAAAAATACGATCAACTTTTATGTTTAGGGATGATGCACTTAAAAATCTGACAGGTTTAAGAGGGAAATGACACTAGTCAAATGTAATTTTTTAAAAAAAATTTTTTGAGCTTTAAGGTTTATGTTATATCTTAATATATTTTCATCTGATTATTTGATACAAAACTTGTAACCCACCTGGAGCCCATGTATATGCAAGAGCATGTCAGTTACCATTTTAAAGCACTTTCTGAAAGCAAGGGGGAGGATGGGAGAGAGGGATGTAGGCAATGTATTGGTGAGCAATGCATAAGACATTATATATTATCTGAGAGGAGAGGTAGACACGCCCTGATCCCTTATCCCTGTATCAACCATGAGGCTTTAGCGGCCCTTAGCAAACATTTCCTTTGGAAAATTTAAATGTGCCAGAAAAAGGAGTAGGGAAGAATTAAGCTAGATGATAGGAATATAATTGCTACATGTTGGAGAACAGGAATTAAACTGCTTTATTGGCTGTACTCCATAGGATATTTACTGTCTGCAATTGTTAAAATCTGGAGAAAGACACAAGGCCTATTTAAATCTGTGCAGCAACAAGCAGTGTCACAATGGGATCTCATTTCTTTATCCAGAACAGATGTTCCAGTCTGGATCAGTTGATTAGGGCCCCTTGTCCTTGGAGAGCTGAGAGAGTCAAATACAAAGTGGATATAAAAGAGTGTCCCAGGAGCTCAACGAAGGCCTCGTGGGACTAAATTTGATTGAAAATATTTCCCTACCCTCTTGGCTCAGAATAGCAGACTTCCATGTGTCACTAATGCCCTTTCCTGGAGTTCACATGCATCATTTGAAAGAGTGGGACACTTTTATCAAACCATCAGCCTTTCTGCCAAAGCCCAGTATAATCACCTGAAGAAGAGAAGAGAATATTTGGCATCTGTTACTGAACCTTGCTTCTCTACCTTTTAGCTGGAAGGACAGATTGACTTTCTGCCTTTCATAATGGAAAATGAATCTATCATAGGATAGTGACAACCTAAGATATAATTTCCTGAAGGTGAAGAAATGTCAGTGTGAATAGCATCTGTAAAATTGCCATTTGTCCTGGGAGCATGAAGGAGTCTGGGGACACCCAGGAGATGTGACCTGGAATCAACCATATCCCACCCCCATCTCCATCTCCAAGCTCTCTGCTGTCTTTTAAGCCAGAAGGACTAATCTGGGTACTAGTTTGTCTGGCCTTTCCCAGGACAAGTCCTCTTCTTTTTCCCTGGTTCTAAGTGCTAGGAACATAAGGAAATGAACAGCTGCTTGCTGGTAGGTGTCCTTTTGCCAATTAGGGGCTTAGTTTCTTTCCAGTCCATTTCCTTTCTTTTTCTGTTAGGTCATGTCTCCTCTCTAAGGACAGAAATCCCCAGCTGTCTACATTGGGTTTACAAATATTTCCAGTGATAACTAGAGATGTTCACTACATTATCCCAGAGACCACAGATAAGCAGGATGGGTTTCTCGGGGGGCAAGGCTTATAAGCTTAAAAAGGTAGGAGGGGATGCTGAATCTGATACCACACCAAGCCTCTCACAGTCTGACAAATGTAGTGAATGGAGCCAATGTGATCCAGTGGACAGAGCACTGGACAGGGCATCAGAAAACCTAGATTATAGCTTTAGCTCTGCCAATCTGTTTGATTTTGTGACTTTGTCACAATCTCTGCCACCATTCCTATCACCCCTATGCTCTGTCAGGCCTTGTTTCCTTGTTTTACCCAATGGACAGTTCTGTTGTCTAGTCCTAATGGTCCTCATAATCATCTGTAAAATGAATGAAAAAATAGACTAAAGGATGTCTAAGAGCCCTGCTAGCAACAAAATCCTGTTTTTATATGCCCTATTAAAACATGTGCTATTTGGAAGCCATAAAAACTTGTGGTCTCTAAGCCATTTGAGCTAAGGATAATTACCATGTGGCCATGTTACAGACATCTAGATCACAATCAAAACTGCTGAAAGTAAGTGGACAGTTTCAAGTCCATGATGTTCTGAAGTGCTAACATAATGGGGCACATTGTATCCTACTGTTTGTTTCAAAAATAAGTTTCTGGGAAGCGGCTGTGGCTCAATCAGTAGGGCTCCCGTTTAACCATATGGGAGGCGCCGGGTTCGGTTCCCGGGGCCTCCTGGTGAAGGCAAGCCTGCCCGCACGGCGTGGTTAGCTGACCCAGCGAGCACAACAGCAAGGGGGGGATAAATGAATAAATAAACAAAATCTTAAAAAATAAATAAATAAGTTTCTTAGAGATACAAGGTGCCCCAAACATCTACCTCGATTTGAATTTTTTAGAGAATGAAAACCTATTTAGGAATCATCTGAAAAGAGGCTTGACTGGCTTCTTTATTTATTAGCAGTAAAATTTAATTCATTTTTATTCTTTCTTGAGACTTTAATGGTAGATATTGAAATCTCCTTTGCAAAGCTTCCTTCATCTCTGCCTTTCTTCATTTTTTCCTACTCTGATCTGTCTTACATACTAAAAGCATGAGAGAAAATACCCTAAAGAAAAAGCAGAGCCCATCTGTGTAGTTTTCATAATCACTGTAACAAATAGTTCCATGTTCTTCATGCTTTTGTTCAGTAAGCACTTAGGAAAATCACTGGGGGTTGTCTGACCTTTTTCTTAAGCAATTTGCAAACCACAAGAAACAAGGCCTGCCAGAAACAAATGCCTGTGTTTTCACCTTTCTTCATTTCTATCATTGATAGAGAAGTTGAAAACTTTCTAATGCCAAAACATTAAAACTTCTAAATGAAGATGAAAAAAAACATTTAGCTTATGAGCTCATTCTCCCTAACAAGAGCTCTTCCTCCAAGCATGATTAGAAAACATCCATGTTTTCATAGCCACAGGTTTTAAAGGAAAGTAGAATTTGGCAGTCCACTTAGTAATGGGCTGGTTGGCTTTCAGTTCTTTGGAATCATCTTGTGTTATAAATCCAGAAGGCAACAGAAACTTGTTCTAGGTCAGGAGAAGGGGTAAAATATTCCATAAGAGCTTTCCCTGGCCACTGCTTTTGTCTTTAGTAGAGAGAACTAGAGGGAAAAGTTTGGAAGTCTTCTCCAGAGGAAATTTTAACCTATTCAGAAGTGGAGAGATGGCATATAAATTAATAAACAGATAAAGGACTCTCTAATTCTCAAGCACCTACCCCCAACACAGGCATACAAATTGGAAATAAGGAGAGGTGTGTGGTGATTAAGTGAGCACAGTACAGAGGACATGCCAGAGGAGAAACCAAAACCTAGTGAGAAAATTGGTTTTAGTCTGAATAGTGTTGGGAAATCTGCCTTGCTTGCCATGACTGTGTCTGATGTCCTGCCTTCGACTGCCAGGACACTGATCTATCTACAGATTGTGACAGGTTTTCTTTTGAGACCTACAGAGTTCTGGTCATTGAGTTAGGATGGGTAGAGCACATATCAGTTACCCTGGGCCAGTGGAAACTCACACCATAAATTTCCTACCAGGCTGCTGTAGCCACTCTTCTCTTCAGAGTGGCTAAAGTCCAAAGGGCACTTGCAATAAATTTCAACTATTTTTCAGGATAAGATAAGCCTGAAACAACACTTTGGCTGTTGGGTGGTATAATGTAATAAAGAGCATGGACTTCATAGAGATCTGGGTTTGGATCATTGTACCACTACAAGCTATTTGGTCTTTGGCATGTGATTTTATCTCTCTAGGCCTTGATTTTCTCATCTGTAAAATGGGGTACCTTCCTCATAGGCATGTTGTGAGAATTAAGTGGGATAATGACTGTAAAGCACTTAGCACAGTGCCTGGCAACTGATAAATACTCAACAAATGGTAGCTAATAATAATATTATTATTATCGGATTATCTCTTGCCAAGGAGTCAATTTAATGGATATTTGCTGGGCATTACTGCATACCAGACATTGATTCATTAAAACAAAAAGTGATGGAATGGGCATCACATCCCAGAATCCTCAGGATTGGGGAATGAATGATGGACTAGAGTAGACTTACTGGTATTCTACTATAGACTTACTGTAATTCTAGCAATGGAAGAACTTTTATCATTGATGTGGAGCTAGTGGCCTCTGGAGATTCTGAGGGGAGGGAGAGGGAAAAACAGGTGTAATCTGGGGGCATTTTTGGGACTTGGGAATTGTCCTGAATGACATTGCAATGACAGATACAGGCCATTATATATCTGGTCATAACTTACAAAATTGTATGGGAGGTTAAAAAATTGTGTGGGAGAGAGTGTATAGTACAATTTAAACTATGATCCACGCTTAGTGGCAATGCTCCAAAGCGTATTCATCAATTGTAACAAATGTACCACACTAATGAAGGATGTTGTTAATGTGGGAAAATGTGGGAGAGGTAGGGAGTGGGGCATATGGGAATCCCCTATTTTTTTTATGTAACATTTATGTAATCTAAGTATCTTTAAAAATATATAAAAAGTGTATTTTAAAAAGTGGGCATCTACTATGTACCAGAGAAAGTAGTAGGTGCAGGGGAGAGCTATGAGCAAGACAGGACCTCATGGAGCCTGAGGAAAGAGAAGAAGACCTGATCACCAACTCCTAAAGTAGGAGGTTAGAGTCCTGTTAAGATGTTTCAGAACTTCCTAGGGTTCTCAGAAAGCATGGCAGGTGCTCTGCACCTTTTTCGGCTCTCTCTCTCTCTAGCATTAGAAATTCTTCTCTTCTTCACAGCTGGACTTACTTCAATCTCATCTGTGATTCTGCCCTGCTCTAGTTCCCAGGACCAAGCTTGACCCAAGACAGGAGATAACTGGCTCCAGCCCCATAGCTTAGGAGCTAAGCTTCAACTTGCCTTGCTACTTCTCTGACTGAAGGATGGTGTTTTAGTTTTGATACTTGGGGTCCAGCCTTGTTTTAAGCCTTAGTTCCATTTCTGTACTCTTATTTTTTAAAATGAGCTTCTGCCTTTGTGCTTGTTTCCGAGGGCTTGTTCCAAAAACTTATTTAGCAACCCCAGTACTCTCTTAGGGTTGGACAGCTATACCTTATTCTTGTTGGTTCCCATCTCAAACACTGGAGTCTTTCCCCTGAATCCCAGTAAACTTGGGTGTTTGCTTCTTGCTAATATGTGACTTCTCAGTATCTCCAATCCATAGATTCCTCTATCTTCTCCCTCCTTATTGTCTGGACAGGGACCTGTCATTGCAGATAATACCTGTCTGTCAGAACTAAACTCCTGCTGCCACCACTTGTACTTGGGTTAGTTCTCTAGTGACTTGTTCATCCAATTAGCAGTTCTTAGGTCCGGCGCTGCTTGTCTCTATATGCCCCACTGGGCTGCTCAAGACCTCACATTCCTAATCAGAAGCCTAAACCTTTTAAAGCCAAGTCACTGAGGATCTCTGAAGATACCACTGTACCCCTTATAAAAGCCCTAATTCTTCTCAGTACTAATTCTTTGTACTTGATTCATAGCCAAGCCTTTGACAGAGCCATGCTATTTATCCATTCATCCATTCAGTTATTCATTTAATCAAGAATTCATTGAACTTGTACTATGTGCCAGGCCCTGGGATACTGAAATGAAACAGATATGGCTTCTGTCCTCAAGGAGTTCACAGTCTAATGGGGCAGTCAAACATGTAAATAGATCACTATAATACAGGGTCAGAAGAGCTATAAGAGCAAAAAGTACAACAAGGAAGCAAAGAGCAGGGTAACCTAAACCAGATTGCTGGGATAGATGGGATTAGGGAAAGCTTCCTGAAAGAGGTGACACTTCTGAGTCCTAGAGGACTGGTAGGTGGTATCAGCCAGCTGAAGACAGGCAAAGGCACTTCCAGCCATGCCTAAGTGAGAGTTTGGCACTTCCAGGGAACAACACATATTTTGCTATAGCTGCAACATAGGTGTGAAGGGAAAAGTGTATGAGATGAAGCTAGAGAGGTAAATTGGTACTAGATTATGAAGTGTCTTGCTTGCCATGCTAAGGAATTTGAATTTTATCCTGGTTTTTAAAGTGGGAAATTACAGAAATGTAGAGAGCAGATTTAATGGGTTAGTATGGAATTAGGGAAACCAGTTAAATGACTGACAAAGGTGACAAATGGTAAGAATTTTAACTAGATGAAGAGTGTTGTCTAGATTTGAGATATTTAGGAGTAAAATTGATAGGACTAGATATGAGAGGAGCAATGAGGAAAGATGTCCAGGTTTTTGGCTTAGGTAACCAGGTGGGTGGTGATTCTGCTTTCTGAGACAAGGAACACAAGTAACAGATTTTCAACAGAGGCAAGGCTGTTCTTAATGTTGCCAAAGAAAATCCCCCCAATTCTTCTTTCCTTTTAGTAAAATAATCCTATTGCCCAAAATAATGCTACCGAATTCAACTGTAGTAGAAAATATTTTCTTACAGACTATATGACTGAATACTTGAAAATTAAATCTTCTAACTTCTTTTTAATTGGATAACACAGAGATAGATGAAAACAGAGTTTAAAGAAAACTTACCCCATAGACAAGTTCCCCAACCATGCCATTCCATATTTTAGTCTCCGGATCCCTTGCACCATATTTCCCATCGCCGACAATGGACAGTTTGTATTTGATCCTTACATGTTTGGCTATTTCATAGGCTAAGTCTACACAATAGCCTTCATATCTCTCATTTCCTTCCAGTTGCTCATGGTTCTTTTTATACATGACATATGGTGATTCCTTTGGGACCAGAAGGAAGATAAAAAGATTACTCCTACAAATCTCTCTAAGAGAAGATAAATGTAATATCAAAATGTGTTTTTTTTCTCTGCTTGTGGCTAATGAAGGTTTTGGTGTGTGAAAAGGACCATTAAAATTTTTACTTAATAAGCAGAAGAGCCTCAATCAACTATTTATTTGGTCACATATTCCTTGCATTCCTTAACTGATCAATCATTTAAGGGAGTAGAAAACGGTTTAAGTTATTTTTGAAAGTTTGAAGGAAGGACTGGTTTTTACCTATAAAATCTTTGATTTAGTTAAATTGGGCAGAGGTATTCCCTTTAGTGACATAAAGGTGAACATGCCTTTAAGTTCTTCAGGATTTACCATGTAGGAGCCATAACCAACCCACACAAGCCCTAGGGATGAAATGTGATCTTTGTGAGGTCAGGGTCTGTGCCTTATTCATTTTTATATCCCCAGGGGATAGGAACCTAGGACAAAGTATTTGACATGAGCGTTTAAATGAAAGATAAACTTCAGGCAAATCCCCAACCAATTAATCACAGTTTCAGACCGAGTGGCATACTAGTTTTAACCCTGGTTTATATTTTAATCAGTAAAAAGCCAGTTTTTAAAAAAACGTATTATAACTAGAGGAAAATAATACCTCATATGTCAATGGTGCTTTGCATTTTGCAGAAAAGTTTTTTCACATAGAGAATTGTGCCTTGAAACAGTCTTATGATATATGTAGATTACTATTATATCTATTCCATATATTTAAAAATATTCCTGAGACTCAGAGAAGTTGTGGCTTGCACAGTTACATAAATTAGTGGTGGACCTAATATAAGAACTCTAATTTACTCTCTTCACCACGACAATGTTGCCTCCCCCATAATGAAGAATTAGATTTCAGGTCTAGATGAAGCATCTCTCCTATGGGAGGTAAAGAGGCGAGCCAGGTGTGTATCAGATAAATTATGTTTGCACTGTTCAAAACTCTTATTATTATTATTTTTAATGACATTCAGTTCACCATCATGACAAGTTTCTGAGAGGTTCCTGAGTTGCCCTGCTGGAAGTTTTCACCCCTTGAACTTGAGGTCTTCATACTGGTCTGAACAATGCTTTTTAGAAAACCAAGTCTTGCTGTACAGAAAGCCCACCTGCCCTCTGCCCACACTTACCAGAATGGTAGTTACCACTATGGTCCGGTTCTCCGAGGATGCACTATCATTGCTGATTTGCTGATCTGAGAAAGGCACAAACCTTTCATACTCATTCCAATATCCAGCCTAGAAAGAGCAGACATTTGACCTGGTTGCCTATTTTTCATTCTAAAGTACTGCATGAAATTCAACAGCTGTTGTGGAACAAAACATTTCTTTTTTAGTAGCTTGAGTTTTATAAGGATTGATTTTCTGATTCCCTCTGTCTTACCACACCTTCCAAGATCCTAAAACCAACACACACACACAGATGTGCTGTTCCTTCATCCTGGGGGCTCCTAGTCCCACTTGTGATAGTTAAGTTCATGTGTCAACTTTGTTAGGTTATGGAGTCCAGTTGTTTTTATCAAGGAAGCACTGGCCTGATTATTACTGTGAGAACACTTCATGGATTTAAATCACTAGTCAATTGATTGCATCTATGGCTGTTTACAACTACAATGAACAAAGGAGGTGCCTTCAACAATGAGAGAAGTCTTATCTAATCAGTTGATGGACTTAAAGGGAGAACTGATTATTTCAGCAGTCAGAAGGAAGAATTTCTATTTCTCCACCAGCCAATCATCTTCTTTGGGGAAGGCACCAAAGCTTTCACTGGCATTCTCAATTTGTTGCCTGCCCAACAGAACTCAGACTTGCCAATCTCCATGGTCACATGAGTTAATTCCTATAATGAATCTCTTAATATTTATATACATAAGTGTTGTGTATGTGTGCATGTCTGGGTATCTTATAGGTTCTGTTTCTCTGGAAAACACTAAAACAGATTTTGGTACCCAAGAGAGGTTCTTAAGATACAGAATCTTAAGGATGAGATTTCTGAGTGGGTTCTGGGGTTTCTGGGATTAGTTCTTTAATCTGATAAGATTAAAAGCCATTAATGACACTATTTCCAATTATCAAGATGGCACTGATAGTTCATAGCTTGAATTGGCAATAAATATATGGAAAATATCAGCATTGAATACTGCTACTGAAATGATTTTAAGAGGCAATGCTCTGTGTGACAGTGTATTTGGTACCTTAACAGAGCTTTGTGGAATGAAAAAGTATAATGATGTTAGCTGGTTGTCTCTAAATATCCTGGATAAAGTTGTTAAAGAAAGAGATGAACTCAGGGCTTCAAATTCTCAGCTGAAGCACCACATGAAGGACATGAAAGTTGATATGTATGCCATGGAAGAAATTCTTATTTCTTGTAGCTATAGACTTGAGATTTCTGAAAACTAAACTCAGTGTCTCATTGTGTGAGTGTCAGAATTACAAAGTAAATTGAATTCCCAACCTTGCAGGGTGTCTGCTGTTAAAGTGAGGGTATTGATTGGAAAGGAATAAGATCCTGAGAATTGGAGTGGGGACATATGGGCTGATAATAATGATGATGGGGACATTGAAATCCTAGATTCCACTGAATCTTCTTTGCCAGATAAACCTGTAATGGTCTGCCTTGAAGAATCAGCCACCTGACTTCTATCTGAAGAGATTAGCTCTGTTGTGCCTGATAAACTTGTAACTGCCTCTCCTGAGGAAACAGCCCTCACAACTCTGTAGATGTGTGTAAAGTGTGATCCATAAAGAGGTGTGCTATACACCAAAAAATACTGCTTGATTTTTCCAATTTATATACACAGAAATTGGAGGAATATGTGTGGGAATCAATATTAAGGGTGTGAGGTAATGGTGGAAGGAATATAAAGTTGGATCAGGCTGAATTTATTGATATGTGTCCACTAAGTAGATATTCAATATTGTAGCTTAAGGGGTTAGAAAGGGCTCTAATAGTTTGTTTGAGTGGTTAGCTGAAGCATGGATGAAAAGGTTAAATGAAGTGGAAATGCCAGAACTGCCTTTGTATAATGTAGATAAGGGGATCCAAAGGCTTAGAGAGACTGGAAAGTTAGAGCAGACTTATTAAGTAAGACCTGCTCACACAGCCAAGGAATATCCAGAGGACATTCCTTTAACCAGAACTGTGAGAAATAAATTTTTGAGAGCAGCTCCATCATCCCTGAAGTGCTCTGAGGTTGCTATTCTCTCTAGGTATTACTGTAGAAACTGTGGGAACTGCTGCCACTGAACTTGGATCCTTAAACACAAAGGGGATGATCTGATTCCAGGTTGGCAGTAGTCAAGGGGCAGCATTTAATCATCAAATACAAGGTGGGTGTGGCTTTCATAATGGACAGCAGAGTCAAAGCAGTAATCAGAATAGAGCCAAGTGGCAGCACTTAATTGAGAAAGACAAGGTGTACCATAATGGACAGCAGAGTTAAAGCAGCAATCAAAATACTCTGACTCACAGAGACCTATGAGAGTGGCTAGTTGATCATGGGGTAACTAGAAGTAAAATGGATGGGTGTCTAGTAAATTCCTGGTCCATATGAACAGTAGAGTTCTAGCCAAGTGAACAAAAATCAAATCACAAAAAGATAGTCATGGCTGCTCAATCAATTCCCAGACTTGAGACAGTTTACAGCTCCATAACCCTTTGAATGAAGGGAAGGTCAGGTCCCCTTGGAGAAGGACCCTGTTACACTGTCAAAAATTTATACTGTTAATATTCCTCCTAGCCTACACCAAAAGGATCTATGACCTTTTACCAGGGTGACAGTACATTGGGGGAAAGGAAATGATCAGATATTTCAGGGATTATTAGCCACTGGCTCTGAACTGCTATTAATTCCAGGGCACCCAAAATGTCACCAATGGTCCACTATTCAGAGGAAGGGCTTATGGAGGTCAGGTAACCAGTGGAGTTTTTGCTCAGGCCTATCTTACAGTGGGTCCAGTGGGACCCCAAACCTTTTCTGTGGTTTGTTCCCCAGATCTGGAATGCATGATTGGAATAAACATACTCAGCAACTAGAATAATCCCTACATTGGTTCCCTGAATTGTAGAGTGAGGTCTATTATGGGATGGAAGTCCAAGTGGAAGCCACTAGAACTCTCTCTACATACAAATAGTAAATTAAGAATATACCGCATTCCTGGAAGGACGTGAAGGATACAAGGGTCTACCACATCCCCATTCAACTTTCCTATTTGACTTGTGCAGAAAACAGATGGCTCTTGGAGGGTGGAAGTGGATTATTGTAAACTTAACCAGGTGGTGACTCCAAATGCAGAAGCCTTTTCTGAAGTGGTATCATTACTTGAGCAAATCAACACATCCTCTGTTACCTGGTATGCAGCTATTGAGCTGGCAAATGCCTTTTTCTCAATACCTGTTAGTAAAGACCAACAAAAGCACTTTGCTTTTAGCTGACAAAGCCAGCAATATAACTTCACTGTTCTATATCATGGGTATATTAACTCTTTAGTCCTGTGTCATAATCTAGTGTGCAGGAATATTGATCACTTTTCTCTTCCATAAGACATTACACTGGTCCATTTTATTGAAGACATTATGTGAATTAGACCTAGTGAGCAAGAAGTGGCAACTATTCTAGACTTATTGGTAAAGCATTTGAGTGTTACAGGGTGGGAGATAAATCCAACAAAAATTCAGAGGCCTCCAAGCTCAGTGAAGTTTCTAGGTGCCATGGTGTGTGGCTTATTGAGATATCCATTCTAAAGTGGCATCATCTTCTAATGGCATCTGGCCACTCCTACAACCAAAAAAGAGGCACCACGCCTTGATGGAATCTTTGGCTTTTGGAGACACCACATTATTCATTTGGGTGTGTTACTCCAGCCCATTTACCAAGTGACCCAAAAAACTGCTAGTATACTAGACCAATAGGAAGCTCTGCAACAAGTAGAGCAGTTGTGCAAGCTGCTCTGCCATAGGATTCAGCAGATCCAGTGATAATAGAAATTTCAGTGGCAAATAGAGAAGCTCTTTGGAACCTTTTACAGACCCCTGTAGGAGAATCATAGCGCAGACCCTTAGGATTTTTGAGCAAAGTTCTACCATCCTCTGCAAATAACTACTCTCCTTTTGAGAAATAGATTTTCACATGCTACTGGGCTTTTGTAGAGACTGGACACTTAACTATGGGCCACCAAGTTACCATAAGACCTGAGTCGCCCATCATGAACTGGGTGTTGTCTGATCCACCAAACCATAAAGTTGGACCTGCACAAAATGGAAGTGGTATATACTAGATTGGGCTTCAGTAGGCCATGAAGGCACAAGTAAATGACATGAGGAAGTGTCCCAAATGGCTGTGGACCCTACTCCAGCTACATTACTGTCTCTTTTCTAGCCTGCAGCTGTGGCCCCTTGGGGCACTCCCTATGATCAGTTGACTGAGGAAGAGAAAAGTTGGGCCTGGTTTACAGTCGGCTCTGCATGATATACTGGTACAGCCTGAAAATGGACAGCTGTAGCACTGCAGCCCCTTTCTGGGACTTCCTTGAAGGACAGTGGTGAAGGGAAATCTTTCCAGTGGGAAGAACTTTGAGCAGTGCATCTGGTTGCTCATTTTGCTTGGGAGGAGAAGTGGCCAGAGGTCTATTTGTATACTGATTCATGGGCTGTGGCTAATGGTTTGGCTGGAAGGTCAGAGACTTAGAAGGAACATGATTGGAAAGTTGGTGACAAAGAGGTATGTGGAAGACCTTTCTGAATGGGCAAAATACATGAATATATTTGTGTCCCATGTGAATGCTCGCCAAATGCTGACTTCAGATGCATTTAATAATAAAGTGGATAAATGACCTGTTCTATGGATACCAGTCAGCCTGTTTCCCCAGCTACTCCTGTTATCTCCCAATGGACTCATGAACAAAGTGGCCATGTTGGTAGGGATGAGGATATGCATGAGCTCAGCAACATGGACTTCCACTCACCAAAGTTGACTTGACTATAGCCACTTCTGAGTGCCCAATCTGGCAGCAGGTGTTCAGCCTGCTACCTGGTGGCAGGTTGACTACATTGGGCTACTTCCATCATGGAAGGGAAAGCATTTTGTTCTTACCAGAAGAGACATATACACCAGATACGGATTTGCCTTCATTGCATGCAGTGCTTCTGCCAAGACTAACATACATGGAAGTAGAAAATTCTGTAACCATAATCATGGTATGCTACATAGCATTGCTTTTGATCAAGGAACCCACTTCACAGAAAATTAAGTGTGGTAGTGGGCATGTGCTCATGGAATTCACTGTTTTTTTTTTACCATGATCTTCATCATCCTGATCTAGCTGGATTGATAAAAGAGTAGAATGGCCTTTTGAATACTCAATTATGGCACCAACTGGCTGGGACAATGTTCTCCAGGACACTATATATACTCTAAATCACCAACCACTCCATGGTGCTCTTTCTTCCATAGGCAGGATTCATAGGTCCAAGAACCAAGGAGTGGAAATGGTAGTGACACCACTTATTATTACCCATGGTAATCCAGTAGAAAAATATTTGCTTTCTGGCCCTATGACCTTTAGTTCTGTGTTCCAAAAAGAGTTGAGCTTCCACGAGACGACACAGCAATCATTCCATTGAACTTGAAGTTAAGACTGATGCTCAGCCAGTTTGAGCTCCTCATGCTTCTGAATCAAAAGGCAAAGAAGGGAATAACTATAATGGCTGGGGTGATTGATCTTGATTAACAAGGGGAAATAGGGCTGCCACACCATGGAGGTAAAGAAGAGTTTTTCTGAAATATTGGAGATTCCTTAGTGTGTTCCTTAGTACTATCACGTTATGTGATTAAATTAAATGGAAAACTGCAATAACCCAACCCAGACAGGACCCACTAATGGCCGAGAAACTTCAGGAATAAAGATCTGGGTCATTCCATCAGGCAAAGATCCATGACTAGCTGAGGTGCTATCCAAGAGTAAAGGGAATATGAAATGGGTAGTAGAAGGTAATTATAAACACAAGTTATGAGCACATGACCAGTTGCAGAAATGTGAACTGTAATGGTTATGAGCATTTCTTCCTTATTTTGTTATGAATATGTTTGCATCTACACATAAAGCAAATATCTTTGTTTTCTTCCCTTTCTTATCCCCTTATCATATAACATGAGTTGCATTAACTTTATGTCATAGTATTTAAGTTATAAGTTTAAGAATGAATATTACCCAATGATTTGCATCCTCTTCTGGGGAAAGAGTTAGTATGTTTCTGGTTGCATGTAGGACAATTGAATTATGTTAGTCAAAAGTATGACTGCTATTGTTTTCATTTAGAGATTAAGCATGGTTTAAGATATGTATGGGTTCCAAGTTCATGTGTCAACTTGGCTAGGTTATTGTGTTCAGTTGTCTTGTCCATGCAAGTACTGTCCTAATTCTCACTGTGAAGGTATTTTGTGAATTTAAATTATTAGTCATTTGATTGCATCTGTGGCTGATTATATTTACAGCTAACAAAGGAGACTGCCTTCAGTAATGAGAGAAGTCTCATATAATCGGTTGAAGGCCTTAAAGGGAAAACTGATGATTTAAGCAGTCAGAAAGAATTTTTATCTCTACTATAGCCAGTCAACTTCTTCTGGGGTATTCATTGAAAACTTTCATCTGAGTTCACAGCTTGTGGCCTGCCCTACGGAATTTGCACTTGCCCATCCTCATGGTCACATGAGCCAACTCATATAATAAACTTCTTAATATTTACATATATAATAATATATATCCTGTCTATTATGTTTCTCTGGAGAACCTTAATAAACCATCTCACCCCTAACCATTCTTTGAAAAATAGTTTAACCCACTGTAGGATGATAGGCCTTTTTTCCCCCTGTAAACTCCTATAAAAATATATTCTATAAAAATGATATAAGATATTTTATTACTGTGAGGTTTCATCAAATAGCTACTAAATTCCTACTTTATGTCTAACTTAACTATTAGTATGATAGAGGCAAAGTGGTCATTATGAAGTTCATCTGTAGAGAGTCCTTTTGATGGCTGAGTTGGCTAAGGGGAAAGATACTGTAGCAGTGTGATATTATTTGTGAATTCCAAAAAGAAATATAGAATATGTTTGTAAACTGGTCAGTTCCTCTACAAATCTAACCCATTGATTGTATTAGATTCAGCTGAGATGTCTGATTAAATTATGTTAAGATTAGGGCTCTGATCCAACCACTTTGTTAGAGTGCCACTGAGCGTTGAGCCCTAGCCCCCTTGGGGATAAAACAGACCCTTACACGGAAGTAAACACACAGAGAAGAAGAACACAGAAGAAGAGAGACAGCTCGTTAGGCATGGCAGAGGCCCCAGGAAGAGAGATGAGCCTGATAGTCTACAGCTGACATTGTGAAGCGAACTGAGGCACTGAGCCCAGAAAGAAATGAGCCCCAGGGAGAGAGATGAGCCTTATACCAGCCTACAGCTGAGATTGGAAGAAGCTGGGACCACAGAGCCTTAAGAGGAAGAAGGAAGGCTGAACCCTTGCAGACATCACCTGCCATCTTGCATCAATATGTGGCAACAGACCTTGGGTGAGAAAGTACCTCTTATGGTGCCTTGAGTTGGACTCTTTAGGGCCTGGTAACTGTAAGCTTCTACCCCAAGTAAAAGCCAACAGAGTTCTGGTACTTTGCATCAGCACTCCTTTGGCTTACTAATATAGATACCTACTCTTCAATTATTTTGCTAAAAATATATGTACCTTAGCAGCTTCTGTTTCAATAATAAGTGATTCCTTACTTTTATTGTAAGAAATTGTTAATAAGTTGTTAGTCTACCACTTTTATAGGATGAGTCTCAGAGAAAAATAAATGTGTAGATGGAACACTGACTACAAACCACTTTATGCATCATATCTATACTCTTCACTGAAAAGAAAGGCAGAAATGATATGTAGGGATTTTCTTTGCATATGTTTCTTAACACCTGTTTTCTTGCATCTGAGTGCTGTCATCTTCCGAAAGACTTTTTCTGTGGCTGTTTTGGTAACTTACTTTCCGAGAGCCAGTGACTTTCATTTCATACACATCAATGGTATAATTTGTCCTACGTCCGTAAGTGTCAAATTGGATATTTCCAGTCATTCCTTGGACTTGCACCTAATAGAAAGGGAAAATGTAGAATTTAAAAATAGCACCACCTTATTTATAAGTCTCTGGGATGAGGTCCACTGACAGATTTTGGAGACAGTAGAGAACTTTTATCTTGTCATTGAGCTTTATCAACTAAATTAAGTCCGAACAGATTTTTGTTTCCTCCCCAGTGCTTTCTTGGTATGCCTTTTAGTTATGAAGCTTTGAGTGGGTGTGATAAGCAGTTACTTATATAATACAATGAGGACCTTACCACTACTACTTCAAGTGCCTGAAATTTCCACCATTAGTCCTTCTTAAGAAAACTCTTCAATCTACTTCTTTAACTAAGATAATGTACTATTCTGAACTGTGAGCTGCTTGGGGGGTTGGGGCTATGTCTTACCATAGTAGTTCCAATATCTGAACATAGTCTGGTTTCAGTAAAATGAGCTTCAGAGCTCCTGGATTCAAATCCTGGCTTTATCACTTAAAAACTATATGACCTTGGACATATTCTTTAATGCATTTTTACCTCAGTGTCTTAATCTTTAATATGAGAAATTCTAGTAGTATCTATTCATCAGAGTTGTTGGGAGGATTAACTGAGTTAATGCATATATAATGTTTTGAACAGTACCTAGCATGTGGTAAGCATTGCAATACTTGCTAGCTATATTAATGATTATTATTAATTAAAATGAATTTAGTTTTAAAATCTTGTACACTGAAAGATACAAAATATTCCTGAAAGGAATTAAAGACCCAAATAAATGGCAAGATATCCTGTGTTTATGGATTAGAAGATGTAATACTGTTAAGATGTCATTACTACCCAAAGCGATTTACAGATTCAATGCAATCCATACCAAAATTCCATCCGTCTTTTCTGTAGAAATGGGAAAGACAATCATGAAATTCATATGGAATGGCAAAAGGTCCCAAATAGCCTGAACCATCTTGAAAAAGTAACATATTTTTCACTTCCCAATTTCAAAACTTACCACAAAGCTACAGTGAACAAAATAGTGTGAACTGGCATGAAGGCAGACAAATAAATAAATGGAATAGAATTGAGAGTTCAGAAATAAACCCACACATCTCAGGCCAATTGATATTCTACAAGGAGAATATTACTCAAAGGAGAAAGTGGAATCTCTTCGACAAATAGTGGTGAGAAAACTGGATTTCTACATGTGAAAGAATGAAATTGGACCCCTATCTGATACCATATATAAAAATTAACTCAAAATGGATCATTGACCTAAATTATAAGAGCTAAAAACCTAAAACCCTTAGAAGAAAACAGAGAGGATAACACTCAGGACCTTGTGTTAGGTAGTGTATTCTTAGAGATGACAACAAAAGCATGAGCAACAGAGAAAAAATAGATAAATGGGACTTCATCAAAATTAAAAGCTTTTATGCATTAAAGGACATTATCAAGAAAGTGAAAAGAGAACCTATAGAATGGAAGAAAATAGGTGCAAATCATATATCTCATAAAAGATTTGTATCCAGAATATATAAAGAACTCATACAACTCAACAAAAATATAAACAAACAAATTTTAAAATGGGCAGAGGACTTGAATAGACATTTCTCCAAGGAAGATATACAATTGACCAATAAGCACATGAAAAGATGCTCAACATCACTAGCCATTATGATAATGCAAATCAAAACCACAATGAGATACCACTTAACACCAAGACAGCTATTATGGAAAAACAGAAAACAACGAGCTTTGGTGAGGATGCAGAGAAATAGGAATTTTTGGTGGGAATATAAAATGTTGCAGCTGCTGCTGTGGAAAACAGTTTTGTGGTTCTTCAGAAAATTAAACATAGAATTACCATATGATCCAGCAATTCCACTTATAGGTATATACTCAAAAAAACTGAAAACAGATATTTGTACACCATTGTTCATAGCAGCATTGTTCACAATAGCATAGTGTGAACCAACAGATAAATGGATAAACAAAATGTGGTACAATGGAACATTATTCAGTTAAAGAATGAAATGAAGTTCTGATACATGCTATGACACGGATGAACCTTGAAGATATCATGTTGAGTGAAATAAGCCAAACACAAAAGGACAAATATTGCATGATTCTATTTAAATGAAATATCTAGAATAAGGAAATTCTTAGAGATAGAAAGTAGATTAATGGGTAAAGAGTTTCTGTTTGGGATGATGAAAAACTTTTGGTAATGATGGTAGAGATGGTAGCATGAAATTGTGAATGTAATTAATACATCTGAATTGTACACATGAAAGTAGTTAAAATGGGAAATTTTGTGTTGTATATATGTTACTACAATAAAAACTTTTAATGAGAAAAGAAAAAATGAATTTATTTATGTTTCTTGGGTTACTCATTTACCAGCTACCACAGTAAAGGGGATGAGTTTTCCCTCTTATTTAACTCATGACTAGCTGTATATAGACAGCAGAGAGATGATATGCCATGGAGTATTGCTTTATAGACTGACAAATTTGTTAATTCTAAGGGGTCAGGAGAATGGAGCACTAGATAGAAAAAAGGGAGGTACTAGAATAGCCTGGATACCTGTTTGGTATGCTAACTACAGACTTTATGTGTGCCAAAATTTTTCCTTGGTCTGGCCCCAGTATGATGAACTAAGAGGCCATTTCTGCTGGATAGAAAGATTTCTTTACCTCTTTCATAGCTCAAGGGCATTGGATGAAAGGCCCACTATAAATATAAGCTATTATCATTAACCACTCACATTACTCATCTGGTGAGAAAGGTTCAAGAACTTTGCTTCAAAGAATCTGTCTTGCTTTCTTGGAATGAAAGGATGGAATACTTTTTCATTACTTACTGAAAGTGACAAGCTGTCAAGCAAGTCAGAGGAATAATGGGCTTGGGTTGCAAAAGGGAAAATTGATGTCAAATATTAGGGATTATTCTTAAAGGAAAGGGGTCTTGCTCATCACCAGTGGGATGAACTACCAAAAGATATTGTGGAATTCCTGCTGAGGGAGAAATGGCCCAATGTGACTTGCTGAGGACAGGATGATTGTCTACTGACCTGGCAAACCTAAGCACTATTGTTAACTCAGGCTTTCAGAGTAGATGATGTCATGATTCTATGAAAGAAAAGGACCTTTGTTGAGATAGAGATTACTTAACCAGTAGTATTGTGATGTATGAAGGGCTCTTTTCTATATTTTGAGCACTGAAGGAGAGAAGTTAAGCAGGACAGAGACTTTGGCATAGATACTTACTAAGGAAATCCTTAATTACTGAAAATAAAAAGAGCTTTAAGTCCCACAAGAATTGTATATTTCTAAAGACCTGGCCTATCTGAATGTGATCTATGAACTGTACAATGGTCTAGGTATGTCCAAGAGATTCAGATGCCCTGATTAGAACTTTTGTGGGCAGGATTAGAATTGGGCTACCACTCAGAGAGAAGTCTATTTTTGAGGATGTGGTCTGCTATTGAAAGTCAGTGACAGTTTCCCATCACCCCATTGGAAATCCCTTCTCTAATTCTTCCCCATCCCTACCCCAGTCTCAGTTAAGTGTTTGTTCTTTGGGCTCCCATAGCATTCTGGGTAGAACTTAACCATAATATTTTAATTATTTGTGTATTTCTATCTCCCCTACTAGATTGGAAGCATCTTGAGATGAGAGACATTCTTTTTCTGTATCCTCAGCAACTAAAACAGTGTCTGGAATAGAGCAGGTGTTCAAGAAATGTTTACTGAACAAGTGGACAAGTCTTATTGGTTTAGAATCTGTGAGAGATATTTAAGTAGACTGCTGAGAATGATATTTCCACTATTTGCAAATTCTAAGAATGATTATCCAATTTGCAAGTGGTTTTAAGACCTTTAGAAGAATTTGTGTACATATTAACAATTTAAATGTGAGCGTCCCTCAACTTAGTTCATCTTTGCATACTATTATGGAGCCAGATACATAGTAGTAAGTGCTAGATAAATATTTATTTAATAAATGGTGTGCTTATTTATTCATTAAAACAGGCCCCTTAGGAGCCTCTGTCAGGTAATGATTTTGCTTGTCAGCTTTTCTGACGGAAGAGAATGATTTATTGAGCAACAACTATGTGTTAGTCACAATGAGGGACTCTTTTACAGCAAAAATCTCATTTTTATATATTTTTATTTTTTTAATTTTTTTAAAATTTTACCGGGAGGTCCTGGGAATCGAACCCAGGTCCCTCCATATGGCAGACGGATGCCCAACCATTTGAGCCACATCTGCCCCCCCAAAAAATCTCATTTTTAATGAATTCAAATAAAGGTATTTATTTTAATATATTAAACACTTAGTATTTCAGAGCAGCCTCTTTTACAGTGCCTCTGAATAGTGGAATTTTGCAAGGTACCTTTTACTTTAGGAAAATGTTGGTGCTTTCCAGCCTATATGGAGCAATAGGTTGAGTGTTTGATCATTAGGGCCTCAAGAAGGTCACATACCTGACTTATAGCTTGTGCTTCATCAGTGAGTTAGATATATAGAAACTTTTCTGTGCAATAGTGTGATCAATCTACTTTTTTCTTGCCAGATTAATTTCTTGTATTCATTTTTGTAGCCAGTTTTCTATTTCAGGAAGGTAAGCTGTTTGTGTCAAGAATGGGGAGTCAATCAGAGATGGTGGCACTTGCCCCTTGAGGCTTTGTTGATGAAAACTCCTTTTGACTCACTCTGAGGGAGTTGTATATTTCACTCACTATGTTTTACCTGACAATACAAATCTTGTAACTGCTATGAAGATTGAATTTAATTAACTGCTCTTCAAAATTGTTCAGTGTGTACCTCTATAAAACTACACTTATGGCATTTGTTAGGGAACTGACATAATGACATAAAAATCTGCACGATGGAAGAATAAGACATATCACTTTGTGGTGAGAGACACAGGGGCTACTAACTCCTTTTGATTGAATGCTTCCATCTTGGCAAATTTAAGGCAGCAGTAAGAGAGCCAACTACACAAAATAATGCACGTTATAAGTCTGTTACAAATTCTTTTTTGCTGGGTTGTGCACAGAATTATCTTATCATGAGCCTACCTTTTTGTTTATTTGTGGTGTCCCAAACATCAGGATAATTAAATAAGTAGAAATAAGAGATTTTTGTACTATTGATGGCTTATTTTCGTGCATGCAGGAGCATGTGGCATAAAGCAAAATATTCAGGAAAGAGCTCTTGCTTGGAAAGCTGCAATGAATGGGATATGCTGCTCCTAGAGTAAATAATGGAATCTCTTCAAAGAACACTGCTTGAAGCCTTAAATGTGCTTCCCAGTAAATACTAAAAACAGGTGACCTATTTTGACTCTTTATCCATTGATTCCTTGTAGTTTTCTTTAGTCTTTTTCTTAGGGCCTACAAATATATCATGTTCCTGCATTCTACCATACAGAATAGTATAAATGTTGTTTATAATAACAGAAATTTTGTCACACTGGCTCTGTCCCATGGTCCATCCAGGCTAATATTTTTTCTGATGAGTATGAGGATGTTGTTGTCCTTTGTAATGTCTACCTTGAAGTTAAGTTTCTTATAAAATATCACAATTCCCCTAAGGAACATCATATTTATGGAAGGTTTGAATTTTTTAAGCTATTTATATGTTCAACCCATAACTTTTGAGGGTACTGAGTTCCATTTACAGTGTAGCACAGAACTAAATATTCATTTGCCCCAAATTTACCACTTTCCAAGTTCCTCAGAAGAATCTCTAGTTTTAGAGTTCTAGATTTTGGTGAATAAGATCCATCTTCTTCCTCTCCACACATTCTAAAATTCTATAGACTCTGATCCTATTCCTTTTATTAAGTCTTTCATCAAGATTGAGGTCTCATTTTTTAAATGTCTTTATAAGCCTCTCCCCCCACCCCCGAAATAACCAGTTGTGATCTTTACCATTTTCAGAGCTCTCTCAATATCAATTCCTTGACTCCAGGGCACAGCAGGATTTGCTAAGCAGTCTCCAGCACTGCCTCTCCGGGACACATCCACTCGCTGTCTCCTCAGATAGCGAAAAGCTTCTGCTATGACCAGTATTGCATCATGTGTCAATGCTGATGTATACTGAAATGGATGCATGGAAAACAAGAGATCATGACAAATGACAACCTGAAAACTTTCCTTGTTCCTTATAATATTCATTCATCTCCACCTCTTGCTCTATGAAGTCACTCTCCTAATTATTTGAATCAAGATATCTCTCTGGATAAGCCTGACTTTGATTCATTCTGAAATGATGCCACTTACCTCATGTGTGCAAATGTTAAGATTATTAAAGTCAAAGGGCTCAAGGTAATCTTTTGCTCTTAATACTGTGTTTTGTATTGAGCAAGTGACTACTAAAAGGCCAGGTCCTTTACAGAGGAAGAAATATGTGTAAAATTAAAGGATGGCATGTGCGGATTGGAGAAGAAGCATTATATCCTAAAGCAAGATTGGGTTACTGCAGTTTGGAATAGGAAATTCAGATCTGGTGTTTACTTAGGGGCAAATGGAAATAGCTAATTAGGCAGTTTGAAATTAATTTGGAGGGAAACATTAATCATTTCTGTCTGGACCACGTTTCTGGCAAACTAGGATCTCTGGCCAGCAATAAATCAGTTTTTGTTTCCTTGGGGGGAACAAAAACCAAAGTTGGTTTTCAATTGTAAAAAACTACAATTGTTATTGAGTTTTAAATTTGATAGCGTTGACAATTTGCAGGCAATATTTCATGATGCTCCCTCTTTCAGGCAAAAACACTTTTTATTCCTTGAATAGATTGATATGCTGTACAAGGGATGAGGTCAGTCACTTAATAAAAGGGATTTGATTATCTGCAATTTGAAATTGTGGATGTCTTTTCATTAAGTGAATCAACAAAGTATGATTAAAATAAGCAGACCTCTGTTTTGCAAGGGTGACAAATACTGGTAGAATACAGAATACTGTTGGCTTTTTTAAAATGTGGCAAAATGTCCTAAAGGAAGTTCTCTCTATATATAGTATGCCCAAATACAATTGGGAGTGAATACATTGTCATCTTTACAAGTATCATTTTGCTTTTCTGACTTTTCTCATGTTACTATTCTTTTAGGAGCAAATTATCAACTACGACTATAACAGGGCATATGTTCTTTCATGAAGAAAATTCTTCGTGTCTGCCTGTCCTAGCACTACATAAAGCCAAAATGGGGGGTGATTTTTTTTCCAGCTGACTGCATACATTTTCAGCAGTCTTAATGTAGTCCTTTCCAAGCCATGCTAAAAGAGCTATTTAATTTTCTACTTTATTCAGGTTTGACTTTCCAATGCGTGAGCATGCCAAAAAAAAAAAGCCCCAAAAGGAAACATTCATAAAACAGAGAATAAATTGAGCATCAAGATTTTAATCTCTAGACAACTTTATTTCTTAATAAAAATATTGTATAATTTTTAAAATGGTTTTTTTGTCTGATTGGTACAGTGCAAGGTTCCATAATGACTAGTATCAAGCAAAAATAATCTGAAAGTTGTAACCATCTATTTATTTTTTTTTATTTATTTATTTTTTTTACTTTTTTTTTTTTTTAATTATTATGGGTAAAAATCAAAATTCTCACAATACATACAAACATTTGTAAAATGATATATAAATATATATGCATATATGTGTATTTGCTTACAAAAATGTTATTTTTTATATATATATATACATATATTTTAAGAGGTGCTTAGATTACCTAAAATATTATACGGAACCCACTCGGATCTATTTAAATATTCCATTTTCTTAAGTTATTTGAAGCCTGAACAGTTCTCAGCAGGTTCTTTGAACTTTACATTATGCATACCATAAAGTATCATAAATTGTCTCCCTTTTCTTTTTTACCTGCCCCACAACTTCTGGGCTAACATAAACCACACTTCAGTATTCTTTTCATACTTTTACCCTTGTCCATTTACTTGTGCCTAACACAGTGCCTGGCACATTGTAGTTACTCCCTAAAATTGAATAAATGAATTTCCTTCTACCTATTACTCTCTGATACTAATGGTGGCAAAAACAGTGGATAGCAGTTTTCTGAAAATCTAAATTTGTATAAGCTCACCTAACAGTAATGGGAAGATAAGTATCAATTTACTACATAAAAATATTTGCATTACAAAGGATTCATCATAAGGATTATGACTATGTTTGCTGAAACAAATTAGGGGACTTGATCTGACCACAGGTCAGATGTTTTAAAAAGGGACAGTCCTGGAAAATATATAATAATGTAACTGAACCACAGAGTATCACTTAACTAGTCAGTGGCTTAAATGAATGAAAAATTATGTTTAACTCCCAACTTTTCTGGAACATACCCATTATATAAAGTAAAGTCAAACTTAAATTATGTTCTGATGTGACCAATCAGGGTAGACCTGTATAGGTTATCTAGAATATGTCTCTTCTCTGGCCTGTCTTCCCCCTTTCTCCCTATTCCAGTCTTGCCAAGAAAATGAGATACCTTTCTAATGATATATTGGAACCATGAGAAAGGAATGCTCTTTATCCCTTTCCTTTTTTAAGGAAAGGGTCTAAACTCTACTTTGATCCCTCATCTTATATCACAGGAATCCCACAGCTATGGTACATACTTCCACTATATTAGGAAGGAAGAATTTCACATCAGTTTCATATCTGAAAATGGATGCTTACCTCAACGTACTGAGGGAATGAGTTACTTAAAAAATGCATTCATCTGTGTTTACTTTTTAGTTTTTAATTGTTTATGTTTTCAATTATTAAATGTACAAAATAAAGTTAAAAAAAATAAAAAATAAAAAAAAATGCATTGAAGGATCCATTAACATGAATAACTTTCCCTTAATTTCTTGTCTGTTTTAATTCATGATTTTAAAATAATATTATTTCTATCCATAGGAGAACGCATATGAAAAACGGGTACTTTAAGTAGTACTTTTTGCTTTTAATATTCTTATCTTGATTTCATGAAAGTGAGCAACCTAGGTAATTGAACTATTTTTAAAGATACTTTTCCAGGCAGAGAAACATTTCCATTCAATATATGTTTAGGCAACACGTACTCTGTATTAGAGCCCAATTCACTTGGTTGTACTGAGATTCATGAAACTTATTAACTCAAAGCAATCACATAAATAATGTAAAACCTAATTTTCTATTTCAGACTATCAGTCTTACCTATGCCTGCCTCCCCTACCCTTTTCCCAGCTCAGTTTCTTGTAATACAGTAAATTGTTATGAGCAGACAAGTGAAATTCATTTAAAAATTAAGTTCACCTATTCCCAAACACCGGATTTTAAAAGGACTTACTCTCAACAGCTTCTTTATCTGGGGGGTTAGTTTTAAATGCAGTAGTATCACCTGCAATTGCTTTTTAGCACCCTTGAATCACTTCTGAGGGAAGGCCACTTGCTCACAGGGAGGCCTAACACATATAAAGACTAAACTGTGATGCTTTGAGAAGCTGGCCTAAGATTTTTACATGACATGGAACATTACCTTTAGTGGTGCATTTTTGGCTTCAGGGAATTCCCTTTCATCCAGCCTCACCCATCGCTGTATGAACTGCTGAACCATAGGGTTTTCATTGTTGACAATCTGGAATCCTGTAATGTTGGCTCCTCCATGCATGACTCTTTCCAGCAAAATATCGGTAAAACCCTGGAAAGACATTCAAAAGGGAATCATAATTGTACGAAGTTGTGTGTTCTAACACACCATATTTGCTGATTAGAGTGCTAAGGAGGAAATGAAAGTTCCATCCCCAGGATCACGCATTAGCAATCAGGAAAATTTTGATGTGGGCCGATTCATAAGGCACTATGTCTTTGAAACTACAGGCATGATGGAGAAAATACCTATTTTTCCATTTTAGTGCCTATGTTTCTATTTAGAGTAGCTGCTGCATGGACAAACACAGGTACCAACTTCAAGCAAATGTTTAAATTTGTTTCATTTACCTATACTTTCAGTCTTTATCAAGTACAAATACAATGTTTCGTGTAACTGGAAAATGTGGAAAAAGTCTCACTGTACGTAGGAGCATATAAACCTTTTCTTCAGCCTAATATGCCAAACATAACAGATTTTAGTGATGAGTATTTTCAATATTTGTGATTTACAGAAATGCCGAAGAATGACACCAACAGCTTCATCATGCATGATGGTACAAACCCTAAGGTATGTCTCACACGTGTCCATAAATGTGTCTTGACATTTACTGCACTGCATCCACTATTTGCTTCTCCTGCTCTGGTTACTATCTGGTGTTTCTGCCACCTAAACTTCCTGAAGGAGTCTCTCCAGGGTGCACACCTAAGCGATCTTCACCTGAGCACCACCAATTCCCACTGGGCATTGCTGTCTTCTGGGACATCACTGCCAGGGATTGCTGCAACTTCTACTGGATACCTGTCTCCTGATAATGTGTTTGGATCCTCAGTGAGCTGAAGTTACCATTTATACTTACAAAGAAATGGGAAGAATTCTTCATTCCTTCTCAAGACTCCCCCCCCAAACATTTTAATGTAAAAAAATTTCAAATATACAGAAAAGTTGAAAGAGTTGTACAGCGAGCACCCATATGCCCACTACACAGATTCTGCAATTAATATTTTGCTATATTTGTTTTATAATATATCTACTCACCCATCTATCATCCATCAATCCATTTCACTTTTTGGGATGCATTTCAAAGTAAGTGGCAAACATTGATACACTTTACCGATAAAGATTTCAGCATGCAGCTCATTAACTGGAGTCCAATGTTCATTTGCAATTCTCTCTCTCTCTCTCTCTTTCTTTCTTTTTGAGGTAAAATTTATATCCAATGCAATGTACAAATTTTAAATGCACCACTCAATGAGTTTTTTCAATGAGTTTTGATAAACGCATACACCTGCATTATCGAATTCCCTATCACGTCTTTAAAGTTTTCTCTTTTTTTCACATTCTAAAATTTTTTTGAAGTATAAAAATCATATAGAAATGTGCACTTATTTTTAAGTGTATAGTTTTATGAATTTTTACAACCTGAACACAATCTCCAGGAGTCCCTTTAGTGCTCTTCTCCAGTCACCACCCCCACCCCTTTCTTTTAATTTTACATTTCTTTCACATGTGTAACAATCTTAGAAAATATTTTAGTGAAATAGATTTTTCAGTTATTGCTTAGAGGTCCTTTCTTCTTTTCATAGGTGGTATATGAGTCAATGGAGACTGGACAAAGAACCACCTTGCATCACTCACTCCTCCTTTCTGAGAAACATAAGGCCTTTTAAAATTAATATTAACTGGTTGACTCTCTATTCTTTTATGATGAGTTTTGTCCCAAGGTTTGAGAGCATCTAAGACTGTTTTCTCCTATTTGCTCCTCCTGCACTAAAATCAGCAAAGAAGCTTATATGAGTATAAGCCTAGCAGAGGCTACAGTTTAGGTTTAAGCCTAACTGTTACCCAACTCCCCACTCCACCCTTCAAACATACATACAACTGAAAAGCCAAGGATGAAACTTTAACAAATGGTTTTAATTTCTTTACCATGCCAAACCATATTTAGCAGTTAAGTATTTCACAAGAAAATCGAACAACTGTGCACTTTCCTGCTGGTTGTGGGTGAAGGATGGGCGTTCTGTCATCTGGCCTGTTTCTTGGGCTGGAAAATGTAGCACCCTTCCTTGAGAGAAAGGGGTGAGAACACTTCTGCCACCACCCTGGTCCCTAGGGTCAATGGCAAAGGCATGCACTAGGACGTAGTATCTCCTGTACCCCTCACACTTTGATAAACATCAGTCTCTTGTTTACCTAATACCTATAGTATGTTAAAATGGCAATATGGAATTAACAAAAGGGAAGAAGGAGAAAAGATCTCAGGTCTTCATTCTGCCTTAAGGCCTATTTTAGTTTGCCTGAGCTCTTATCACAAATACCACAAACTGGTTTTAGCTTAAACAACGGGTATTTATTGGTTCATGGGTTCAGAAGTTAGATGTCCAAAATCAAGGTGTCAGCGAAGCCAAACTTTCTAACCAAAGACTGTGGCATTCTGGTGCTAGCTTGCCAGCAATCCTTGTTCCTTGGCTTTCTTGTCACATAGCAGTGTCCTCCCCTTTCTATTCTGGGTTCTTGTGGATGTCCTACTTCTGGATCTCTTTAAAACACCCCCGGTAATCTGGATTAAGACCCACTCTCATTCAGTTGGACCACACTTTAACTAAAACCACATTTAAGAGGTCCTATTTACAAGGAGTTCACACCCACAGGGACATGGATTGAGCTTAAGAACATGTGTTTGTTGGGCGTACATATTCAACCTACCGTAAGGCCTAAGACTCAGCACTTCAGTCCGGTTATTGTCCACAAGACTACCTTTCCAGAAGGATAGAACCTAACTAACCTTTCTTGGCAGGGGAGGGGATCCAGCTCAAATTCCGTTTCCAGTCACTTCTACTTATTTCCAGGAGGTTTCACCTGCTACATAGGTCCCACATATTCCTACTCTGTGTCTTCTTCTCCAATAAACACATTGTAATCTTTATAGGCATACAGTGCACTCATCTCTCAACCCATACACAGAGGGACACACAATATCACAGAGGGATTGCCAAATCATACGGAAGTTCTATACTTACCTTCCTGAGGAACCACCAAACTGTCTTCCACAAAGGCTGCACCATTCTACATTGCCACCAACAGTGAAGGAGTGTTCTTATTTCTCCACATTCTCTCCAGCACTTGTTTTCTGTGTTTTTTTTTAATAATAGCCTTTCTGTGAGGTTTGAGATGATATCTCATTGTAATTTTGATTTGCATTTCTGTAATAGTGATATTGAACATTTTTTATGTGCTTTTTGGCCATTTGTATTTCCTCTAGGGAGAAATGTCTAAGTCTTTTGCTTATTTTTAAATTGGATTGCTTGCTCTTTTATTATTGAGTTGTATAATCTTTTTTTTTTTTTTTTTTTTTTTTTTTTT